>JAJIZL010023000.1:251108-319090 GCA_023969395.1 Amblyomma maculatum | reverse complement strand
GAGAGTTAGGGTGTAAATGAAGGGTGATGATGTCATAGTATACAGTGAGGTTTCACTTGTGGTCCGAGTTATTTAAGAGCCCATGCACACACTTAACAAACTCATGAAACGCAACATGCCGCACGTGTCTTGGACACACACCACATGGCATTGAACAAACACAGCCCCAATAGCAAATAACTCTGCCCTCTCACATGCCAGCACAAACGCAGGAACACGCACCCGAAAACCTCAAAGTACCACATGCACATGGGGTGCTCGCGCATTTGAGGAGACTATGCACACTCATAGAACCCTACCTGGCGCATATGTCCTGGGCACGCACCACTTGTCAGTGAACACACATGGGCATGGTAGATGGAAAAGTGCTCCTGATAATTTTGCAAACGTGTCCTGTGTGACGACTGCGCCAAAGTACCTTGGCGTGCCACTACAAGGCTATCGTGATAGCGAGATATATTGGAGAGCATGCACAGATGACATGCGGGAAAGGGCAGATAAGTGGAAAGGAACTGGCGTATCAATTTTTCCCAGAGCCACAGTGTGCATCCTCTTCTTCATTTCTAGGCTGTGGTATGTGATGCAAGTTTTACACTGTGCATGATTGAGTGGGCAGAAGCTGCATAGGATATTCCCGGTTTTTGTGTGGGCTTCAAAATGGGAAAGATGCAGCAGCACAAATTTATTTTGAAGTGTCAAGGATGGCGGCGTGGGCGTAGAGCAACTTTTATATTTTTTTTTTGCGACAGAATTTCAGCTCATTTCTGTTTCTGCGTGACGTTCATAATGCATTTTTGTTCACTGTCTGCCACCGTCAGAATTTGTTGTGCCAACCGAATGTTACAATGGAGGTATATTTAGTTACTTTAGAGAAGTTGTTCTAATGGAGCAATTTCTTTCTGCAAGATTTTGAAAAGAATATTTATAAAATGTGAAAAAGAAAAAGTACAATGATTTGTGCGACGTTGTTCTTCCGGAGCCCATCACATCTATGGGGCCATATACAGGGCAGGCCCTGGCAGGAATGTACTGAAGAGGGTAAAGAGAATGAAGGTGCCGGCAGCGGCTAAAACTTTCTTTTTTAAGTTGCACACTGGTACTTTGCCAGTCAAAGTGTTTTTGCAAGAAATAGGATTATTTCTTCTAAGGAGTGCACAATGCTTTATTTGTAAACAGCCAGAAACGATAGATCATGCATTTCTTCACTGTTGGGAAGGGGTTTATTTTTGGGACATACTTCAAAAAACCATAAAGAAAGATTTACCTATTAATCCTTACGGAATACGGTACTTACCCACGCAAAATGAGGAGGGGGTTCCATATGACTCAATCATGCTAATGGGCCTCCACAGTATATGGCGTTCCCGCATGGCAGGATATCACTGTGATCCTGATGCGCGTCCTGCACGAATTTTTTTTCGCGAGGCTCTCAATTGGTTTATCGAGATTGTGAAGCTTGTCGATGATAATCCTGAGTGGTTGCCAAATGTAGAACCTAAAGGAATTTTAGAACGACGAAGCCAGCCCCTGGAAGGCTTATTATATCAATGTCTCGTGTGTGTTTGTGTTGTCTTGCAAAAGTCAGGGAATAAAGAAAAAAAAATGGCGGAATGGACAAACGCTACTTGCCTTAGCGCTCAGTGAACAAAACATCGGTTTGAATCCTTTAGGTGTTATTTTTTTTTATCTTTTTTCTTTAACGCAACGTTAAAATAAACCGCCAAGATCTTTCCAGGGGGAAATGGAGCAATTTCTTTCTGCAATGCCAGGACAAACCTGACCCAACGTTAATAGTGCCATGCCCGACACACGAGCAGTGGGAGGCGGCCCTGACCAGCGACAATCTGGACCAGCAAGCCTGGATTATCCAGCTAGTCCGCAAGTCAGCTGCTGCCAGCGGAGCCCTGGACTAGGGGCACCGACCACCCAGCTCCTGCGAATATTTACTGATTATACGCTCATTAAAAGTTTTCTCTCTCTCTCTCTCTTCCAGGGGGCTGTTCTCCTTAGGTTGCATTATGTGATGTTTTTAATTATGAATAGCCACAAAAACCAGCCGTTTTCAGAACCGCGAGGTGACGACATGACAATGGTAGCACTATCCAATTAGCTTCACTGTAATCATTTCCTGCCTTCAGTGAGTGTATGTCACCTTCCGGTCGCGTTCAGAGACGTCTCTCGGTAACAATCGCCGTTTAACTCGCTAAGAGGCAACCAGTGAGGAGAAAGAAGTTGCGGGACCCTACCGTTGAGGAGACATTATCAGTTATATTATGTCACCTACAATGAATTATGGCCAATACCCCACTGTGGGTATGCGCCATTATAACGAGGGAGAAGAAGAAGAAGAAGAAGAAGGAGACGGAATTGCGCAGCTTAATTGGCAAGCGGTTTTGAAAAGAAGGAAGAAGTCCTTAGAAATGACTGCTTGCCAGGGACGGTCAGTGTTCCGACCACTTCGCTGGGCCCGTGACGAAGATAAAGCTACAAGACCATCAGAACATAGGGAGAGGCAGCTGCCTTACGGAAACGGTGTATACCAGCTCTTGGTTCTCTTCAGTTCGAGCATATCTCTGGGTACCTACGGCCTGCACTACGAGAGCTTCAGTCTAACCGCCGGCATAATGAACCACTGGTGCCGACGGCCTGACACCTTCGCCAACCTCAGCGTCGTCGAGTGGAAGAATATGGCTATCCCACTCGACGAACGAGGAGACGTCAGCCGTTGCTCGATGCGCGACCCACCGGACGCTGGCGACGCTGCCAGGGTGATCCCGTGTTCTTCGTGGGAGTTTGACCTGGACCAATTCGGCAACAACATCGTGAGTGAATGGAACCTGGTATGTGACAGGCGCTGGCTCATCGAAGTCGTTAGGCTCGTTTCCTTAGCCACTAGTTTGGCTTCACTGTCTGTAGTTGGAGCCCTGGCGGACAGCGTCGGCCGCAAGACGGTCGTTTTCATCACCATACCTGTGGTTCTTATAGCAGGCACCGGGAGCAGCGTACCAAACGATTTCGCCTTTTTTGTTGCCGCTCGTGCTGTCGTTTTGGCTGCCGTGATTGCCTTGATACCACCAATGTTAGCTCTCTTTTACGAAGTCACACCCGCTTCAAGAATTCCTGCGTACACGACGGTTGGCTCGCTGCTCTCGGTAGTCCTTACTCCTACTACGCTGTTCTTCGCAGAGCTTTACAAAGCCGGTTGGGCGGCACTACAGCTCATTTTGATGATTCCCACGTGCCTACTACTCCTCATGTACTACAGCGTCGACGAGTCGCCTGCCTGGCTTTTGGCAATAGGACATGACAAAGAAGCAGAACGTGTCGCTTTGAGCGCAGCAAGTCTCAACAAGGTGTCGCTTCAACATTGCCGAGAGATGATGCAGAAATACGTGCAGGTCCAGACCGGCATCCGGGACTCTACTGAACGTGGCAGGCTGTGCGGCTCGCACCTCAGAGGTCGCACGGTTCTTCTGGCTTTTATGTCGACGGCACTGAGCTATGCCTATGACACATTCGTTATCCACAGTATCGGACTGCCCATCAACGATGTGACCACGGCCGTTTACTATGCAGTAACATTCATCGGCCTCTTGCTCATTGTGCCTTGCCTTGTGCGCTTCGGCTTCAGACGGATCGTGGTGGCCTCTGGATTGATCTTCGGAACACTGTTGGCAGTCTTCATCATTGTGCCTAGACAAAAAGACACCCTTATACGGAATAGTCTCGTAGTGTTCATGCGCGTAGCTGGAACCATCTGCTTCTCGTCGTTCACCTCACAAGCTGCCGGCGCATACCCTGTCACAGCACATAGCAGCGGTCTGGCTTGGCTCCTCGCATTCAGTCGCATCGGTGACTGCCTCGGCCAGACGAGCACGGCACTCTTAGATGACAGACACATCAACGTGAGACTGGCCATCGCGGCTGTGGGAATGTCACTGTTCGCCGTCGGCGCCCAGGCTTTGCCATGCCTGGGAGATTGGGTACTGCAGGGTCAACTCACTTCTGGCCTCCAATCTTTCACTGCTCATGCTCCAGACGGCACGCGCGCCATGCAGGACACACTGCTACCGCTACCCAAGAAGCCGGTCAAGCGCAGAAGTACGACTGAACCTGTCAAGGTCTCGTTGCCTCACGAAATGCACTCCCCGTGCTCGATAGCGAAGTCGGTGAAGATGTCCTTGGGATAATCTGCGAACTCCATTTATTAGTCCATGGACGCGCTTTCTTCTGTTCATTTGCTTGGGTGTAAGCCACGCATTCTGTCTAATTGTTTTTACTCACGCACGACACTCTTGCAGATGTTTCTATTTCATTATGTATAGGATACTCCTTCGTTTGGGTAATAAGTTAATCCATGATATAATTACGCGTGAATATGGTCACAGGTCTACAGAAAAGGACAACTCCGTACGAAAATTAATGTTGTAACGCAGCACTTTTGTAGCAGAAGGCGCGTCTTGCGTGACACAAGAACACATTGTTGATGTTTGTTTAGGTCATTGAGATCCGAAAGTTTAGGGCATTACAGCACATCATAGTCATTCCATCACAAATGCCATGTTGTGTCTCCAATAGCCTGAGTAATATGTCTAACGTATGCCTAGCTTTTTTGTAACAGCGAGAAGTGCCTGTGTTCTTAACATTCGACTTAGAGCCGTGCCTGATACGCGTGTGGTATTGTGAACATTTTCATAGCGATTTTAGCATCGCAAGCCATGTTGCGATGCGCTCGCCGTCACTGACACATCTTCCGCAATTATACGGTTTATAGCGTTATTTATGGATCACCTTATCAGCGGTGAGGTGTCGTAAGGCTGCCTTCTGCAGGGTAAGGGGGAGTTTCAGCATTGGACCTTGGGCTTTGGCACGCAAGGTAAATACTGTTTGTCGATGGTTTCCTTTTGGGTTTGAGGCTTTTGCTGTTTGAGGGTTCTTGGCTTGTTCTTATTCGGTGTGACACTACTGCGGTGCCTACGAGCCGGAACTCTTGAACGCTGGTTTACACTTGCTGAATTCGTTGTCTAGTATTTTCAGTGTGGGAAAACATGTGTCACAGTGGAGTAGCTGAATGTATGAATGCGTAATAAGCAAGGCTGATGCCTGGAATGTAGCCTCAAGGGAACGAATCTCAGCAAATTTCTGAATAAGAAGGCATCAATGGTGAAGCCACATTTATTGGTCTCGACAAGAATGTGGGCTACTTGAGGAAAGCTGCAATCTTGGCTATTGATGTGTATTCATATGGATGGAAAGGCGCAGTGAAGCCACGTGTTCTTGTTTTATTCAAATTCCACCTTTGTTGTGCTGTTCCTCCGGTATCGGACGGCTTGGTGGTTCTTATTACACTATAACTAGCAGGTATAATAATGATATACATAATAATTGGTTCACGCTAGAACCCTAGCTAGTGAACCTAGTTTAGCAGTGCTGTTAGAGCAATTAGAGGGTATGAAATGGGATGTCATAGTGCTTAGTGAGGTTAGGAGGCCGAATGAGGCATATACTGTACTGAATGATGGGCATGCACTGTGTTATCGAGGTTTACCGAAGAGGCGACAACTAGGAGTAGGTTTACTTGTCAATAAGTATATAGCGGGTAATATAGATGAGTTATAATGTAATAATGAAGGGGTGGCAGGCATCGTAATTAGGCTTAATAAGCGGTGTAAACTGAAGGTTGTACAGGCCTATTCACCTACATGTAGTTATGATGATCAGGCAGTTGAAAGCTTCTACAAAGATGTAGAATCGGCAATGTGAAAAGTAAGAAAGCAGTATACTGTACTAATGGGCGACTTCAATGCCAAGGTAGGGAAAAAGCAGGCAGGAGACCAGGCAGTAGGTGACTATGGCATTGGCTTTAGGAAGAGCAGGGGGCAGTTACTAGTTGCGTTTGCAGAGCGCAATAACTTAAGAATTATGAATACCTTGAGCAAATGGAAGAACCGGAAATGGACATGGAAAAGTCCTAACGGGGAGACTAAAAATGAAATCGACTTCACAATGTGTTCAACCCCCACCATAATATGCAATATGTAGAGGTAATCGGGAAAGTGCGATGCAGTCACCACAGGATGGTGAGGTCCCGAATTAGCCTAAATCTGAAGAAGGAACGCAATAGATTAGTAAGAAAGAAACCCATCAACGAATTAGCGTTGAGGGGAGGGCAGAAGATTTCAGGATCTCGCTACAAAATAGATATTCAGCTCTAACCAAGGATGGCGACATTACCCTAGAAGCAATGAACAATAATTTCAGAGATATCATTACTGAGTGCGCGGTAGAAGTAGGCGGTCGGATAGTTAGGATACCGGTGAGCTGTCTAACGAGACGAAAGATTTGATTAAGAAACGCCAGAGATGAACGCTTCCAGTCCAACAGACCAGATAGAATTGGTCAGGATATCAAAGCTAATCAATAAGCGCAAGGTGGCCGATATAAGGAAGTATAACATGGAGAAAATTGAGCATGCTGTAAAGAACGGGGGAAGCCTTAAAGCGGTAAAGAAGAAATTGGGCATAGGCAAAAACCAGATGTATGCGATAAAGGACAAGGCGGGCAACGTCATCACGAATATGGACAAGATAGACAAAGTAGCCGAGGAGTTCTAAACAGATCTCTACAGTAGCCAGAATAGTCACGACCGTAATGAGATTGGCGGTAGGGAAATACAGTCAGACGTTCCACCAGTGACGAAGGACGAGATCAAGAAAGCATTAGAAACTATGAAAACGGGTAAATCAACTGGAGAGGATCAGATAACTACAGATTTGATGAAGGACGAGGGGGATGTCGTGCTAGAAAAACTGGCCACCCTGTATGCGCAGTGCCTGGTGTCATCGACGGTACCGGAACCATGGAAGAATGCGAACATTATCCTCAATCTTAAGAAAGGGGACTCCGAGGACCTTAAAAATTACAGACCAATCAGCTCTCTGTCTGTTACATATAAGGTATTTACTGAGGTAATCGCTAATAGAATCAGGATAACCTTAGACTGCAATCAAGCAAATGATCAAGCAGGTTTTCGGAAACGGTACTCTGCTATCGATGATATCCATACCATCAATCAGGTGATAGAAAAATGCTCGAAATATAACCAGTTTTAAGAATTCATTGATTACGAAAAAGCATTTGACTCAGTTGAAACCTCGGCGGTGATGCAGGCATGAAATCAGGGGGTAGACGAGCCGTACGTGAAAATGCAGGGAGATATATTTAGTAGCTGCACAGCAACCATAGTCCTGCATAAAGAAAGTAACAAAATTTCAATAAAGAAAGGGGTTAGGCAAGGAGACACAATCTCCTCAGTACTATTCACAGCTTGCTTAGAGGCAGTATTCAGAGACTTGGAATGGGAGCAGTTAGGGATAAGGGTAGATGGAGAATACCTTAGTAATCTGCGATTTGCTGATGCCATTGCCTTGCTAAGCAACTCAGGGGATGAACTGCAAATAATGATTGGTGACCTAGACAGGAAAAGTAGAAATGTAGGCTTGAAAATCAATATGCAGAAGACTAAGGTAATGTTCAACAGCCTCGGAAAGGAACAGCAGTTTACATTAGGTAGCGAAGTATTGGAAATAGTAGGCGATTATGTCTACTTAGGACAGGTAGTAACCGTAGATCCGGATCATGAAAAGGAAATAACAAGAAGAATAACATTGGGATGGAGCGCATTTGGCAAGCACTCGCAGATTATGTCTAGCAGCTTACCAGTATCGCTCAAGAGGAAAGTATACACCAATTGCATGTTACCTGTACTCACCTATGAGGCTGAAATGTGGAGGCTAACCAAGAGGGTTTTACTTAAGTTGAGGACAACCCAGAGGGCTATGGAACGAAAAATGCTAGGGGTGACATTAAGAGATGGGAGGCGTGCAGAGTGGGTCAGAGAATTAGCTCAAGTTACCGACATTTCAGTGGAAATTAAGAAGAAATGGGCATGGGCAGGACATGTAGTGCGAAGAGAGGATAACCGATGGTTGCTTAGGGTGACAAACTGGATTCCAAAGGAAGGGAAGTGTAGCAGGGGGAGGCAGAAAGGTGGGCGGATGAGGTTAAGAAGTTCGCAGGGGTCAAGTGGATGCAGCTAGCACAGAACCGGGTTAATTGGAGAAATATGGGAGAGGACTTCCCCCTGCAGTGGGTATAGTCAGGGTAAAAAAAAAAAAAAAAAGGGAAAAGCGCAGTATCTGTCACACTTGTTGCGTGTACACCTGAACCGCGCTGTAAGGGAAGGGAGGATGGTGGGAGAGAAACAGGAGCCATAGTAGAGGGGTACGGAGTAAATTCGACCAGATGGGGATCTTTAACGTGCACTGATATCGCACAGCCTCTCCGTTTCGCCTCTATCGATACGCAGCCGCCGGCGGTAGGGATGAGTCGGGCATCTCAACCACTGCAGTACTACAGCGGGGCAACACGTATAAGCCACTAACCAAACCTGTAAAATGAGATACACGGAATGTAAGAGATGCATGCCAGTATAAAGGAGATACACGTCAGTATAAAGCGTGCTCACCTCTTTTTAGATAAGTTCACAAGAAATCTGTAAACAATGGGAAAGGGGCAAAATATGACCTCATAAATCACATCATACAGTCTAGGGTGTTAAAAATTCCGAGAGCACTGTGGAATCTACACTGAAGAATTGCAAAAGCCTAAAGGTTGCTCGCGCGATCGGTGCATCACGTTTGCTCTCAATGTCATTATCAAATAAATGAACCGTCATTATTATTGCTAACGAGGTCGTCGTTATCACTAATTGCAGCTTCATTGTCATTGCTATCAACCTCAAGGTAGACAAGGAGAATTATGACGTGCGTTTCACGATCCCGGAGTGAATTTTTATGCATCTCCTGTTCGAACGTGCAGAGACTGAAGAGTATTCGTAGTTTCTATTTGGAGCTAAAATTGGGAGCAAACTACTCTTTTTATGAACTTGTTTCTGGGACATGTTGTGTCCCAATTTCTTTTATTTTTGACGCCGTCAAACACTCGTTATTGCTCACAATGCTGCAGATGCGCATAGGTAATATGATACCGGACTTTGTTGTACCTAGTTATTCAGCCAGAAATCGCGCTGTCACTGGATATTTACAAGAAGCTGTTTCTTGCTTTCAAATTTTGCCTGGACATTTTTTCGTGGAGTAAATTAGTACTGTAAGCAGGAAAAAACCTGTATAAGGACTTGCTCAACCTCTTTGTACCGGTACCGCTATACCAATTTATATATTTTTGGGGGCCCAGGACAATAAGTTAGAGAGATGCCGGTTAAGCCGACTATCAAATTGCTTTCTTCAAGCTTCAATCTGGTACGCCTGCCGTAGAAACGTGGCTTAATGGTTAAGGTATACTGGTACTTTGGTCCATCATCTGTACAATACGTGATAATACAGAGACCATCGACCACTTTTTAATAAACTGCTGGCATCCTGTTTTTAACTGTGATATATTACAAAGAAACTTGAAGAAAGAACTACCCATTAATCTTTACGACATCCAGTTTCTTCCCGTACAAAGTGACCAGGCCGCGTATGACATGATTATGTATGTGGAAACCTCAGATGGCCTTAGACATGCAGAAAGAAATGTACGATCTGTCAGGGACAACTTCATTGAAAGTATAACAATTCCCCAGGTATTCTTCGTGTTCGGCCTGAGCAGCCCCAGTAGATGGATGTGATTGACCAACATTTTCAAGTTGATGAATCTAATACATTGTTTTATCCAAAGTTGGCTAGAATTTTTATGCCTTTGTGTACCATGTTAACCGGCAACAAAACCCCTGAGTTGCACAACAGGTTCAGTGTTGCCACTCAGGGTTTTTCTTCCCATCTTGGATCGTTCCACCTAGAATCCAGTTTACCAAAATTGTGCTTGAACGGAAGGACATTTATGAAGAAAATGACTTTCAGCCAGACTGGGTTTCGCTGGTGACACGGTGTTTATCTTCTCCTGCCTTTTAGTTGTGTTTTCTGTTGTACAGCTCAGCAACGTCTGAGTTCTTTGAAAACAGTCCGTGTACATGGCCCTTTCTGTACATAACTGCGTGTAAAAAATACCATGTCTGTAAAAAAACACAGCGTGGCGGAGTTAGGTAAAGCGCTCGGATGTGGATCCAAGGAATAGATGTTCGATTCCCGGTGGAGACAGGAGTTTGCATTGAATATAACTATCATCAACACGGTAGATAATTAAGATGCTCATTTCATTAACGCGGCCGTGGCACAGTTGGTTAAAGCGCTCGGCTGGTGATTCAAGTGTTGGGGTTTCGATTCCCGGTGGAGGCAGGATTTATTTATCTTACCTTCCTCACTGTAGGTAAGGAGAATTATGATTGAGCATTTCGGTTGGTGACGTCATTTGATTTACAGCTATAATGAAACAGGACGCCAGACGCCGTGAGTCCGACACATTAACGTCTTTCGCCTTAAAACACTCAAGTGCTAAGGAGTGGCACTCCCGCCCTATCGCACAGGTACGCACCGCGGCCACCACGGCAGTCTCAAAATGCTAGGGCTGCGCGTTCTGCGTTTTAGTACGTTGGTTCTTTAGCGTTAAGTTAGCGCCTCTCGCCTCAATCCGCGTTATTCCTTGCCTTGGTACCACAGGCATTCTTCAGGTGGCGCCAAATACTCGTGCGCCGTAAAGTCGTGCGCCGTTTGTTGTTTTATCTCGCACATGCAGCAAACATTGACGTCTTCATCCCTCCCTGCGCAGAATCCATCGTTGTGTTCAACGCCATGCTGAGGCAGGAAAGCACTATACTATCGCCGCAGCCAATCGCGCCTCGGCTAAAACTGCAACACACTCTTGCATTGTGCCGCAAACATTGTCGTTTTCATAAAGTTCCAGCAGCAAAACATGCTCGTTTTCTCTGAACGTCGCTATTTTCAAGAAGTTCCATTTGCCCGGCTCCTTATTTATAGGAAAATACGCCACACCCATATGACATCTCCCTAAAGAAAAAAAACCGCAGCTGCCACACGGCTGCCGGGACCATCTAACAACAAGGAACAAAACAAGCCCGTTGCCGAGAAGTTTACCAAGCTCGAAAGCTAGCCAAGAGCAAAGCGGCAGCGGCGACCGACGACTTCTGCTCGCCAAACTTGGTTCAGTGATAGTTGAATCTCTACATTTTTTTCTCATTTACAGATAAAACAGACTATGTCTCCGTGTTTTTAAGTCGCTCGCCTGTCTTCGACATGCCACACCCGCTGTTTCTGACAGCGGCCAGGTGGGAAACGCGTTTAGCGTGAAAGCACTGATTTCGGAGGTCTAATTGACTCATCATCACCGCTGTCAACGGCCTGCCGAGCTCACAAAATACATTATGGCGGCTTTAACCTTCAAAACCTAGATAAAGAGTGAGAGCTCATGTTTGGCTCAATTGCGCTTGTTGTTATACTTTCATGTCAAAGGTCAGGTCGAAAGTAAAAGTCATTTCGATCGTCAGAGGCAGATTGTTTCACCCAATGTCCTTGACGGAGACAGATATAGCCAGATTTTTGTATGTTTTCATTATGTTTTTATTTAGGCTTGCCGTTAGTATAACTTTTTCGAGTGAATATTTCGGGGCACTTGAAGGTTTTTCTGAGCACTTAACTTTACCCATAAATTAACCATGCGGAAATTAGTATTCGACATATTGATGCATTTTTAAATAGTATTCTAGTACTATATGACATCTACTGCTCCTTTTGTTTTCGTGATATTTTGGCTAGTTCAATGCATTACTTTTTTTTCTCAAATGAGCTATGTGAGCAAAGGGTCCGGGTCGTTTCTGTGTGTTCTACTTCTTTTCTTATTGTAGGTTATACAGGTGAGCTTCCAGATATATTTGTTTTATCTAAATTTCTTTATGCAGCTCGAATTTCATCGTATATTGGATTAAATCAATGACTTGGCAAGGAGTGCTGGAGATGTTATTGTGTTTCCTTCACCCCACATTGTTCAAAGCATTATCATATTTATATTCAGCTCTTCATTGTTTTAGTTTATTTTGCACGCCTTTAAATGTTATCACATTGTTTTCTAATAAATTTTAGTGAGGTATTAACATACATATCTCAAAATAAAGACCGTGCTTTGGATATTTGTTTAACGGGGGAGGGTACCTCGTGAGGTGTGGGTGAGGATGATTCAATGCGTCTCAGTTTTTTTATGACTAAAATTGAGAAACATTGAATCATCCTCACTCACTCCTCACGAGGTATGAATCCTTGATTTTAATTTTTATATGCTGGCATGAAGTCCACTAAGTTTTGTTTAAAAATACAAGAAATATGATAAGTTGAAAAACTGACACTTGTAAAAAACAAAACGCACTGAGGAAGGTACATATACTATACATATACATATAGCTGGCATAAAGTACACTAAGTCTTGCTTAAAAATACAAGAAAGATGATAAGTTGAAAAACTGACACTTGTAAAAAAAAAAAAAAACGCACTGAGGAAGGTACATATACTATATATATATACATATAGCTGGCATAAAGTACACTAAGTTTTGTTTAAAAATACAAGAAAGATGATAAGTTGAAAAATTGATACTTGTAAAGAAACGCACTGGAGGAAGGTACATATACAAAACACTCTGTCCGCCAGAACAACACAAATTCACAGTAATCCTCTTTGCTATGCGTACTATTGACTGAACTAGAATAATTGCGCAATAGGATCTTTCAAGAACAAAAATATTCAACAGTAGCATTCGGTTTGTCACAACATCTTCAGTGCTATAAACATTAAGTTAAAAATACTTTTATGAGCATCCTTATTTACCTAGTTCACTGAATGCAGCAAGCATACATTTAGGTGCTCTGAAAGTTTCATTTCATTTCTTCTGAAGGTTGATGAGGAAATGTTCCTGATATGCACTGAAACAGCATTTTTCAGAAATTGCGCTCGAATAATTCCTTCTTCATGACACTTAAACGGACATAGTGCATATTCTTTCCCCTTTTCTTGCTCACGTATATTAGAAACCCGTTTCTGCTTCTTGACAGGGCTTTCTTTTCCTTTTTACAGTACTGAGGCCTGGACGTCCCATTTGCCCAAAGAAACATTGTGCAGCCGGTTTAGGGCCACAGTGTAGGTCACCGTCGGTATTTTGACGAGCGCCTGAAGCACTTTCTTCGCATTATTTTCTTCGTTATAGTAGCCAGCTGTATTGTCTGCCTCGTCAGTCTGCCGAAGAAAGTAGAATTTATTTGTTTAATGAGAGATTACCCCGCAGCGCCCACGGGCGTTACAGCAGGCGGGGTTACAGTATAAAAAAAAAACACATCTTCTTTCACACAGCACACGTTCGTTTCATTTAAGCGGTTCCGCTCTCTAATAGATGTAAGAAAAAATGAATTTGTGTAACTATCAGTTTGGGCATGATATTCTCGAATTTGAAGTGTCGTCTATGCAGCTAGCGACATAGCACGTGTCTCTTTAAAATAGGCGTCTTTGTTAATACCGGTTTTATTTTGGGAAATCGTAAACAACAATTTAAGCCTCAATTTTTTGCGGCGGTAGGAAAGCAGTTCCCAGTTGAGTTCATCTTTCATTTCACTTACGCTGTCGTTCCTTCCAAGTCATTTCAAGACGAATCCGGCTCCGCGGTTTTGAATTTTTTCAATGTGCTCGACGAGCGTCTTGTTCGATGGGTCCAAACCGCGCATCCGAAATAGGCCTTACAGAACTCATATACGCTATCCTTTTTATATTGGTATGAGAATATTTCAAATTCATTCGAATGAAATTTACTGCCCTACTTTCACTAAGCACCCAGTCGTCAACATGCGTTTTCCATCAACAATACGATGACAGCGTTACTCCTAAGTAATTATATGCAGCTTCGTTGCCTATTAGATCGTAATTAATCATATACCAGGAATCAATGTTTTTTTTTTTTCGTTTTGAAAAAACAGACATGAACGCACATAACTCTTGCCCCTACTTATATCTGAAATACTTGATTTGTTATCTTTATAGTCTTCTTTTATAGCAGTGTTTTTTCATTGTGTGGGTTTTTGTCTTATCTTTTACCGAGTCGTCTTTTATGACTATCGTGTCGTGGCGTTTTATTTTTTATTGTATTCTTTTATTATGTAGTGTAATGCATTAGCGATCTATAAATATTCAATTGTTTGTAAAAGAAATTGACCTTGTTGAACTTATTCCTCAATCATACATTGACACACGTACTTCACGGGTTCACCGGCCTAACGTTTATCTGTGTTGTCAAACCTC
The DNA here is from genome assembly GCA_023969395.1 of Amblyomma maculatum. Lineage (NCBI taxonomy): Eukaryota > Metazoa > Arthropoda > Arachnida > Ixodida > Ixodidae > Amblyomma > Amblyomma maculatum. The sequence continues at coordinate 304,837 of JAJIZL010023000.1, read as the reverse complement.
ATAGCGGGACGACAGGCAACCGTGAAAGGGATCCCGCACCTCTGATAACTATAATTTCGGGTGTTTTCGACAATCACAAAATGTTTTTTGCACGCCCTGCGTTCACAGTTGTCTCTTCTGTGCCACTAGTAGCACTCACGGTGGGGTCAGAGTCCACAGAAACAGCCAAGCTGGTGTCACGCTCAGTTGATGGGTTGCTGGAAAAGCCCTGTGTTCCAGTAGGTCCAGGCCTCCATAGTCCAGTGATTGGCTCAGCGATTTCTTCGACTTGAGGACGTAGGTGGTCGCCATGCCTATGCCAGAGAGTACCGTCACTGATACAGACTGTAGCTGACAGACCTGTGGTGCTCGTGACACGTGCGGGTACCCACGGTGGTCCCTGACGAAAGTTCCTTGCGAGTACGTTGTCTCCCACATTCGGCAATGGAGAAGAACGGCACCCTTTATCGGCCTGTAGTTTCTGCTTCAACTGTCTCAGCAGCACTGAAGTGTGTAGATTTGGGCGAAGAACATCCAAAGGTGTCTTGAACATCCTTCCCATGAGCAATTCACACGGTGCTCCGCCTGTGACTTCATGTGGCGTGGTTCTGTAATGAAATAAAAACCGCGAAATCTGGGTTTGGAAAGATCCGGATCCACTCTTCTTGATCTTGTTCTTGACCGTCTGTACGACGCGCTGTGCCGCACCATTCGAAGCTGGATGGTAGGGAGGCACAAGCATGCGACGTATTCCATTACGTGTCAAAAATTCCAAGTGCTGTTCACTTGGAAAGGTGGGCCCATTGTCGGACACGATGAGATCCGTCAGCCCATCCTGCGCAAATGCTGTTCGCAAAGCACTGACAACAGCATTCGCTGACGTTGACGCCACTGGAAAAACTTCGAACACTTTGAATAGGCGTCAACAATGACCAGGAATGTATGACCCACGAATGGGCCCCCAAAGTCAACGTGAAGCCTTGACCAGGGCATCTGTGGAAACGTCCATGGCGTGTGCTGAATGCGTTGAGGTGCACGCAGGTAAGCTTGGCAGGTTTCACAGCTCTTTACACTCTTAGCGATGTCTCCATCAATTCCCGGCCGCCAGATGTGGCTTCTGGCAATTGTCTTGCTTTTCTCAATGCCAGGATGCCCAGCATGAAGTATCATTAGGACTTGGGCTTGCAAAGATTTTGGGATAACAATTCGGGAACCCCAAAGCAAGCAACCTTCGTGGAAGCTGAGTTCGCTGCTCCTTGCTGTGATTGGATTTCTTTCTGGTCCTGCTGGAAGTTGTTCCCCTCGCAGGACATCAAGAGCTACATGGCTCAGGAATGGATCATTTTTTGTAGCTTGTGCCGCAATGGCAGGTGACAACAGTTCTGGTTATGCTTGTTCAAGCATGAACATTTCAGCCGGTGCAGGTAGATCCACGTTGTTTGCAGGCAACGGCAACCTACTGAGAGCATCCGCGTGACCTAACTCCAGACCAGGCTTCTACGCAAGCTTGTACTTGTATGCAGAAAGTTTCAATGCCCATCTGACTAGTCGTGGTGATGCTTGCACAGGAATGGGTTTTTCGGCATTCAGTAATTCTACTAGTGGCTTGTGATCCGTATAAGCAGTGAAAGGAGGGCCACACAAGTACTGGTGAAACTTTTGAACACCAAATACAAAGGCTAATGCCTCTTTGTCAAGTTGGTTATAGTTTTGCTCGGCACAAGACAAACATCTGGAGGCAAAAGCAATGGGCAGTTCTCGACTATCAGATTCTCGGTGTGCCAAAACTGCGCCGATCCCATACGGAGAGGCATCGGAGCTGAGACACAGTGGCTTCCCTAGGTCGAAACGTACTAGGACTGGGGCGGGCATTATTAACTGCTTCACCGCATTGAATGCATTTTCTTGCTCCTTTCCCCACACCCATTTCTTCTCGTTCATGAGAAGCAAATGAAAAGGGCGGAGGTGTCCGGAAAGGTTTGGTAGAAACCGCCTGTAGAAGTTCGTAAGTCCCAAAAAACTTTGAAGCTCCTTGACGTCCCGGGGTGCAGGTGCATGAAGGATGGCAGATACCTTGCTCCAACTTGGAGACAGGCCTTGTTTGCATATGATGTGCCCGAGGTATTCAACTTGTCGGAAGAAAAATGACACTTGTCGTACTTCTACTTAAGTCCTACATCACGGAGTCTAGGTAGGACCGCACTGAGGTTGCGAAGATGCTCCGAGTCATTCGAGCCAGTGACAAGGATGTCATCGAAATACACTGCAACATGTGGCAGCCCTCGGAAAAGGTTCTCCATCTCCCTTTGGAACTAGGCCGATGACACGCCAAAAGGAAGACGTGTATACTGGAATAATCCCATGTGTGTAGAGATTGTGACATACTTTCTAGATTCTTTGTCAAGAACTATTTGCTGATAGGCGTCCCTCAAATCCAGCTTCGTGAACTTCTCACCTCCTGACAGCATGGCCCACAGGTCCTCAATTCTTGGAATTGGATACTTTTCCACCGTAGCCACTTTATTAACAGTAATCTTGAAATCTCCGCAAATCCTGACGCGTCCATCCTTCTTGGCCACTGGAACAATTGGTGCAGCCCAAGCTGAAAAAGTGACTGGCTCCAGGATGCCTTCCCTCACTAGGCGCTGAAGCTCTTGTGAGGCCCCGTCCTTCGGGGAAAAGGGCAGTGGGCGTGGCTTGAAAAGCTTGGGTACAGCATCTTGTGGAACATGGATTGTGGCTCCTGGACCCTTGAAAGTTCCCAAGCGCTGTTCAAACACCTCAAAAAATGCTTGAAGAATATTAATGCCTAGTTCTCGGATCCAGTTCCGGCCCAGAAGTGTAGGTGAATGTTCCCCAGTCAGGAATAAAGGTAGTACTGCTTTTCTGTCATGAAACTGCACTGTGACATCCGCTCTACCTTGAACTAGTGTGAGCTCACCCGAGTAGCTTTGCAGGAGTACATCAGACGGCATGACAGGTACCGACGGTAGCAGCTTCTGAAGACGATTTTTTCCCATGACAGAAACGCTCGCACCGGTGTCCAGCTCTATACAGAGCGGCTTAGCGCAAACGCTGACTGTCATAGTGAAGGGTGGTGACAGCGCGATGGTGTCGACTGGCCACATGTCAAACACGTCGGCAGAAACGACGCTGTCAACAGTGTTGACTGGATGCGTTCCAGGAGTTCCAGGCGCGTTCCAAGCGCGGATTGGTTCCAGGCGCGGAAGCATGTTGCTTTGTGAATTTTCCCTTCCGTGATGAACGTGCTTTTTCTTCGCGTTGCACACGCGAGCAATGTGTCCCTTCTTCCTGCAGTAGTTGCACAAACAACTGATCTGCTTGCACACGGACGCGAGATGTTCGTCCCCGCAGCGGTAGAATGTGAGACGCCCCTTTGATGACGCGACTTGATAAGTGGGCAGCGCACTTCGGCCTGAGCTCGCTATCTCGCCGGCATCATTCTTCGCAGCTTCCATGGCAAGTGCAGTTTTTTCAGCGTCTTTATACGTAAGGTCCGCTTTCTCGAGCAGCCTCGTCTGCACGGCTGCGTCGTTGATGCCGCAGACGATGCGGTCCCTCAACATGTTGCTACGCTCAGCTCCGAAGTTGCAATGTGCCGAGAAGCTTTTGAGCGACGCCTCAAAGCTACTGACTGTCTCGCTCTACGCGCGAACACACTTGTTGAACCTGAAACGCTGCGCAACAGTAGATGGCTTGGGACAGTAATTGTCACCAAGAACAGAAAGAACTTCTTGCAAGGTTTTGTCTTGCGGTTGGGTGGGTTCACGGGATCCCGCAAGAGAGCATACGTTTTCTGTCCACAGCAACTAAAGAAGACTGACTTCTTTTTCGCTTTTGCGATGTCATTCGCAATGAAAAATGCTTCAAGGCGATCCACGTAGCAAGGCCACTCATCTCCTCCCCTCCTCCGTCGAACGCTCCGAGGGTGCCGAACAGTGGCATGACGGAATGTTTGCGCGTTGACTCGTCAGAACAACGCAGGACTCACATGCACAGAAGGGGGCGGATGAAAGACGAACGTGAACTTGAACTTGAATTTTTTTTCCTCGTCGCCACTCTTTACGAGTTGGTGAACCGAGTAATGCCGAGAGGCGGACCGGCTCGGCGGTTGCCGTCAACGGCTAGGCACCATGAAACGGACAATGATGCAACGCGCTCCCCTGCGCAACGAACTGGGACTTTCCGAGCCGTGTCCTTTTTATTGCCTTGCTGCAGCGCAAGTTCTATCGCGCCGGCACAGGGTGGCGCCACGAACAAACATGAACCGAAACTGTAACACCAACCCCGTAGCACTGTGGTGGCAGCGATGGGATGGCACTCACTCCTGCCCAGCGCCCAGCGCCATACGAGACTGTCGGTAGATCTCCACGACCTAGACAACAATACCAACTCCTATGCGCGCGCCGGCAGCATGCCGGTGAAAGCCTGAAGGACCTCTTCGCTGATATCGAGCTGTTGTCGTTGCAGTCTCCACCGGGGGCGCCTGAGAACGCCATGGCTTTGATCGGCACCAAGGGCTTTCTTGACGCCATCGGGGATGCCGATGTCCAGCGCCAGGTACGTTTCGGAAGCTCTGAATCGATCCCGGCCGATTTGAATCTCGCTATCGAGGCGACAGCACAGTGGCGCAGGCGCGGTCTAGATCAAGAGGCCTGCTTATGGAGGCAGCTGGCCGAACGGGAGCGCGACTTGGAGGCCGAACGCCAGCGCACCATCTTGCACACGGTCAAGGTGAAGGAGCTGAGGCAGGAGTTGACGAACAGCTGACCAAGGTGCAGCAACATGAGAAGAACTTCAAGGCCCAGCAGAATTTTGGTCAGGAGCGGTCAGCACAGTTGCAGCGGCGGATGCAGCAGCTCGAGGTGGAGCTACAGCGGGCATGTACTTCTGTGCATGAGAGGTTACGTTCGTGAAAGTAGGAGCTGGAGCACCCCTACAGGGAGACCCTGAAGTGCGAGCGCCAGGAAGCGGAGGCTCGCCTGGCTCAGGCCCATGGGCATGCCAAAACCTTGGAGGCTGTGTGTGCTCACCTGCGGCAGCGGTTCCACCAGGAGGCCCATGAACTGGCTGCCCAACGCTGTGCCTCCGAGGAGAAGTGAGGGAACCATTAAGATGCACCAGATGTAGCTGTATGCGTAGCGGGACGAGTGACGACATCACCTGAATGCTTTGAGCTGCGTTGCGAGGAGAAAGGTCACCTGGCCGAAGAGTTGCATGCCCGCCTGTCCGATGTAGTTGACACCCACAGCCGTGAGGTCAGCGATTTTTCACGCAAGAAGGCGGATGCTAAGGGGGCCGAGCAGCAGCTTACTCAGGTCCGAGAGGCTGCTGTCGAGCAGCTGCGCCGGGAGTTGTACGACCAAAGTGCTAGGAATGACGAGCTGCGCACCACGATCAGGGAGGTGGTGGAGGCCATGCGGGCATACGAATAAAAATCCGAAGCCCAAGCCATGGTGATGAGTACGGAAATGGAGACGCTGAAGACCAGGTACACGAAGGAAATCAAGAGCCTGGAAGAGAGGTTGTTGGCCTAGTGTAAGCGGAAGGAGCGGAAGCTGCTCGAGCGGTCGTTACCTACTCTCAGGGGGATGGTGGGCTTGCCCACTCGGAGTGGCTGGTGTGCTTTGAAAGAGAGCTGCGGAAAAGGCTACAGCTACAGCGTGATATGGGCGACCACCTCGCACAGGAAGGCGGTTCCTCCACTGCAGATGTGGAGCGCCTGCAGCAGCTCGCCCAGATCAACACTCGGCTGGACACGGGTATCTGGAGAGCGAAGCGTCCAAAAATCGATGTGCTCATGTTGAAGGCTTGTATAGCAGTTTTGGTTTTCGTCCTACACTGTAAAAATAAAAACACCTATTTGGGCATTTGTCTGATTCAAAACACCCTTACACCCTGAGTATAGGGTGTTTGTGCCATTGGAAATCACCTCTTGCATGCCAAAGGGGTGCTTTGGTTGGATAATATGCCTTAGGGTGTTACGGGCAAGCAATATCACCTAACATGCTGGGGGTATATGGCTGCGTAACTTCGTAGCCTTTTATACACAAGCGGCGCTGCTAATATAAACCCAACACCTAAATAAAGCACCAAAAGTAACGCTAAAATTAAAATTACACACGAGTGCTTTCTAAAAATGAAACAGAAACTGAAACAAAATTTTACCGCTAGGAGGCCGCCGATAGCTACGAACGCTCTTTTCAAATTTCACAATATGTCCGTTAGCATTGTGGGGTGCGTTTCGACTATAGTGCCTAGAGTTTCGACCACGTTTCGGCGAATGCTGAATGCGCTTCTTCGATTGTGTACCCTCGTGAAATGTGCTGCATTTCCCATGCATATGTGTTCCAGAAGTGTGTACGCTTGTGAAGTGCCTTCTACATGTGGTGTTTAACGCAAACGGGCATTTATCGTGTCGGCAAGTGTCCGGGCTTCTTTTTGCTTTGCTCAGGCCGAAGGACTGCTGCACCGCTTTATGTTTGAGATGTTCGAAAGAAGGCATGGACGATTTTTTTTTCTACGTGACTAAGAGGTATATGCGCCGACTACATTGCACTCGCGCTGAAATCGCACTGGTTGGTTCGGTGCCGGTGATACGAAGGCGGACAGCGTACTTTGCGGCTGACGCAATCGTCTGTAAAGGTAAGCCTATTCTCACGCATATTGCGCTTTGTGGGAACAGTGTCTTACCGGATTGCTGCATTCTGTGTCTTTTTGTGCCGGAACGCTCCAGAATGTGCTGAAATGAAAACGTGAGACACGCGCTTGTTTTCTGGCTGCCAAAATGACATCGCACATGTGGTAGATGTCGCGGCGAGTTACGCAGATTTCGCGCAAAAACATCAGTCTCAACTTTCTTGAACAGAAATAATGTATGTGCTACGTTTCCTTGCATTTTGTACGCGCAGGAGGTTCGCGGAACGATTTTCGTTTCTTGACAGTTTGATACTTGCGCTCAGTTCGCAACGACTCGGTTTTGTTCTACCGTTTCCGTTCGTGCGGCAAGGTCATGTTGGCGTACTACCTTAATTCTCCTAGCACTCTCGACTCCCCCCTCCCCCCTCCTCCCTTATCTCTTACACTTCGCGCTCGCTCTCCTGAAACCTCTTTCATGCTTCGTCATCTTCTTTCACTTGGAGCGCTGCGACCCCCCCCCCCCCCCCCCTTTTTTTTTTATTTACTCGGAGCATAGGCGCGCACCGTCCTGCTGCTCGGGGAGCGTCCTCCCGCAGCCCTTCTGTTTACACTTTTTGTTCGAGTAGGCTATGTTCGTTCTCGGCGGCCGTTCAGCGCGGCACGCCTCTGCGCTCGTGCTCTCGGCATCGAACTGCGCTGGTCGGCCGGCCTGGTTGCATAATAGTTTATTCCAAACTGCGTAAACTATATGCCGCTATCATCAGCCTATGTTATTTTCCCCGTGTCTAGATTTGCCTTTTTTAATCACAATGGGAGCATTTTTCATTTTACGGGGACCATATTTTGCGGTTGCATGGAGTGTGAATTTGCATTTTTATTATGCTGCTTTTGTTATGGCGTTTACTTTCGCTCTCGAAGAATCATTTAGGTACGTATTTTATTTTCAGCAAGACTTCAATTAAGGCACTTGTACACGTGCTAAGTCAGCTGATGTGGTTCAAACCATCCAGTTTTTATTATTTCTGTGGTCACATTTCAACATATCTGTTTGACCGCATTACTTGATTTTTGTAGTGTCTTTAGACTAGAATAAATGGATATTCGATACTGATCTCTCAGCATTCAAGTAGACGTCGACAGCTTGAATTCTGTGGCCAAATATTGTACCGGATGTTGCTATTACAGAGTTTGATTCTGACCAGATGTTTACTTTTTTTTTTGTCATTTGCTTAAATGTACTTACATATGAAGCGGTTATCATAGCCTTAGTCGCATATGTTTACCTTCTTTGCTCATCACAGTGCGCATTTTGCAGGCAAATGTGTGACTTACTGTTATTAAAAAATTTGTAATGTATGTGTTGAAAGCAGTTTACTGATTTAAAGGGCCCAGAAAACAATTTGACTTTCATATGCTAACGATGCATGTCTGTAGATTGTCTCTAAGAATTGAAGCCTACTTTTAAAGCTGAGCGGGGACCCTTAGTTTAGAGATATATTACATATTTTATTGCCATTCAGCCGTGTGCCAAGTTGAGGGAAGGAGGATCATAATTTTTGCTTTATTTTTTATATTAGACTTTCCTTATATTGCTTGCAGTTTGGCGATGAGTGGCAAAATACTGATGGTTTTTGCAGTTTTCTAACCTTAGTAAATATTTGTATTTGCTGTTTGCTAATGCCAGTTTTTTTCTTTTTTTTTTTCAGATATGTACAAAGGCATCAATTGCCTTAGTTTTTGACAATGATTTTTAATGTTCAGTTACTTGAAACATTGAATAAAATAAAATTCTTTATGGCTACCATTCACACAAACTTGCAGTTCTTACATGACGTCAACATGCTGATCAAGAAGGACGGCAAAGAAGCAGTTGAAATTGGCCTTAACAAGACACTTGTCTTGGTTTTGAAGGACACCATTCGTGCAAGAAAAAAAGACATTGCCCGGATGCTCGAAGTATGTTCTGAGGGAATGCGTGAAAGGAGAAAGAAGCGTAAGTATTAAGCTGTTTCCTTCTGTTTGCTGCATGTGCTATCTAATTGGCAGTTTTTCGCTAAATGCCTACATTTTTGCCATTTTGCATTGCCTTATAGATATACTAAAAACATGGCTGAGCATCAGAAAGAATAATAAAACCATAACTAGCCTGTGCATTTCTTCATATGTAACAATTTTCGCATTAGCTAAATTTAAATTACCTATTGTTCTTCACCATTGTAATGGTGCCGCCTTTTCGAATCTGTTCAACTAGTAGCAGAGAATTAGGTGATACCTGATTCAAATCTTCACAAGCTTTGCTAATTATTGCTGTCAGATGTTTGGCTTTCAGTTTGCGTGCCTCTACATGTTTTCAATTTTGTTTATTTACCTTCCTAAATTAGACAATAAATTATCGCCTCAAAACTCAGCTGTCTCTTTTTACCTGCAAGGAGGTACACCATTGTTGTGTTGCTTATTTCTATTGTAGATGTACAGACAGTATGCATTCTGCAACTCCTGGCAAACATTGGGAACCAGCCGGGAGCTCTGGATGTTGTTTGTATCATTTGTAAGTTTTCTCTTCGTCATTTGAATATTCAGGAAGCCTACTTGAAACCGACATTATTAGCGAATTTTCTTTGTTTCTAAAATGGTTTACAGTCTAACTTGTAATATGTATTAGTGATTCATAATTCAAATAGAAATACTACACAAGTTTTCATCACAACTGTGAATTCTTTGCTGTGAAAGGATTATTTTCACTGTAAGTACATTCAAAAGCACTTTTAAGAGACTCCTGCCATCACATCTTACCACGTCGTATAACATACAAGAGTCACCTGATGAAGCACTGGTAATGTCAAGATTGGTGCAGTGTGCCATTTGACTAAGCACTCTGTTGCAGTGGACCAGCAGTGCTTTATTTATTTATTTATTTATTTATTTATTTATTTATTACATACTGCAGACCCTTGGGTCCAAGCAGAGGGCCATAGTTGAGTACAAAAAAGAGCAAAGAACAACAACAAAAGTAATAAGAAATTATACAATATTAATCGCAATGCATAGCCATCTGTAAAATAGTGTTCCAATCTGATATTGTGCGAGGGAAAAAGGAAAACATAAACGTGTTAGTTCGAGCATAATAGGGCGTCAGTGAGTCAGGATGATGATGTCTCGTATAGCGTGTTGATGCAGGAGATATATAAGGGGACTGGTTTATTGCAAGCTTGTTATTTATCAGGAGAGAAAGGAATTCTAGCCTCAGCTGTTTTCTGCGGGATTCAAGTGTGGGAATAGAATTTTCTATCATTGTTTGAGAGGGTGAGTCAAACCTAGCGAATTTATTAAATATAAACCGAACTGATTTTCTTTGTATTTTCTCAAGGTGCTTGATATCTGACTTAGTGTGAGGATCCCATGCTATGCATGCATACTCTAGCTTCGGTCTGATGAAAGAGATGTAAGAGAGTAACTTTACGGAAGAGGGTGCATTTTTTAGTTTGTGTCTCAAGAAACAGAGTTTGCGGAAGGCAGAGGAGCAGATAGTGTTAATATGTAAGCTCCAGGACAGAGTAGAAGTTAAGGTAACACCCAAGTATTTGTAGCTGTTAGTACTGCGCAGTGGTGAAGAAACAAGTGAGTAAGAGAAAACAAGCGGGGCTTTTTTACGAGTAACACGGAGGAATACTGATTTGTCAGCGTTTATCAACATCCCCCATTCACTGCACCAATTTAATATGTTGCTTAAATCATTTTGAAGGACAATGTGATCATGTGGAGTTGTTACATCTTTATACAAAATGCAATCATCAGCAAACAGTCTGATTTGAACACCTGGACTCACAACATTCACGATGTCATTAATATATATCAGGAATAACAGGGGACCCAGAACACTACCTTGGGGCACCCCCGACGTGACTGGAAGAATGGCCGAGCTGCATTCGCCAATTTTAACGTACTGCGTTCGTTTAGTGAGGTAAGCAATAATCCAGTGTACAAAAATGTCAGGTATGCCAATCATTCTTAGTTTAAATATTAATTTGTCGTGCGGCACCTTATCAAACGCTTTGGTGAAATCTAAAAATATTACATCTATTTGTCCATTATTGTCGAGGGATAACGCAAAATTATGAATTACGGATACCAGTTGTGTTACAGTCGAATAACCCTTTCTGAAACCGTGCTGAAACTCTGTAAGCACATTGTTTTCAGCCAAGAATTCATTGATGCAATTTCCCACAATGTGCTCCAAGAGCTTGCAACATTGAGATGTTAAAGAGATGGGGCGATAATTTTGGAGTATTTTTCGATCTCCCTTTTTGAATACCGGAACAACTCGGGCCACCCTCCAGTCAGCCGGGAGCTCCCCCGATGAAAGTGAAACAGAAAAAATTTTAACAAGAAATTTCGCGACATGTTCAGAATACCGCTTTAGGAAGATATTCGGTATTTCGTCAGGGCCACATGTAGTTTTGGTTTTGAGATTTACCAGCATATTGACAATACCAGCATAAGAAACAAAACTGGCATCAAATTCACGCTTCTCGGAAAACCCGGTAATAACATTTGATACTGAAAAGACACTTTGAAAATATTCATTAAAGTGCTGCGCTATGTCTATGTCATCAGTTATCAGTGTGTCATCCACTGTTAATTGCGGAATTGATTTCTTTTTCTCCTTCATATGCTTCCAGAATTTATCAGGATCATTTTTAATGAAGTTGGGCAGTGAAGTATTATAGTAATAATGTTTAGCTGCGTTCACCTTCTGTTCAAGCACATCCTGAGCTTCTTTTATTTTATTCGGATTGATACGCTTTTTCTTTAACCTTTTTAACTTTCGTTTAGCATGAATCACATCGCGTGTCATCCAGGCTGTACGCTTATGAACTTTCTTTCTCTTAGTAGGTATGAATTTTTCTACGCAGTGAAGACACATACTTTTGAAAGTATTCCAAAGGGAACAGACACTGGCGCTCTTAAAACCGGGAAGACAATTTTCCATGTAATTTATGATAGAAACGTCATCAGCATGAGAATAATCTTTGTAAGAAAGCACTGAAGAATAGTTTTCCGCTATTTGCATAAGTGGAAGGGTGACGCTCACCATGCAGTGATCAGACAGTCCTTGTTCTATAGAAACGAAATATTATGGGAAATCCCGGCTAACAAAAACCAAATCCAGAATTGAGCTGCATGTTCCCTGCACACGTGTTGGTTCATGTACTACCTGCGTTAGGTTGTAACGCAGCATAATGTTGAAAGTAAGGCTAATGTTTTTGTTCTGCACATTCCCCGCATTAAGGCGCTCCCGATCAATATTTGGCAAATTAAAGTCTCCCATTAATACAATATTATTATTCGCATGTCTGACCATTCCTTCTTCCAATTTCTGCAAATATTCAACAGGGGCATCGGGTGGCCTGTAGATAGCATAAACAATAAAGTTGTGTCCCCAACACTTTATCTTGACACGCAAACATTCAAGGTCAGGGATATCTTCCAGCTGATAGGCAGATATGCTATTTTTGATAAGGATGGCTACACCGCCACCTCTGGTGCCTCTATCTTTTCGGAAAACAGTATAGCGTGAAGGAAATACATCGTCACCTATTTCTTCATTTAGCCAAGTCTCCGTTAATACTGTAATATGAGGATCATGCTTCAGTAATAACATTTCTAATTCATCAGTTTTATTTCTCACACTGCGGGCATTGACATTTATAAGCCTGAGCTGCTTAAGAGGTCCTTTAGTGTCCCGTCAATCCTGTATGTTTGAGGAATCGCTAGATATGTCCGTTCCGGGAGAGGTTGTTAGGGACATTTGTACACGTTTGTTTAAACTTTCATCCCAATAAAAAGTGTTTTTACCAACTTTAAGCTTATCATGGATTAGTGAAGCTTTTATTTTAAGATCTCTTTCCCGTTTACAACTCTCACAGAAGTTTTCGTTTTTTTAATGTGGATGGAGAATAATCATTCTGGACATAAATATTGGACCCTTTTAGTTTCTTGCAGTTTGCAAAAATCGCCTTCTTTTCGTTGTAATCTTGAAGATGGATAATTATTGGTCGGTTTTCCTTGTTTCTTCCTAGCCTGTGTATTCGGCCAATTGACTCACACTTCACGCCCAGCTTGTCCTGAAATACCTCATTGACTACTTTTTCTTTTATCGTAGATTCTGTTTCATCATCCGACTCCTTAATTCCATATATAATCAGATTGGAACGCCTGCTATAGTCCTCCAAATTGGTTAGCTTCTTTGTCTGAAAGGACATCACTTGTTCTAAAGATTTCAGCGTCGTTCCTACTTGACCAGCTTGGAACTCGGTTGTAGAAGACTGATGTAATTTAGTGTCTATTTCTTTTACTGCACTTTGCAGGGTGGCAAGTACATTGTTAAGGCTGCATAGCTGTGTTTTAATTTCATTTACTTCATCAAGAATAGTTTTTTGGCCCTCAAATATTTGTTCGTACAATTCCTTTTGCGTTGGTCCTGGATTGGTTTCTACATCGCCGCATAGAACTAATTTACACACCAGAAAACACTCGTAAGCAAGACTGGCACACTGCTGTGGGCACGGCAGGACCACAATGCAACGGTTGTCACTACGAACGCTGCTAAATGTTTCAGAAGGACCAACCTGCACAACGAAGAACAGTTGCCTGGTCAGCATCGTTGCAGTGCCGGGTCCACCGTGCCCACTGAGGCTGAAGCAGATGGCTCTTGCAGGCAGCTTGGTGGGGTTTAGCATTTGCTGGAAAGGGGTCTCTCAACCTGCTCATGCATGCTAGTACCTAACATGTTCCTAATGTCTGGAATATATAATCTGAGACTGCTTCAAAAGAAATATTTGCCACATTGTCTTATCCTACAGGCTTCTGAAGGTGGATAATACAGTTTAATAGTTGTTTTAAAAAAATGCTGTAATTTGCTAGCCAAGTTTGAAATGATGTAATAATTTTAATTCTTCTGATATTAGGTTTACTACATTGGTTGGGAGAAAATATGTGTTTCAAGGTTCATGCTGTATAAATATAATGCCTTCAACTACAGATGCTAACATTTCATGCATTAACCATGTGGCACTGTCATAGACATTCTCATTTATAGTAAACATTCTCAATACATTCAAATTGTTATTTTTGCATTTCAAGTTAGTCAACATATTTTTAGTCTTCGAACCTTTAGTATTTCAAAGTGCTCAGACTGCCTGCCGCTATAACGATTACAACTTCTTGAACACTTGAGCTTCCTGCCGCCTCTTGAGGCTCACCACTGATGTTCTGGATGTCTATGCATACAATGTGCTATGCGTGGAAAATATTTTAACATGCCATGCTTCAGTGTTGACATTTTTTAGAGCTTCTGCTGTTTGGTTGTTTGGTAATGCTCGGCTGTTGCACATGTAATTGTCGCTCAACTCAAAGCTCCAGTGTACACTTTCAATGAATAATGTGCGATGAAGTTTCAGAACTGCCACATAGAGCAGCGAGAACACTTTTTCCTTGTTACTAAACCTTAAATGTAAACACTTCAGGAAGCATTGCGATGACCTAGGGCTTGGCTGGTTCATACTTAGCACAAGAAGACGTGCAAAGGTTCAGAAATGCATTATGTGTTATGTATTACATGCACATTGTTTTTTTTTTTTGTAGTGCCCCATCACTAAGTATGCTCTTTCCCCGTTTTTTTTTTTTGTTTGGTTCTGCAGTATCTACTTGGCCAGTGCAGGGTATGCTGTAGGCCTTGTGTGAAGCCTTCAGTTGAGCTGTTAATATTTTAGTAGTAACTACCGTGCTCCAGTGCTGTTTATTGTTTATTTACATTTTTAACTATCATAATAAGCATTCCAGTTCACGTGAAATGAAAAGTTCGTGGGGCAGCATAGAAGTTCTCTAACCCAGGTGCTTTTGATGAGTGTAGCCATTTTTGTTTGATAATATAGCTTGCATAATCTAAAATTACCATGCAACAGCATGCTGCATGAATAAAAATGGGTTGACCTTATGTGCTCTCATTTATGACTTGATCAAACTGCTGGCTTTGTGCCTCCTGAACCAACCATAACAGTATACTCTGCATTGTTAATTGTGAGGTAACCACCAGTGGTTTCCGATAGGGCCCTTTTCCAGCACACTGCTGTATACTAAAGGGGCATTGGCGTATTCTAAATATAGAGTAGAAAATATGTTGAATTTGCTTTTTGCCAGGTGCAGTGCATATTTATACAGCTGCTCTGTTATGCACTTCTTTCACAATTTTATCAAGGAACAGGAAGAAAAGCCTGCCACGCCGTGCGTCGGATATACTGGGAGCAGCATCAAAGAAGCTGAAGAGCATTTCCCCTTCATTCAGCAGAGGAAGCTTCTTCGAGTCATCGACTCTACTTAGGGTATTGTTCCAATAATGGGTCGATTTTGGCTGTTCAATCTGACATATGACAACGGGTCCGACAATTTGTGCTGCTTTATAGAGCACCTCTTTTTGGGCGTCTGCGTGTCGAAGCCAAGATGCGCTGCACGACGCTTTATTTCATCGCTTAAGGCCGAATTTTATGCAAGTGCGCGCGTTGACACTGACAAAGCATAGGATTAATATTGTGTACTGCGGTTATTGTTGCATACGACGACTAAAAGTTTTGTTGTTGTTTTTTAAGAAAGTCACCATGCTGTTGTGTTCATTGTTCGGTTCTGTTCTTGAAAAAAATTGTATACTTTGTTGTCTGCATTTGTTGGAACTGTTTTGCTCCTTTCATTTTTTTAGATATTTACGAACATACCATATATGTTTTTGCCCGTCTGCTAGGCTCTCGGCGGAGAGTGGCAGTATTGTTAAATAAATGAGGTTCCATAGCGCGCATCAATGAAGAAACAGAACACAAGTGCCCCCCTGCCCCCCCCCCCCTCCGCCAGCACCCGAGCACCCACTAGCCCGAACCCTGACCCTGCTATGCCGAATAAAAGACTTCCAGTTTCCTTCTGTGTGACATTTTTTTGTAACATGCTCTGTGAATTTGAAAAAACAATCATACTGTCATGGGCCATTCGAGATGTCAAAATAATGGCATGCAGCATCTCTTTACATGCTCATTTGGCATTACAGGTGGTTAAAAGGAATACCATTAAGCTTGATTGCAAACGTGCACATAGGAAAAATCATTAAGGAACGTGTAGTGGCAAAAGTAATTCCTAATTAGGGAATGCAATATATGGACGTTATCCGCACTGATTTTTATCAAGGGGTGTAAGGGTGCAATGCCACTGCTTCCACCCTGCAATAGGGTGTAAAGGTGATGAAAACACCCCAGTGCATTGGCCCCATAGAAGGGTGTTATGACCAACCGAAGCACCATCTTTGAGGGTGTACTGGCACTCTGAAGCCACTTTTTGTCAAGGGTGCATGGGTGTTAGTTATAGACATGCGAAAACACCTAATAAGGTGTTTTGTTTTTACAGTGTATGTATGGATTGTGTTATTTGGAATGTGCGTCGAACGGCCTTAAGCTGTTTAAGGGCAGTGAGAGAGTCTGTGTAAAGATGAACTGCATTAAATATAGGAACTGGTGGAAGGGAATGTATGGAATTGTAAATTGCTTGAAGTTCTAGTGCCAGAGGGATGCACGTATCCGCGGTATATGTCACGTGAGTGTTGAGATGCGGATGAGAGAGACTATTCACAGGCGATTCACAGCAGCAAGCCATCCGCCTGGCGGAAGAAGCCGCGAAGAGCCAAGACCTCTTTGCCTGCTTCTGATCGCGGAGGTCTCGGCTACCGTCCCTTATCTGGTGGGAAAATAAAGTTAGCACATCACATTGCGGGAGAGTGGCTGCACAGCCTCGGGGAGTACCATGAATTTGCCGACACGTGATCCTTTGTTCTGCGCATGCACTACTTTCGCGCATGCGCGGACATCAAGATCACCTTTCGGCGACTGCTATGCAAGCGTCACTGCCTCACACTTTCTCAGCGTGCCGGGGGCGGGGATTGGGGGCCTCCTTATCTGGTGGAAAAATAGTTTCCCACACGTATATACCTGTATGAAACTGACCCACCGGGCGTTCGATCCAGGCGTCCGTGCGGCATCATTCACTGGCGCTTCCTCGAACGCTGCACCACACGGCATATAGAAGCCGGCCCAGATGGAGGCGTAACACAAAGGCTTTGAAAATATTGACAGTCGCATTATTTTTGGACATCAAGGGCGCCTACGATAACGCAACCCATCAGGTCATTTTGGATGCCATGGTAGCTGCTGAGATCAGAGGCCGCATGTTCAGCTAGATACGCACCCACATGCAAGATATGTTCCTTTTAGTCCAGACTGAAGGCGGACCAACGTCTTCACATTGAAGTTCGCGCGGAGTTCCACATGGTGGAGTGCTGAGCGCAACTCTCTTCAATCTTACTCTCGTCAGCTTCATAGACTTACTGCCAGAAGTTTATGAAATCTGCATCTATGCAGATGATAAACGTATTTGAATATCTAGTGTAACCCATCCCCAAGGTTATGCGAGGCTTCAAAAGGCTTCAACGATATTGGCGTCGTACCTTCTACAAGGCCTAAGCATTTCGACCGATAAGTGTTCCCTAGAGGCATTTACCCGTAAAATAATGTCACGTTACCACATAGGCATCAATGGCAAATAATGAGAAGAAAACTTGTAGCGATTGTCCAAGTTCTATCCTTCCTAGGGGCGAAGTCGTGCGGCGCACCAGTGCACTCGATGCATTAACTGTGCCTGTCGCTGTTTCTGGGCTGCATGCGATACAGCTTCCCCAATTTTAATAACATTAGAAAAACGAACCTGAAGACCCTTCAAAGACTGCAACGCCAAGCTCTTCCTATATGCCTTGAACTCCCTAAATGTGTCTCAACAACAGCGACTGTTCTTGTCGCCCGGAAATGTCCCCTTACTGCCCAAATCTTGCTCTTGATACAATGTGAACACATATTCGGCACCGAACAAGAGTCTTCAGTCATCACTTAGCAACCCTTCCAGTAATTAGCCCAAGCACTGCATTCGCCAAAGTTAGAGATGCTGATCACACCTATATATTCCTTCGCAATTCAGCCGTGCCCTAAGACCATGATCCCCATATGAAGCTCATATGAACCTCGGACACAAATTTACACTAATCGAATTGCGAAGAAAGACAGAATGTATAATCTGCTCGTAAACAAATGACATTGAATTATCTGCATTTCAAACATCAACATCGCATACATGTCTATCCAAACGGCTCAGTTAATCCAGTTCTGTGGGGTCTGTGGCAATGCGGACAAGTAAATTCTTATAAATGTTTAAAAGTCATGTCTCACTTCTACTGGTGCTGAACTAGCTACCATACGCGCTGCAGTTGAGTTCATTTGCCAAGAACCTCCACATGACTGGACCTTGTTCACATATTCTAAAGCAGTTCTTCAAGGCCTACAAGCTGCACTAAGCCGCGGGTCCCATGACCAAATCGTTGGCGAGATCACAAGCTGTACCACATCGAGGGTTAACACAGCATGTGCGCTTCGCTCTTTGGCACTGGAGATTACACTTTCAGCGTGGAACGCGGGGGAGTTTTGCAACCGCTGCCTCAGGGCACTGGACCCTGGACTGCGCCTTCGCCTTCCCGGTAAGATAACGCGTCGAGAAGCAACGCTGCTGTGCCGCTTATCGTTCGTTGTTGCCTTCACGAGCAAATATGCTTTCCTTATTGGAATGGCGGAGAGCGTTAACTGTGAAAATTGTGGCTGTAGACAGACAGTCAAACATCTCGTGTGGGAATCCTGCATTTCTGAAAGACAGACACGAGTTGCGTTGTACGCTGGACCACCTCGATTCTCCCCCTTTAACGGCGAATAAGATCCTTGGAGGTGCAGCGGTGGCGTAGCGGTAGAACATCCGCCTCGCATGCAAGAGGACCGGGGTTCAAATCCCGGTGCCGCGCAATTCTCCACCGGATGAAAGAAAAAAAAAATCCGCGTGTTGATGGAATTGCATATACAGGTTTGGGGTGCGACCTGATGCCGGTAAACACCTCCGGCAACGCACTCCCTCACCAGAACAGGAGTTGGCCACCCTGGTGCAGTAATTGGCCACAACCTCCTATGATAAGCTCCATAAAACCCCGGCCCTCAGTCACCAGCGGCTGCGGAACAACTGACCACGGCGGCGGTCAGACCTGTGACGCAGCAGGGGGTGCTAAGAAA
Organism: Amblyomma maculatum; assembly: GCA_023969395.1. Lineage (NCBI taxonomy): Eukaryota > Metazoa > Arthropoda > Arachnida > Ixodida > Ixodidae > Amblyomma > Amblyomma maculatum. Next base: position 286,007 of record JAJIZL010023000.1, on the reverse strand, counting down.
GCCTGGCTCCGCTGGACAGGCCGCCATTGGAAACTGACCCTGGCAACGTTTAATGCTAGAACCCTTGCTAGCGAAGCTAGTTTAGCAGTGCTGTTAGAGGAACTAGAGGGCATGAAATGGGATGTCATAGGGCTTAGTGAGGTTAGGAGGCCGAATGAGGCATATACTGTACTGAAGGATGGGCATGTACTGTGTTATCGAGGTTTACCAGAGAGGCGACAACTAGGGGTAGGTTTCCTTGTCAATAAGTATATAGCGGGCAATATAGATGAATTCTATAGTATTAATGAGAGGGTTGCAGGCATCGTAATTAGGCTTAATAAGCGGTATAAACTGAAGGTTGTACAGGCCTATGCACCTACATGTAGTTATGATGACCAGGCAGTTGAAAGCTTCTATGAAGATGTAGAATCGGCAATGCGAAAAGTAAAGACGCAGTATACTGTACTAATGGGCGACTTCAATGCCAAGGTAGGGAAAAAACAGGCAGGAGACAAGGCAGTAGGTGACTACGGCATTGGTTCTAGGAATAGCAGGGGGGAGTTACTAGTTGAGTTTGCAGAGCGCAATAACTTACGAATCATGAATACCTTCTTCAGCAAACGGAAGAACCGGAAATGGACATGGAAAAGTCCTAACGGAGAGACTAAAAATGAAATCGACTTCATAATGTGTTCAACCCCCGCCATTGTGCAGGATGTAGAGGTAATCGGGAAAGTTCGATGTAGTGACCACAGGATGGTGAGGTCCCGAATTAGCCTAAATCTGAAGAAGGAACGCAATAGATTAGTAAGAAAGAAACCCATGGTGATTGCAGAAAAGGTCTCATGTACCAACGTAGACCTGGCGCGCATTGGGTGCACCGGGATGAAAGAGCCAACTCCGGAAGTGGACAAGTCAAACGTGATGCCTGAGGTAGAGGGGCGTCGAGGGAGAGACCAAGGACGAGACTAAGGCCATAGAAGGAAGCAGTGGTGAGGATGACCAAGGATATCAGTCGTGAAAGTGGACAGCGAGGATGAGGACTCCCTATCGAGCAAGGAGGGTCAAGAGGAGGACGAGGACAAGAACAAGAAGCCGATAGTTGAGCCGGACACGGCGCCCACGCTAACCGGACATTGATGCCATGGGTGTCATTGTCCAGCTGAATGCCTTCAAGCTCAATCAGTTCAACTTCGACCAGGTGGTCAACAACATACGTTACATGCCCCTCAACGTCTGCGCGCCATGGCGTGGGGACTGCGTGAAGTTGGAGCTTGAGTACGCCCGCGAGGCCGCCATGTTGAGGCGGCGGGCCCCGCAGACGCTGTCGGCCAAGGTGGACACCGCAGTCGAACAGAAGCTGGCTAATCGCTCAGGCTTCAACAAGTACCCTACGCTCGTCCTCTTACACCTGAGTAACCTGACCGAATATTAAAACACCTTTTTGACCGAAGCGATCATCGATACGATGGCGGAGACGACGGACCCGCTGTTTGCATCACCAGCAGAAGCATTGCTGGAGCTGACCGCCGCGAACTTCAGGCTCATCGGCGCCAACGCCAAGATCATGCTGGCCTACTTCTACGCCCCGTGCTGTGGCCACTGCCGCCTGAGGTACCCAAAGTTCGAGCGGGCGGCGCGACGCCTCAGGGAGTACGGCATCCCGCTGGGCAAGGTGGATGCCAGTGAGAAATGGCGCCCTGCGCGCAATGACTACGTCTCGCTGCACTTCAGTGAGCTGCCGTTGGTGCGGGACGGCAGCTCGGCCGTGCCCTCTGGCTGGTCTTCAACGGACTTCGACTGGACACTGTGCATTTCTTGGACTTAGACTGACTGTGCTTTTTAACGCGGTAGCGTTATGGAGCTTGTGTCGCAGAAAAGCCGGTGTCGTCGGCGGCGTTGGCCGTGAGCGATAAATCCCGGCATGCACTTCACAAATAAACATGCACTTCATAAATAAAAAGCAACTTCCAAGATGGGCTGGGTGGGAATCGAACCAAGGTCTCCGGAGTGTGAGACGGAGACGCTTGCGGCGTTCGTGGCAACCCATAAGAATGCGTGCCCGGTGCCCGAATGGGTATCGAGAATTGAGCCCCTTATGCACATGAAGAGTTTTTAGCCCCTTTACATCAGTCTAGGTTTGGCTGGAAGGTTTAGCCCATACCTATGTACATGTACATAGGTATGGGCTATGTACATTCTTCTCAAGTGTTCTTTCACTTTTGTTGAGTAGCGATGTATGTCTCAGCAGGCAATAAAAAAAAGTGAGACGGGGACGCTACCCCTCAGCCACGAGTTCGATGCTTGAAAGCGGTACAAAAGCTCTTCTAGTGAATGCGGTGTTGCCTTAGAAACGTGCCGTAGAACGTTATACTGCGGTGTATATCGGTAATTATGAGCATGTTACTTACAGAAGTCGCAGTTACACGAGTAGCGAAGTACGTTTCCGCTACATTTCTTCTGCGCTCTGCGCACATGCAGAGCCATATTGCGGCAAACACAGAAGAACCCCTCCTCGCAATGTTCGGCGCTACCCCGACACGTGGCGCGCCACTCGCCCCTGACGTTTCGCCGTGCACCCTCACGGGTTGTAGAATCAAGCGTCTTTCCTTTCTTTAGATCACTATCTTCGCTCACCCGCTTCTCCCCTTCGGGCCGCGCGGGTACCGGTGCGAGGATGCTCCAATACCCTTGGGTTTAATAATTTTTCTCGACGAGGTGCAATAACGCTATCGCGTTCCACTCTTGAAGGCGAAGCTTAAGCGTCCTCCAAATTTTTTGAACTTTTCCAATTGGTGTGTTGGTGTGACCTCGTGTGTTGTCGGCTATTCCCTGTGTAGTCTCTGCGTGTGTGTGTGTATGTCTGGTTGGACACGTTCAGAGCATTTCCTGTCACCCTGCCCCCCCCCCCCTCCCTATGGTAAGATGTTAGGGTATGGAACACAAAGCGCATGGAAGAGTGAGCGTGAGGTAGAAGACGATGAAGCCGGTAGTGTTCGGCGAGTGACTGCATCAGTAAATGTGTCTGTAATACTGCCTCGTATGCGTCTATCCTCTGCGTGTCACCCTACCCCGTAACAATAAACAGCGCTGTGTACAATTTTCCAGCTGTGATCGCACAAAAGCGGTGGCCTGTCTAAGCGTACAGAAGCACGGTCATGGTAGGGGTTTGGGAGATTGACGACTCAAGGCTGACTTTTAGCGAAGAAATACACTGGCAAGAAGAGCATAAACACGACCCCGCACACCAAAGAAGTTTCTCTCATAACGGCGTCGAGCAAGTCTGCCTGCCCGGGTCACTTACGTGCAGCCAGACCGGTAGGGAGTTTTCAGTGGCGCCTGTAGCGGCACGCCGCAATACTCAGGCCTCCTATAGGCATGCCTTCCAGAATTTCCACCTTCTTACCATGTGTAATTTTCTGGTGATTAATTTCCAGACCTTATAAATCTAATGCAAAGGCTCCTGGAGCAATTGCGCACAAATGCGGAACTTACCTATCTTTTGCTTTAATGAGGATGTGGATTTAATGTCCAGAAGGCATTTCTTCCACTTCGCAATGTGACTTCGTAAGCACGTCCCGTTTGGAAACATACTTGAAGCAGCAAAACTTGAACACCGCTGGACCCTAGGCGCTGTTGAATGCGTCAAAGTTCGCCAAAATGTTCGAAAGGGGACTTGCCATGGCACTGAGACCGGTCCAACAGAGCTGACTACGAACGCCAATAGTATCTCAAGAGGTGTTGACAAGCCCGCTTTAGAAATTTCAGCTGGCCCAAAGCCGCGAAAGGCAAAATCCGCGAGGGCTAGCGTTAACACTGTTCAATTCAAAACTTTATGACTGTCAAAAGGAGTGTGAACATCTTCCGACTGAATCGCGAGAACAAATTTTATGACAAAGAGAGTTTTACAAAATAACCACACCAGTCGAATGAAAATCGAAGCAAGCAAAACAATTTTCCCCTCATGAAATGCTGACGCCTTTTTGTGCGAATAAGGAGACGTTTTGAAGTGGGGTTTTCAGCTTGTTTGGTAAAAAAGCTCTGGTCTGGACGCCATCATTGAACTGCACTGTTTCCACTATATAGCGGGTGGATATGCAAAGTTCTAGCCAAGTTCTCATGGTGGTGTAGTCTGTCCAACCATGATATCAATGCCACCAACACCATTTATCTCGATAGTTTTCCCAGTGTTCAAGTCGAAGTTTTGAGGTCCTTACAGCCCTTTCAACCAGTCGTGACATTTTATCGTCAACCACATCGCCTTCTTGCGGTTTTCTGAAACGAAACATAGTCCCAGTATGGTGGCGTAGTATGAAAACTTGACTAAAACAAAAATTGAAGTATACTCTAATTCTACACGTCGTTTGTAAACACTGCGAGCGGTCTGCAAACGTTAACGGTTAGAACCAAGAAAGCAGTCTTTCACGCGTTTTTAGCAAGTTCAAGTGGCGTAACATGCACACGAGCAGCAAAAATTAGGAAACAACAGTTTGCTGTTACAGGCATTGGTACAACGTCGTTATTATATATAATTGATAATTTTCAAAATTTCCAAATATTTCCGGGAAAAACTCGCATTTTTTCTCTAAAATAACATCCCTACCTCTAATATTCTTTTGCTATGATCTGGCTGCATTTCAAAAGGAACGCTCTTTCACGGCCACCATAAATAATCCTCTAGCTACTTTTTGACAAGCATTGTGGTTGCTGGATTGTGTCAGCCTCTTTCTGGTAATATGAAATAACATCCGCCGCCTCGCCGCACGTATACTGCAGCCGATGAGCACTGCGTGAGTCACATAGAACGTGTTGATTTCTCGAAGCATGCAGATTAAGCAACGCGCCAGATGACACCAGGCTCATCTTTGGTTCTGCACCCTTATTTATACGTCGCTACACCTACTTCGTCAAGAAAGGAAGCCCTTCGGTGCCGCACATGTGCTCTCGTGCCTCTGTACGCCATAATCATTCTCCGAGACCATACCAGCCAAGAGGATGTTTAGCTACGGAAGATCTCTGTAGGTATTACCACCACTCTTCGCGTGACTTGGATGTGGTCTCAGTTTCACATTTGTTTTCATTGAGTGCCCTGTAGGTAAGTGCGAATATATTAAAGCCGGTATGAGTTGCTTTCTATCACAAAGACCAGCACAGAAGCCTACCAGAATCCAGCATCTCATCGAAGATCGTCCGGTTCTGCGTCTACTAACGCAAATTGAATAGTGTGACAAACAAAGACTTCTACCGTTGCCGCACATAGATGACTCGCTGGACGGATTGAGATGCGCTAAATGTTTTTCATCTATTGATTTGAAAACGGCTTTTGGCAAATCGAATGGATAAAAGATACCTAGAAAAAACCACTTTTGTCACTGCAAATGGCCTTTATGAACTCAAAGTACTCCAATTTGGCTTGTGCTATGTCCCAGCTACATTCTAAGAGATGATGGTCACCATCCTCACTGGTCTCAAGCGACAGAACCGTCTTGTGTACTTGGACGACGTCGTGGGTTCTTCAGAAACGTTTCAGCGACACCACCGACGTCGAGCTGTCCTGGTTCTGCCTGACCGTACACTGAAGCCCCAGAAAGTCTCCTTCGGGCATACAGAACTCGTGTTTTGGTCATGTTTTGAGCGCTGATGTGCTGAAATAATTTCTGTGGGACTGACCAGCACAGAAGCCTACAAGAATCGAGCACCTGAAGGCAGCGGTTCTTGTACAGATCAATCCTTCTTTACCCCGCCGGAGCAGTGGTTAGGGCGCTCGGCTACTACACCCAAAGATGCGGGATCGAATCCCGTCTTCGGAGGCTGCTTTTCAGTGGTTGAGGCGAGAAGGAAGGCAACCGTGTGCTCTGCGATGTGAGTGCGCTTTAAAGAACCCTAAAGGGTCGAAATTTTGGGGACCCTCCACTACGGCGTCCCTCAAAGCCTGAGTCGCTTTGGGACATTATAACAAACCTATTCTTCTTCATATAGTCTCTCGACGCAGGGACCACATCATCGTTCACTATGGGGCTTTATGAAATCAGACAACGTTTTGTAATTTCCTGTTCATAATATCGTTCTTCATCATCGATCTCATTCATGCCTGAAGCAATACTGCTCTAACAAGAGACACGGTTGTTGTTGCGGCTCGTGGCACTTACCCAAAAACCCCAGGTGGTCGAAATTTCCGGAGTCCTCCACTTCGGTTTCTCTCATAGCCTGAGTTGCTTTGGGACGTTAAACCCCTCAAACCAACCAACGTACCCAAGTGGGGGCTGGACAGGCTCAGTCAGGAGGATACTCAGAGAACTAGATTCAAACAAACGAGTGCGGTTAGTGTTATGCATCATTAATATAATATACAGCCAAGTCGAAACCTTACCCTTTTCGTCTTCTGTACAGTGTTGGGCGATGGGCTGTAGGTCCCTTAATGGCCAGTGCATGCCACAATCACCAGTGCCAATTTCGCCAGAGTATGGCACTCCGCGGCGCGTACTTATTATATCGGGAACTGCGCTGTCAAAAGGAAACACCGCAGGCAAGCGCGCAGAGTTGACAGATTGCACTTTCGCAGTTGGTGGCGATTAAAAAGGCGTGCTGCAGCCTAGGCCTGGGAGGTAGGGTACGGATAGTGCTAAAGGGACTAAGGTGTTCAGGCTAAAACTCATGTACTAAATATCGGACAAACGCCTTGCCGTCTTGGTCGAATCTGGCCGGAACCGGTTCAAAGAGGCGGTTTCCAGCACAAAGTTCAGGCACGTGAAATTAACACTACATAGAAACGTGCCCTCAAAAAATTGTCCTTCCATGCAATGTTTTTCTCTGATAGAGTGCCTTCGAATGTTGCAAAACATATGGTACCGTGGTTGTTCTGCTGCTATCAACATCAATCCCGCATTACGCTTAGTAATGGGCGCGTGGTTTTACAAAGAAGAAAGAAGCCCTCACAATGGCTGCTCATCAGGGACGACCACCCTTGCGACCTTTGCACAGGAACAGTGATACCACTAAAGCTGCAAAATCACCACCAACGACGGGGAGGCAGCTGCCCAATGGAACTGGTATGTTCCAGCACTTGATTCTCTTCAGTACGACCATCACACTCGGTACCTACGGCCTGCACTGCGATAGCTTCAGTCTGACCGCCGGAGTCATGGACCACTGGTGCGGACGGCCCGACGCCTTCGTGAACCTCAGCCTCCTAGAGTGGAAAAATATGGCTATCCCCCTCGACGAACGAGGACAATTGAGCCATTGCTTGATACGCGACCCACCAGACGCTGGAGATGCAGCTAGGGTGGTCCCGTGCTCTTCATGGGAGTTTGACGTGGAACAATTTGGCAAGAACATCGTGAGCGAATGGGACCTCGTGTGCGACAGGCGCTGGCTCATCGAAGTAGCTAGGCTCGTTTGCACCGCCGCTACTCTGGCTTCACTGTCTGTAGTTGGAACGCTGGCAGACCGTGTTGCCCGCAAGATGACCGTTTTCATCACCATACCTGTGGTACTCATAGCAGGCACTGGGAGCAGTGTACCAAATGATTTCCATTTCTTTGTCGCCGCTCGCGCCGTCGTCTCGGCTTCGACGATCGCCCTAATACCACCGATGTTAGCTCTCTTTTACGAAGTCACACCTGCTGCAAGAATTCCTGCGTACGTTACGGTGGCCACGCTGCTCTCGGTATTGATGACTCCTACCACGCTGTTCTTCGCAGAGCTCTATGGAGCCGGTTGGGCGGCACTACAGCTTATTCTGATTCGAACCTGCCTACTTCTCCGCATGTACTACTGCGTCGACGAGTCACCGGTATGGCTTTCAGCGACAGGGCACGTGAATGAAGCCGAGCGCACTGCTTTGCGCGCAGCAAGCCTCAACAAGGTGCCGCTTCAACATTGCCGCGACATGATGCAGAAGTACCTGCAGGCCCAGACCGAAAACCGGGACTCACCCGGAAGTGACAGGCTCTTCGACTCGCATCTCGGGGCACGCACAGTTCTTCTTGCTTATATGTCCACAACATTATGCTTTGCCTATGACACATTTGTTATTAACAGTTCAGGAGTGCCCGTGAGCGATACCGTCATGGCCATTGGCTACGTAGTAACATTTGTCGGTCTCTTGCTAGTTATACCGTGTCTTGTTCGTTTCGGGTTCAGAAGGACCGTCGTCGCCTCAGGATTCATGTTTGAAACACTGTTGGCAGTTGTCTTCATCGCGCTTAAAGAAAACGAAACATTTAAGTGGAATAGTTTCGTAGTCCTGATGCGCGCGGCGGCAACCATCTGCTTGTCGTCCTTCCTCTCACAAGCGGCCGGCGCGTACCCCGTCACAGTACGCAGCAATGGTGTGGCTTGGACTCTCGCATTCAGCCGCGTCGGTAATATTCTGGGCCAGACGAGCACGGCACTACTCAGAGGCCGACACACTGATGTGAGACTGGCCATCGCGGCTATGGGGATGGCGCTGTTCGCCGTCTGCGCCCAGGTTTTGCCGTACCAGGAAACTTGGGTGCTGCAAGGGCTACGTAGTTCTGGCATCCGATCTTACGCCATTCCTTCACCAGACACCGCGTGCCTCATGCAGTACATATTGCTACCGCTACCCAAAGAGCCCGTCAAGCATCGAATTACAAATGAACCGGACAAGCTATCCCCGCCTCCCGCAACGCACTTGAAGTACTCAATACGGAAGTCGGTGACGGTTTCCTTGGGATAATCTGCATACTGTTCTTGTTCGTCTATGAGCGTGTAGTTTTATTCTTATTCAACTGTAGATGCTTCTATTTATTCCTTCAATGTGAGCCACTCATTCTGTCTCACTTTTTACTACTGGCCGATTTTGTCGATGTTTTCTATATCATCCCTGGTGAAACATACCGTATCGCACTAAACGGGTTTGAACTAGTGTTGTATTATTCCGTGTGAATTTCACGCCGGTGTGACCAGCCCTGTAGGAAGCTTAAACAGGTTTGTGCCGGACAGGTCATGTCCGGTATTAATCTCAATCAGGACGGTCCGGTCTGGTATGGAGCTAATACAGAATGGACCATTTACAGTATCCATCTCAAAGTAAAAGATCTCAGTCCGATATGGATAAGAAACAGGGCGGACCAGTCCTGCATTGAGTTCATATACAGGACTGGTCACGTCCGGTTTAACTGAAGCCGGACAAACTCGTCATGAATGTAACTTGTACAGGAGAGATTATTTCCGCTTCTCAGCACAATTCGGGCGGATTGTGAAGCTCAACCAGAATGACCACATCAGAACATGCCTGCGCGCTAAATACGTATGCAACCATATATATATTACGTTACAACGTTTTTGTATATGTGGATTACGCGTTGTTTCGCAAATACCTAGAAGATATGAAGCCGTGGATGTGTGCCCTATCAAGTACATACGCGCATAGCATTGCTTTTACACTTGCAACAGTCGCTGCAGCTTATACGATCTTGCGGTGCATCTCGATATCTGCGACCGAAGATGAAAAAATGTAAGCAAGAACGTAGCGTTTCGTTAGCGAGGATAACAATACGCTCGAGAATAAATGAAACACATCGCTCACCATCGTAATATGGAGAGATTAACCGGACATCGGGCGTCGCTTCCTCGAGTGTTTGCGTATGCAAAACGCTTGGCCGGAAGTGAATGCATTGACGTCGCTGTTCCGCTGGCAGTAGGTGAAGCTAAAAGAAGCAGTATTACAACTTTTGGTGCACCGTGTATTTCTGTATGTAGGAAAAAATTACATGCGTTCAAAGACGATGACAAAACACATTAGCACTAGTAAATTTCGACAATCTGAGGTTTGCCTGCAAAAAAGCGATGCATTGTAAAGTTTTGGGAGACGAATAACCCTTCATGATAGCCAGGAAAAAGATTCAGCGTGCTTAAAGGGCGATCGGTGAATTACAACCACAAATTATACACCGCACAAAAATACACAAAGTCCTAAAGAGCAATGTCGACTGTATAAACAGAAATACAACCACCGCGACCATACCCTGCCGTGGAGTAGTGGCTAGAGTGTGTGCATGTTTATCGTGATGACCCAGGTTCGATTTACAGGTTGTGAATATAAAGGTTCTTGCTTGAAAGCTTTTTTTTGTTTCGTTTTTCAAATGTAGTAGTGTTATTTTATAGCTCTGCATGCTTTTTCCAGGATGGCGTCCAGTTTTTGTTTTCCCAAACGAGGGCCGCGGACCATACAGGAATTTCCGGAATCAGAGCTCCGCGTGGTGCCATGGCGGTTAAGCCTGTATTAATTAACCAAAAACAGGACGAAGCCATAAATTCTGGAACTGATTCCGGGCTGAGTATTTTCGCTACTGAACAGAAGCCGGGCTGATCTGTGAAGCTCAGCCAGAATGACCATGCCAGACACGTCAGCGCACTAAATGTGCATAAAACCAAACATATCATACAACTAATCTGTATATAAAAAGCACGCGTCCTTCCACAAATACCTCGAAAATATGAAGACGCCGAAGTGTGCGCTACAAGTATATAGTCTCATCGCGTCGCTTTTGGGCGTACAACAGCCCGTACGATCTTGCGGCACGTCTTCACATCAGCGACTGAAGATCTGCCGTCTTCGCGAAAGTGGAAGCACGAACGTATCTTTTCGCTAGCGAGGACAAAACTATGTTCGAGAAAAAATAAACATCGCTGGCCATCGGAAGGTGCACAGATAGTCGTACACCAGGCGACGCTTTCTTGGATGTTAACATGTTGAAATCACTCAGTCGGAACTGTATTCATTGACGTCGCTGCTCCGCTTGTAGCACGCGAAGCTATAACACGCAGTATTACAAGTATTGGTCCACCAGATATTTCTGCATGTAGGAAAACTTACAAGCGTTCGTAGACGATGCCAAAACACATCAGCACTAATAAATTATGATATCTTGAGGTTTGACTGCAATAAAGGAACGCATTGTTAAGATACGCGACATTTGTGAACCCTCATGATGGAAAATTATTCAGCGTGGTAAAAGGGCGATCGGTGAATTACGGCCACAAATTTTGCAGCCACGGAAAAATACATAAAGTACGAAAGAGAAAAATTAGCTACATATACTGTATCATAATCCCTTCAAATATAAAACGGCGTGTAGTAGTGGTTAAAGCGTCCGATGATTACATGATTATTATTTTTTAAATGTATTTATACTATTTTATATTGCTGCATGCTTTTTCCAGCCTGGCGACGCTTTTTTTTTTTTTCGGAAACGAGGGCCATCAACCATACATGATATTCCGGTATCAGAGCTCCGCGCGGTTTCTTTCCGGACTATCCTGGGCAGTTGTGGAATTACCTTAAATAACCAAAAATTTTGTATCCCAGATCCTGTGGAATAAACCTGTTATCAATTTCCTGTACGAATTTTATGCAGGATTTTTCAGTAGGTATTCGTTATATAAAATAGTTTCTTTTGCTGCGATGTGTTATGTAGTTAATGACGCGTGAGCATATTGAAAGTATTCCTGCTATGTTGACCGAAAGCCTTACGAAATTGAGAGTGAATTGTTTGGGGCAGAATCCGTGACTGGCGTGATTCACGAGCACGTCGTTGGTGTTAATGGTACATTGAGATGAGATCCGGACATTTAGGGCAATAAAATATATCATAGTCATTCTATTGTTAATCCCATATTGGAAACGTGTTTCCCCTTTAGGAAACAATGGACTCCTTCGAGAGCATGTACCGACTGTTCTACTAAAACTGACTTTGCAATCGGACAATAAATCTGAGCTGAGGAATGTGCCGCGTGCAGTTTTTCCAGCCTTCATCTGGAAAGCGCCTCGAAATAAAATTCTTCACTTAGGCCTAGTGTTTAAACCGCGACAAGAGCCTATGTTCATAACTTTGCACTTAGCCTCGTCCGAATAACGTATTTTGTTGCGAACCGCTTTTGCGCATTGATGCTGGCATCGTTAACCACGGCGCACTCCGCTCACAATCAGTGACAAACCGCGTCATCGCCCATTCCTTTTAAAACGCATTATCAGCAGATATCTGGTCCATATTCATGTGTACGGAGCGCCTTGTCAGCGCTGATTTATCATAAACTGCCCTCTGCAAGGTAAGAATGAGATTGTGGCACGCAAAGTAGTTGCCGTTTGTAGCTCATTTCCTTGTCGCTCAAGGTTTGTTTATTTAATTTCGCTTTGTTTTTAGCCGGTGTGACACAACTGTGGTCCTGACGAGGTTTAACTTTTGAAAGCAGCGGTAAATTTGCTAAATTCATAAAATAAATTTCCGAGGTCACTGTAGAATCTGCACTGGAGAAATGCGTAAGCCACAGGTTTGCTGTGCTGTCCGTGACATGTGTCAGTAATCGTCGATTCCGCGAGTGACATATATCAGGCGTTACCTTAAATCTACTTAATTTGCTCTATATAATTGCCTAAATAACCCACGTCAACCATTTTGTCATTTGCACACCATTTATTGACAATCTTCCGATGGTAACATTCTTTTTTCCGATATACTGATTAGTTCCTCTTTTATAGCTCCCACCAGATCACGTACATGAGAAAAGCGCTTACATAGCTGTACAATGCTTACGCATTAATAATCGAAGCGGAGTGGATTCCAACCCACAAATGCCTCTTGAGAAGCGGGTATTGACCCCCGTAGCTATCACCACAGCCGATAAGCCCGATTTAATAATGGCATGGGTCCACCGACAGAAATAGATATCAAATTCTGAAAGAATACTAATATGCACTCATGCCCGGTATTACAACTACCGTTAGCATGGACAACTCAGATCATAGATGGTTATTATACGGACCAGAGTTATTAATTTATTTACGCCACATTGTTGACACGAAAGCTTCACTGGGCTAGCTGCGGCAGGTTTCGCGTGCGCCGAAGTTTGACATTCAGCCGGTCTTCAGTGCGTGCCTAGCGGCGCGCGGCCTGCTCGGCGGTTCACGGATTTTGCGGTGCTCCATTTTTCTGCTGCTGTTTTTCACACAATTGCTTCTTCTCTACACACCTGGCAAAGATCATACGTACTGCACGTATCGCCGGTCCCTTCGGAGCACCGCGCGTGACATTGTCACTTAGCTATACATGCGCGATGCTCTGCAGCTGCTGCGCCCCAGTGGAAGATGCAATTTATTTATTTATTTATTTATTTATTTATTTATTTATTTATTTATTTATTGCAGCCCTTGCAGGGGCTATTGCAGGGGTGGGGTTAAAAATATACATACCAAAATGGCAAGATACAGAACGAACATAATTAACATGCTTACACACATGATTGATATAATACCGTACAGACACTGAAAAAAAAAAACGACAAAGACAATCTACTAATTCGCAATAAGTACAAAAAAACAATCATGTTGCAGCGATGGCTGTTAAAAATGAGCACAGGGGAAGAGACCGGGTTGTGGTAGGAATTGCGTTCCAATTTTCAATTGTCCCGGGTGAAAGCTGTTTTTGAAACATTAGTACGGGCGAAGTATGGCTTTAAATTAAGGCTATGATGACTTTTGGTTGATTGGGGAATATGGGGGGTAAGCTGCTCATTAGGGGTACATTGTAAACTCAATTAAATGCAATAACGTCAATGAATCCATTTGACCGCGCATGGACAGGGGGTTAGGTTCAAAGTGGACGCGACACAAGGAGGTGAGAAATGCGATCGTGCCAATGGTACATGAACCTGATTGGTTTTCTTTGAATGCTTTCAATAATGTGAATTTCACAATGTTTATGAGGATTACAGACAGGAGATGCGCATTCAAGTGCCGGCCTAACTAAATATGCGTACATTAGTATCTTAGGAGCAGTAGGCAATGTTGTTCTCAAGTACCAAAGGCTGCTGTGGAGCACCGCTCGCTTGTGAAGGCTTATGCATACGCTGAGAATTGCGGCGAGTCTGTAATGCTATGCCAGGAATGAGGCAACCAGGCTCTGTGCTAGTGCTCGCTTCGCTCTTCTACAAGACTAATCTATTCATCCTGCCGATATCGCTCACCATGATGAAGCTGCACTTAGAGAAAATGAATTTGAGAGAGCTAGACGAGCGATTGAAACTTTCGAAAAGCGAGAAGAGAAGAGACTTACAAAGCGACGCAGCAAGGCGGCAAAAAGGGTACATAGGAACAATAGAGAAACGATTCGGTCTTATCCCCAAGTAATACTGTTTTCGCTTTGTATACCCTGGCTTAGCTGAGTCAAGCCACTGGCAATCTGGCAGTCCAGACAATGAACAAGTACAGTACGTACAGAGCCAATTGGAGTGCGTGTATTTTTGTCGAGTTAATATCAACAGTGATGTGCTGCAAAATCGGCTGCAAAGCTTGTGCTGCAATATATAACTCTGTTTTTGGTAGGTGTACAACACAGTGACCAAAGATAAACATACGCACACGTGATACGCAATACGCACACTGTCAGTCTCGATAATAATATTATACTAACACCAAGAAAGCACAAAAACAAGAATTTGTACACTATCTACGGAGGACAATGTGACAATGACTACCTAAAAGCAGGGTCCATGTGTTGTGCAACCTGGAGGACACCTCATATTAGTTTTCACTTGTTTCGCCTTGAACATTTATTACATGGTATAATAAAGATGTTCATATTAGTGACGATAATAAAAACGGCATTGGTTTATCCCACCTGAAACGTGGTTAAAACGGAGATAACTCCCGCCGATAAACATTACTGATTTAGACCCCCGGATAGTGAGCCTGAGTGCTCGCGTTCGGACTCACTACACTCTGACGTTGTTCTAAATGCGAAAGCATTGGATGAGAATTAGCTAAATAACCACAAAAATAAATAAATCCTGCTTTGACCTTGTGAGACCTTGAAGTTATTTTGCCGACACCCGGCGTTCTTCGCTTCTTTCTAAAATATCCTTATACCTACTCAGACACTTAAAGTAAACAAGAGAATGTGGAACCTAGTGAAGAAAATATTCAAGCGATAGCTTCACTACGCGAAGTAAAGCCAAGGCCAACGTGTGTTTCAGATCGCCTTCAAACATCTTCGAGGTGAAGTTGGAACTTAAGCTGCAGTCACTTTATTTATCTAAGTTCCGGACAAAGGTGAAGGTGAAGGTGAAAGTCAAACATCGAATTCAAGGTCATGGTCAAAGGTCAAAGAAGAACTGACGTGGTGATGTTGTTGTTGTTGTTGAAAACTTTTATTGTCCAACAGAGAAGGACCACACCGCCTGGGCCGCTCTGTCTCACCCCCCTTTAAGGGGGAGGGGACTTAGGGGCCCAGCCGCACGGGATGGTCGCATTAGATGCTGGCCGGTTTGGTTTTGCCGGCGGCCTCTGCTGCCAGTTGGATGGCGGTGAGTTGGAGCTCAGGGTCCGAGATTCGCAATAAGGTTTCCCAGGCTTCCCTACTGCTAACGTTTTGCGCCCTGCCTGGGGAGTAAGCGCACTCCCAAATTATATGGTCGAGGGGTCCTCTCGCCCCACACTTTTAACATTTATCGTCCTCGCAGTCCGATCGGATATGTTTATTTAGTACTGGGTTTGGGTATACTCCAGTCTGCAGGCATCTCCACGCCATTGCCTGACCTCTATTTAACGCCGTGTTTGGTGGGGGGAAACGCCTCCGGCATTGCCTGTAGTGTTCTGTAATGTTTTGATACGAGATTAATCGCCCTTCTCTATTATGTTCTGCCTGAGCCGAGCCATCCTGTACAGCTCGGAGGTAGAGATCTCGAGCTGCACTGTGGGCCGCCTCGTTACCGCTGACAGATTCGTGCGCCGGGGTCCAGATGATGTTGATCGTCCTATCAATCACTCCTTGTGTTAAAATTTTGGTGGTGAGGGGGTTTACCCTCCCCCTACTGAAATTTTGGATTGCAGTTTTACTGTCGCTAATAATATATCTAGCTTTGGTGCCAACGCAAGCGATCGCTATCGCAGCTTCCTCCGCTATATCGGTTTCTTTCCCTAGCGTGGTAGCCGCCGTGATGAGGGTGCCTCCCCCATCTACCGCCGCTATGGTCATGTATCGACTGTGTCTGTTTCCTGCCGCATCTGCGTAGGCAACTTCATTTGGGGGTTTGCTCCGATATATTGTTTCTATCGCTTCCGCCCTTTTCTGTCGCCTTTCCCTATTAAACTCAGGGTGCATGTTTTTGGGTAGGGGAGGGATTCTTAGGTGCGCCCTGATTTTCCTGTCAATGTCAACCCTTTCCTTTTGCCCCTTGTCTGTGGCTTTTCCAAGGTTACTTAGCGTAGCTCTTCCCACTCGCGTCGTGCTGAGTCTTTCAAGTTGCGAGGTTGTAACCGCTTCCGTGATTTCTGAAATCGTATTGTGCAGTCCTAGGACCAGTAGCTGCTCCGTCGATGTACATGTTGGGAGGCCTAGGGCCTTTTTAACGCATTTTCTGATGAGCGCGTCTATCTTTCTCCTCTCATCTGCCTTTAGGTTCAGATATGGCGTGGCGTAGCCAACTCTGCTAATGATGAAGGCTTGTACCAATCTCAGGAGGTTTTTTTCCTCGAGGCCGCCTCCGTTACGTGAGACCCTCCTGATGAGGTTTAATGTCTGGGTCGCGTGGTTTTCTAACTTTTTAATGGTGATCGTGTTCCTTCCGTTTGTTTGTAAGTGGAGTCCCAATATTCGTATTGCCTCTACTTTTGGTATCTCCCTTCCTTCCACGTACACCTGTGGGTCAGAGGGAGGTTTGTTCCTGAGTGCCTTGTCATTTTACACGAAGATTTCTGATTTTTCAGGCGAACATTTAAGTCCTCTGTCCGCCGCGTACTTAGAGGTGACATCTGCTGCCGCCTGCAGCGTTTCATTGGTATCTGCGTCGCTCCCTCTGTTGATCCAGAGATTGATGTCGTCCGCGTATAGGCTGTAATTTAAGTTGTAATTCCCAATTTTCCGCAATTCCTTCGGGAGCCCTCTCATGGCCATGTTGAAAAGGGTGGGTGACAGTACCGATCCCTAGTCTGTTACCTAGGTCCAGACTGCTGCAGCTGAGGCTCTAAGGGAGCACTTCAGGTGAGGGGTCAAAGGAAGTACCTTTGAAAGACAAACAGAACCACCTTTGCAGGCTGCGAGGTTCGAAACTGGGTTTGGGCCCACTGCGGAGGAGGGGCGCGCAGCGGGGTTTACGGAGCTTCTCCCAAACGCACACCCCTGGAAAAGCCGAGCGCCAGGCCGGGGGACGCTTGTACCCATTTTTACCGGTGGGTGTCCGGCGGTAAAATCAATCTGATCACCCCAGATTGTATTTCCTGGGAAGTTATAACCGCCGTGCGGTCCGTTAAGAAATTTCTGACATAGCGATAAGTTTTTAGCCCTATTCCTGCCTGCTGGAGCCCTTCCAAGATGGCTTTGTGCTTGACGTTGTCGAAGGTCCTTTTTAGGTCCAGTCCCATAATGACTTTCGCATCTTTGGTTCTGGAATTAATTATGTCTTGCTGCAGCGGCAGCATGACGTCCTGTGTGCTCAGATGGGGCCTGAAACCATACATCTCGTCTGGCCATTTCTCTTTTTCCTCCATATAATTTGAAATTCTAGTCTGAATTATGTGTTTTATTAATTTTCCTACACATGACGTGAGCGATATAGGCCGGACATTTTCCAGTTTCGGTTGCTTCCCGGGTTTTGGGATCAGGATCACGGTAGCCTCTTTCCACAGCGGTGGGATCTCCCCTTGTTCCCAGTATTTCTGCATGTAGCTGGTAAGGGCCTCTATCGAGTTGTCATCTAAATTCCTGAGCATCTTATTCGTGACTCCATCTGGACCTGGAGCTGACTTGGTTTTGAGTTTCGCTATCTCCGCCCTTACTTCAGCTCTCGTGTTGGGCGCATCTAACTTCTCATTTGGAATTCCCTGGTAGTCGGGTAGCTCTCTAATTTCGGTGTCCCCTATGTATGTCTCGACGAGATTCTTCATGAATATGTCATCGTCCTGCTCTTCGCATGCGTGTCTAACCTTAGCCATTTTGACTCGTGCTTGTGTTTTGGACGTTTCAGGGTCTATTAAATGTCTTAGGATATTCCACGTCTGCGGGAGGTTCATTTCCTTTCCATGTCGCCACATTTGTTAGTCCAAATTTGTTCACATAGTTTAAAGGCGTAATCTTCTATTTCTTTGTTATGACGCGCCAGTCTTCTTCTGAGATTTTTGTTGTTTCTGCCTTGCCTTTTAAGTCGACGTTCCATGCCCTGTTTGGCCTCCCACATGTGTAGGAGTCGGGCATCCGCTATTTCCGGAGCTTTTTCCCCTTCTAGCGTCTTAGTTGTTTTCCTGGTGTCTTTCTTTACTGCTTCGCACCAGTCCTCTATATTTCCTATCTATGTTAGGTCTCTGTTCCCCCTAATCTCTCTAAATCGGTCCCAGTCTGTGATTTTCGTCCGGAAGCACTTTTTTCTTTTGACTTTACTCCTGATTTCAACCGTGGTTTCCACTATTGAGTGGTCGCTCCCCAGGTTGAGTTCCGTATTTAGCCATTGCGTTGTTTCTACGTTTTTAATCAGGGTCAGGTCCGGTGAGGTATCGGCGGTAACGCTGTTCCCCGCCCGCGTGGGGGGTTGTGTGTCAGTCAGCAATGTTATCCCCAGGTTATGCGTGTCCTCCCACAACTGTCTCCCCTTTGCGTCTTCCTTAGTGTACCCCCAATCCGGATGATGGGCGTTAAAGTCCCCCACTATAATTAGCGGCTGGTTCCCTGCTATCTTAAGTGCCTTGTTCATTATCGCCCTGAAGCGGACCTTCCGTTGTCTCGGTGGGCTGTAGATATTGAGTAGGAAAGTGTTTGATTCCTCCTCTTTTCCTGTTAGAATTTCTACAAAGACGTTTTATATGAGGTTGTCTTCTAATTCGTGTTGGATTGTTGCAATGTTTCTCTGCACCAGTGTTGTAACTCTCGATTTGTCCCCTTTCCCACTGTGGAAGGTGCGATACCCTTGCAATTTGGCCGGGCCGCCGGTCTCCTGCAACGCTATAGCAAGGGGGGCTGATTCGCGGAGCGACAGCGTGCTCTGCAATACCGGTGGCTTGCGTCGATACCAACGACAGTTCCACTGCCAAATTTGGATGTTATTGGGCGGACTGTCCATTATTCAACTTTGTTTTGTTCTCCTCAAGTATAGTGGTGAGACACTTGATTGTTGACGCCAGTCACGAGTATATATAGAGGTGCTCCCTGCGCCTCTGGCGGAGCTATTGCTTCACCGCTTTACCGAAGCTAAACCACAGCCAACTTTTTCTTCTCGCTCAGAGGCTGAATGAGAAGATAAGATGGCCTCTCGTGAATATCTCAAGGTCATTCACAATTACGTCTAAGGACATGGTCATCATCATTCGCCGGCGGCAAGTGGACTGCCGCCCGGTCAGCGGAGCTCCCGTTCTAATACGCAGTCTGATGCGACCGTACGAAGGTAGCCAGCTGATGTAAAAACCAATAAAATCTCGCTAACAAAGATTTGCAATTAAGGCAAGGAAATTATAGTATTTGAGTCACCTTAATTCTTCCTGCATTTTTGTTTGTACCCAACAAAACAATATTCAATTTATGTAAGAGAAAATACTCCCTAATTTGTTGGTAATGGTTAGATTTGGATACAGATTCATGAATAGTATTCTATAGTTGTTCGCATGACTGACCAGAAGTCTGTACATG
Organism: Amblyomma maculatum; assembly: GCA_023969395.1. Taxonomy (NCBI): domain Eukaryota; kingdom Metazoa; phylum Arthropoda; class Arachnida; order Ixodida; family Ixodidae; genus Amblyomma; species Amblyomma maculatum. The sequence continues at coordinate 266,388 of JAJIZL010023000.1, read as the reverse complement.
TCTTTACAGGGGAATGTTTGAAAGGGACTGAATGTGTGCGATATGGTTACTGAAGCGTAACGTAAAGGGGGTTCACTATGACCTACATGCATGTTATATTGAAACGACGTCTGCAGTGCCCCAGGTGAAGTTTTCGCGGATCCTTGCAGTTGTGCAGCGGTAAGACGCCCGGCTACTGTGCCGGAGTACCCGGATTCGATCCCGACTGCGGCGGCTGCATTTATGCGGAGGCGAAACGAAGAGGCGTCCGTGTGCTGTGCGATGTCAGCGCACGTTACAGATCCTCAGTTTGTCGAAATTACTCCCCATCCCTCCTCCTCTTTTTCCACTTTCACTCCCACCTTACTCCCTTCCCTTACTGCGCGGGTCAGGTGTCCACAGAATGAAGTGTGACAGATAGTGCGTCTATCTCTTCCTGTGAACCAGATATTATTATTATTATTATTATTATTATTATTATTATTATTATTATTAACTTGCAGATTGAACTAGTGCCCATAAGGCTCCGAGATGCGTTCATTTGCGGATATACTTTAGGTGCAGCGATGGCGGTCAGTGCGAAGGGGGAAATCGGTCTTGACGATGTTAGGTTACGGTATTTTCTGTAAGAGGTTGGTTTGGTTTGGTTTGTGGTGTTTAACGTCCCAAAGCGACTCAGGCTATGAGAGACGCCGTAGTGGAGGACTCCGGAAATTTCGACCACCTGGGGTTGTTTAACGTGCACTGACATCACACAGCACACGGGAGCCTTGCTTTTCGCCTCCATCGAAAAGCGGCCGCCGAGGCCGGGATTCGATCCCGCGTCCTTGGGAACAGTAGTCGAGCGCCGTAACCACTGCGCCACCCCGGCGGGGTTTCTGTGAGAGGATCTAAGTGGTTCTGCCAATACATTCTTCAGGTGTTCGCATTACCATCGAACATTCCTATCTTTTTTAGGACTGCAGATATTTTCTGTGCGGAGACAGATGAGTAAGAGCGAGGTTGGTATTCAAGATAGGGAAGGGTGGCTGTTCCTGGCTCTACGGGGCTGGGACGGTAGGTAAACGCCGCTTGCGGTGGGGGCTAGCATGCCACCGAATTTTGTATTGTAGGCCGTCATTGCACCCGCGACCACATAGGTGGTGGACGACGGCTGTTGCGGCGCGCGCCTTTCTCTTCCTCTTCCTTTTCGTTTTAACACGGTAGCGTTAAGGAGCTCGTGTCGCAGAAAAGCCGGTGTCGTCGGCGTCCAGTGAGCGATAAATCCCGGCATGCACTTCATAAATAAAAGGCAAGTTCCAAGATGGGCTGGGTGGGAGTCGAACCTGTGTCTCCGGAGTGTGAGACGGAGACGCTACCACTCAGCCACGCGTTCGATGCCTGAAAGCGGTACAAAAGCGCTTCTAGTGAATGCGGTGTTGCCTTAGAAACATGCCGTAGAACGTTATACTGCAGTGTATATCGGTAATTATGAGCATGTTACTTACAGAAGTCGCAGTTACAGGAGTAGCGAAGTACGTTTCCGCTACATTTCTTTTGCGCTCTGCGCACATGCAGAGCCATCTTGCGGCAAACACAGAACCCCTCCTCGCAATGTGCGGCGCTGCCCCGACACGTGGCGCGCCAATCGCCCCTGACGTTTCGCCGTGCACCCTCAGAGGTTGTAGAATCAAGCGTCTTTCCTTTCTTTAGATCAATATCTTCGCTCACCCGCTTCTCCCCTTCGGGCCGCGCGGGTACCGGTGCGAGGATGCCCCAATACCCTTGCGTTTAGTAAGTTTTCTCGACGAGGTGTAATAACGCTATCGCGTTCCACTCTTGAAGGCGAAGCTTAAGCGTCCTCCAAATCTTTTTCTCTACTTTCCCTCTTCTGTCTGCACGAGGCAGCGGAGGTGGCTCAGGTACAGGACCAGTAGCAGGCCCGTGCGTGAACACCACTAGGGGGCCAGATGGAGCGGATGCGCTCCACATGACCTCCTGCTTCGACACCGTATTATACCCGGAAAACATCAACGCTACAGAAAGTGGGATACTCCATCGGCTTCCACTAATCAAGCTGAATCTACTGATAACAGATTTTCATCTGTAAGTCCAGATTTCACCATCTTCTGGCCGTTCGCAGATCCGAAGCGGAGAACGCCGCGCTAAGCCTAGCAGCTTCGGGCCATCGGCCCGACGAAGCGCTGCTCAAGCTCACGCGGGAGCCTCCAAGGATGGCTGCTGACAACGCAGCGGCATCGACCGGAGCCACGACTCCGACTCAACAGACAAAACACGAAGAGAACGCTACCAACGACTCACAGAAGACAATCGACAGCGGAGGATGGTTCGTCGCAAAATACCAGAAATCGAGGCTGACTGCCGTTCCGGAGACCGAGACCGAAGCGGCAGGCAAACCACCACCGAGCCAGCCCAAACAAAAGGAAACTCTTATTCGCAAAGGCAAACTACCTCCACTGCCGAAAGCAGACTTCAAAATCATTATTAGACCAAAGAATGGGCTCGACATCAGCCAGCTGAGCACGCATCAGATGGCCCGGGCTATAACTAAAGCATGTGGACACCCAGACATCTGCAACGAAGGCAGCCTACTTATACGGCTGCACAACGGATCTAACATCGCCATAATCAGCACGCCAAGCAAGGAGACTGCCAAAGTTGTACAGAACATTCCGAGACTACGCTTCGGTGCAAAAGACTACGCTGTGACTGCTTACGTTGCCGCGCCGGACAATTCATGCAAAGGAGCGATCCACGGACTGGATATCGGTACAACACCTACCGAATTGCTGTCCCATCTTAGGGTACGCACCCAAGGAGTGAAAATCCTTTATGCACGAATGCTTGGAAAATCTCAAAGCGCCGTCATAACATTTGAAGGCAAGATCGTTCCCCGCTACGTTTATTACTACGGCGGTGAGACGCGTTGCTACCTCTACCGATCATCGCGCCAAGTTTGCTATATATGCTTCAAGCCTGGGCATAGGGCGGAAGTATGCCCGACACCTGACGCCGTTGTGTGCTCGAACTGCGGTGAACCAGTCATCGAGGACGGTCATTCGTGTGAGCCCAGGTGTGCGCTGTGCAAGGAAGCGCATCCCACAGGGGCAAAGGAGTGCAAGCAACGCCTAAGAAAACCGAGGAGTCCACGGACCAGAACGAAAGAGGAAACCGACAGCGCAGCAAAGGGCGATGGCGGCACGGGCGGACGCGGCCGGGCTCGGAAACGCTGGTTCAGCTCAGATGCTACTTCGCCATCCAGGTCCAGGTCGGCGTCGCGCTCGAGATCAAGGACCAGGGAGCCACCAGAAACAAAAAAGGGGCAGCAGCAGAAGAAGATAAAAAAGGAGGAACAGAGTAAGTTGAGCTGGGCAGCGCAGCTTTTCTCTACTTCTCCCACTGTTCCAAAGAACATGAACGCGCAGGCACAATTCAGTAAAAACACTAGTGGACAACTTAACGAAGTGCAAGAACTAAGACAAACCATTCAGACACTCAGGGCGGAAAATGCTGAACTGAGACGGAAACTTAACGACCTTATAGAAGAGCTCAAAGCCTAGAGAACAGGGCAGACCGACACGAACGCGCGAACAGATGAAACTCAGCCAGCCACCATAGGGCGGCAAGAATTCGCAACTACCATGGCAGCCATGAACAACTCACTAGCTAATCTTAGTAATCTCATTTCTAACATCCAAGCAGAGGCGCAAAGAGATAGAGAACGCCTAGTACAATTCACGAGCATGAAATCCAGAGGCAAACCCTATAATAGGCCATTGACCGAGCATGGCGAGGCACCGTAAGAGCTCGGTCAAGTTGGAAACCCTTGAAATATGGCAATGGAACTGCCGCGGGATCAGCAAAAAGCGGGGTCTTCTTAAACAACATATCACAAATTGTACAGTACCGCCAGATATAATCGCCCTACAGGAAACCGGCTGCTCACCCACTCTCCCGGGTTACTCAGCATATGAGGGGCAGGGGGAAAGCAAGGTCGCCACGCTGGTTGCCAAAACTATCACCGCAATCAGACACGACATCGACGGAACGGACATTGATCACGTTCTTATCGAAGTAATTACCCAAAAGAGAAGCCAAAAAAGCATCTTCCTGCTTAACGTATACGGCTCGCCCAGCCAAAAGAACGCTAGTTTCAGCTACCTGCTGGGCAAGGCAGAACAAGCAGCAGGCAAGAGGGGTCTTCTCATCCTTGGGGACTTTAATGCCTGGCATAAAAGCTGGGGCTATGTCAGAGAAACTCCGAAAGGCAAGGATCTAGTCAGAGAAGCTGATCGCAGAAGCCTCAGCTTAATCACAGATCACACCCAGCCAACGCGAGTGGGAAATAGCATCAACCGCGATTCGTGCCCAGACTTAGCGTTCGTCAAAGGAATAAGGCAGGCAAAATAGGAAAACGACGGGGAGACGCTAGGCAGTGACCACTGCATCTTGCGCATCCAGATAGAAACTCTTCCGATCAGGAAAAATTATGGCCAAGCTAGATCACACAGTGGGAAGCCTATAGAAAGACCAGGGCGGAGTCCGAGGATACAGAGATCAAGGACATTAAGGATTGGGTAGAGGGTATCAAATCCGACTGGGAAAAAGTCACTAAGAAGGTCACTCTCACCAACAAAACACCCAACGTGGATAAACATCTCTTACACCTCTGGGATGCTAGACGGGGGTTGCTAAAGAGATGGAAAAGGCAGAAGCACAACAGAAAGCTCAAGCTAAAGATCGCCGAGGTCACAAAACAAGCCGAAGAATATGCGATGGAGCTCTCAAAACGGGACTGGGACCAGAAATGCAACGATCTACAGGGGACTCTAGGTTTGGCCAAGACGTGGGCATTGCTAAGGGCTCTCGTAGACCCAACTAAGACCAAATGTGAAAACCATAAGACAATCGAAAGGATCGCGCACCAATTCCAAGGTACAGACCGGGAACTGCTAGAGAACATCAAGCAGCGATACATCGGTGACGAAACGGGCGCCGACTGCAGCTCGCCATACACGGGAGAAGCAAATCCCACTCTTGACGGACCCATTACTATAGAAGAAGTCAGACACGCTGTTATGTCTGCCACAAAAAACACCATCCCAGGCAAGGATGGCATTACCAACGCCATGATTAGGAACTTGGACGAGAATTCAATCCACAGATTTACTGAATTCATCAACACACACTGTGAGTAGGGGACCATCCCGAAAGACTGGTCTCATGCGGAAATAGCAATGATTCCTAAATCCGGAAAAAATCCCAGCCTGGAAAATTTACGACCCATTTCATTGACGTCATGTTTGGAAAAGGTATACGAAAGAATTATGCTTCAGAGGTTGCAGACCCACCTGGAGGACAATGACCTCATGCCGCACACTATGTTCGGATTCCGAAGACATCTATCAACACAGGACATCCTCCTGCAGATCAAGGAGGAGGTGCTTAACACGGTCCCGAAATACAGAGAAAACATCTTGCTCGCGCTCGACCTCAAAGCGGCATTCGACAATGTCAGTCACAGGGCAGTGCTAGACGGGCTCTGCAACTTAGATTGCGGGCAGAGAATACACAGCTACGTGAAAGCCTTCTTGAGTAACAGAACCGCCACCATTGGAATAGGCGGCATCAGGACAGACACCTTCCCGACCCCCAAAAAGGGAACACCGCAAGGCTCAGTGATATCCCCTATGCTCTTTAAAAATGTTATGATCGGCTTAGCAAAAAAACTCGAAGAAATTGAAGCAGCCAGACATGCTATCTATGCTGATGACATCACGATCTGGGTGACCAAGGGATCCTTAGGAGAAAAGCAAGACTGTCTGCAGAGAGCAGCAGACGCTGTCAACGCATACGCTCGACATTGCGGCCCTGAATGTTCTCCGGAGAAATCTGAGGGGCTCAGAGTCCACAGAAGAGGGTACGATCTGCACAACTCCATAGACATCTACATAGGGGAAAAGAAGATCCCGGAAGTGTCGCAAATAAAAATCCTAGGCATGCGGATACAAAGCAACTGCCGTTTAGATCAAACAATCAGGCAGCTAGCAAGTACCACCGCGCAGATCACGCGAATGATAGCAAGAATCTCCAACAGAAGACGAGGCATGTCCGAGAAGGACACATGTAGGCTAGTACAGGCCCTCGTTGTAAGCCGAATTGTATATGACGTCCCCTACCAAATTCCGCTCGAACAGGAAAAAGAACAACTGGAGGCAATCCTGAGGAAAGCCTACAAATGCGCTCTTGCACTACCGGTCAACACCTCGACCGAAAAATTCAATAAACTGGGCATAAACAACACAGTGCAAGAGCACATCGAGGCCCACCTTCTCGCGCAGAAAATAAGACTCATGCAGACGCAAACGGGAAGGAACACGCTAAATATACTGGGCATGAGAGATGCTTGCAGAGAAATAAACAGCACGGGCAGCATACCGAAATAAATAAGAGAGATCATTAAGGTCAACCCGATTCCGAAAAACATGCATCCGAAAATACACAAGGCCAGAAGTGAGGCAAGATCCGAGGCACACGAAAGAAGCCTCGCAGGAAAAAAAAACATATTGTACGTCGACGCGACCACATACAAAGAACGACGGGGAGCGGTAGCCAGTGTGGTTGATCACCAGCTTAAAGAAGTCATCTGCGCCTCGATCAAGAGCAACAGCATTCTCGAGGCTGAGGAAGCGGCAATCGCTCTCGCTATCACCCACCAGGCTGAGGAGGCTACCACAAAAATAATTACGGACTCGCAAGAAGCATGCAGAAGGTATAGCAGCGGACGCATATACAGTGTGGCCATCCGCATACTCAAGGCAATAAAAATCAGCTTTTCGAGATCCTTCATAACGTGGACACCAGGCCATGAGACTGTCAAAGGTAACCAACGTGCCGACGCTAATGCCCGAGCATACGCCAACCGGGGGGCGCACAACGACGGGGAACCGGACGCAGTCACTAGACGTCATGGAGCCATCCTTGAACATCAAAGAGCCTTAAGGAGGATCTATCCACCTCCCCACGAAGATCTCAATAGAGAGGAGTCGGTTGCCTGGAGACAGCTACAGACTAACACATACCCCAATCTGAGTCTACTCAGTAAAATCCACCCCACTACATATGAAAATAAATGCCCACTATGCGGAGAACCCCCTACACTCTACCATGTTACATGGGCCTGTCAAAAAACACAGGTGGCACCAATAAACACCACACCAACACCGGAGCAGTGGGAGGCTGCGCTGTCCTGTTCGAAGCCTGACGACCAGCTCAAGCTGATTGACAGAGCGCGCAAGACGGCAAAGGCCACTGGGGCCCTGGACTGAGGGCCCCACCAACGCCGGGAGAATTCCCTTTGTGTAAATAAAGTTTTTCATTCATTCATTTCTTTTTCTTCTTCCTACAGCCACAACAACAACAATATTCAAGATAGGAGATCTTGGGTTACATTCTGTCTTCATTTGTGGCGCGATTTGGGGAGCAGGTCCTGGTGGCAGTTCCTGGCCCTACGGGGTTGGGACGGTGGGCCAACGCCGCTTGCGGCGGTGGCTAGCCAGTCACCGAATTTTTATCTGTTGTAGGCCGTCATTGCACCCGCCACCGCTTCGGTGGTGGTGGACGACGGCCGTTGTTGCGGCGCGCGTCTTTTTCTCCCTCTTCATTTTTTCCTTCTCTATTTTCTCTTCTGTCCGCACGAGGCAGCGGAGGTGGCTCAGCTACAGAGTCAGTAGCAGGCCCGTGCATTTTCTTTTCATTCTTCCTACAGCCACAACAACAGTGATAGCGCGATTTGGTGGATCATCGCTTAGCTGAGTTGGTATGTTTATTGTAGGTAAGCGCGCTGTGTGTATTTAGGCTGATACTCTCCAAGTCTTATTTTCATGAGTGAACTCGTTTGAAATGAACTGGCTGCCCGTAGTGTACGCTGCTTTTGGCATACTTTGCACGACTACAATACAATTACAGGTGCTGCAGGCGATCGGCTTGCTTTCGACAGACTGTTCTTGTTAAACTGTCCACCTGAAAGGATCTTGTGACGATAAGAAATTGTACAATTAGACTACGAATGTCAAAATTCGCATGCATACTCTTAGCATTGATATTATTCTTGTTGATGTTCTCCACTGCTGTACCAGATTTGGAAAAGGCTGGTGCAAGAACACAACATTGTGTAAGAACAGGCAGTCGATGCTACTTGTCTTAGGATCCCAATGCAAGAAATCCATAGACGTGGTTTTTGTTAGCATTCGAGTCAGATTTTCAAGCTTCACGTGGAGCCAGTAATTTACAAATAATTTTAAAAATTTGCTGTGGTTTAGCTTCGATCAAACCTAGTGTGGAGTGATAGCTGATTTTAGTCAGTGTTGTTGCTGCCGGTGTTGACGCAGAAGCGGTAGTGCTGACGGTCACCTGTGCTATTCGTCGCTCACGCCTCGCAGCATCGCCGTGGAACCGTTTCTCAAGACATTCCTCATGTTCCGGCGTTTACTTTAGCCGCTTCTCTTATCATTGGCATACATTTCAGCTCGGAACACAATGTCCTCCGGGTCGTCAGATGCAGCCAACCAACGAACGTAACGAGCACGGCTGCTCGGTTGGTCTTCCTCCGAGTCCATGGCGCGGCTACAGCCGATTCGCACGGCCCGTCTATATATATACTCGAGATTGACAACAGGGATCATGTATCTCGCCACGCAGCTTCTCATGCGTTGATGTGATAACAACTACTTGCCACATCACTGATTTAATGAAAACTACGATGAACATTAAGCTGTCTTTACAGAAAAGAACACAACTGACAGTTCACAAGTACTGACCAGAACGAGAAAAAGAGAAAACACACAATCAGCCAGAACTCGTATATTTCACATGGGCTACTTGAGGGGAAAGAAGTGAAACGCTTTGAACTACCCCAAATTACACCAATAAAGGCGTAGTTGACATCAAAGTAATAAGATATAGCTTAAAAAAAGACAGAAATATGTCCCATACTCATTTCCACATTGTTATTTGGGGGGAATGTGGTAAACTTTACACAGCACAAAAATTTACAGAAAAACACACGCAAGGACAAGCAGAGACAAAAAATACAGCAATATACAGAAATGTAGCTTCTACTTTTGGTCAGTTGTATTATTTAAGGACAAATGAGATGAACTTCAGAAAGTGGTAGAGCACCCACTGCAATATAAAAGGCACCATAGGCGTAATTATACAACGGCCACAACCAATCAGGATCAATAAAATACAAGAACGTGGGTATACGTTATTCTTAGATGGCTGACTCTAAAACGAAATGAGATATTGAACTGCACATAACGTTCCAAAATACAAAACAAATTACAACTTGAAGGCATCTGGGCTGAAAGTATAACTCAGCATGGAAATAGAGACATGAAAACAAAGACTGACATTTGTACCCTCCCATTGCTCCAAAGCATTGTTGTTGCCAATTTCGGCGCTGCTCATTAAACATTTTTGGCTCTAAGCTGAAATGAATGAAAACCAGCTCTTGTACTCTATGTCAATAGAGCCTTGGTGTGCATGCTGCTGAAGTCAGAGCAGTTCTTGCCACAAACGGCAGTGGAAGGTGGAAAGTCCAGAAGACGATATGCAACTGCAGTCAAATGCTCACCAGTGCAGAGGCCCGGTCACGGTGTGGGCTGTGGGGCATGATACACTGACTCTTGATGTCATTTTCCGGGGAAAGTGGCTGAGTCGGTCCTTCACTCTGCAACGCTGACAAGCATATTTCCCAAGTTTAAATCGAGGCCATCGGTAACTTACGCTGTATTACTGTGACAAGCTGCCTCACATATAGAGTGGAAGTTATGGGTTCATCTGGCTCACATACTGAGCGGAACTTATGGGATCTCCCTGCTCCTCCTAGCATGCTTTGAATTGACATTCGGGGCAGCAACCGCGCGTCCTTGACGCGGCCATCGCGCAGCTATCCGAGAGTATAAAAAGGCCTACCGCAGCAGGCCCGCGGCAGTGTGCTCTGGTGTGTCTTCCGGGCCTCTCTCGCGGCAGCTCTGGGAGAGCATCTTGTTTTTCACCCAGCCCTCGATCAACTCATCGTTTCTCCTCTGATGCGGCCGCCCCTACCGATCAACTCTGCGCCTTCGACGCCTCATCTAACAAGAAAGCCGTGAGGCCACAGACTGTCGGATGCTTGATTATTGTTTTCGTCTTTGATTAAACCTTGATCTGACTTGGTATTTTTACGCGGTGTTTTCTGTATAACTCTTGTCCCTACTTATTATATCTGGAATACTTGGCTTGTTATTTTTGTAGTATTTATTTATCGCAGTGTTTCGTTCATTGTCGGGGTTTTATTCTTGTAATTTACAGAGACGCCTTTTATCGCTATCATGTCATGGCGTTTTATCTTTTATTGTATTCTTTTATTATGCAGTGTAATGTGGACAGCGGTCAATATATATATTCAATTGTTTGTAAAAGAAATTGACTTTCTTCAACTTATTCCTCAGCAACACACCGACACACGTACTTCACCGTTTGGCCGGCCCAACTGTTATATGTATTTTCAAATCTCATAGAGGGACAACTGGTAACCGTAAAGTGGAAACCGCGTCTCTGTTTACCGTAAAGGCGGGAGTTTGAGGCTTAATTGGCGTCCGTGAGAGGACTGTTCAATTAAGTGGCGGTGAAAGAGAGAGAGGAGTAGGTCCAAATTTTTTTGCTGCTGTGTCCTGGCTCTGCATAGCATTTCCCACATAAGATGGCCGAAGCAGAGTTAAAATGTCTTGCTCAGTATGGTGGAACTTTTGGCTTTGAGGGCCAAGAGCTGCTCAAATACGTAGACCAGGAGCGAGGTAGTCGCAGAGAGGAACGCTATGAGGAACGGGCGCAGCGGAAAGAGCAGGCAGAACTCGAGTCTAAGCTCCGGATGGCGGGTATGAAGAAATAAAGGGAACTAGAGTCGCAAAAGGCCCAACTGCGGATAGCGGAGATGGAGAAAGAAGACGAGTTACTGATGCTCCGACGAGACCTACTCAATGATCCGGCAACTGATGCCATAATAGCACTAGATAGACAAGATCAGAAATGAGGGAGGGTCAAGTTGCTCGGCCCGAATGTATAAGCCCGCACAAACTGATGCCGGTTTTCGAGGGCATGGATAACCTTGACGCTTACCTCATGCCTTTAGAGCGCGTCGCTGAGAGTCAGTGTTGCCCTCACGACCAGTGAGCTACAGCTTTTAGTCTGTGTTTAAGCTGCGAAGCGCTCAGCGTTTTTAGTCGCATGTTTGCGTCCGAGCACGTTTACTACAACAGGCACCGGCAGGCATTAATTATTCGCTTCCATATGACAGACGAAGGGTTCAGAGAAGAATTCAGGTCTGCTAGTCCCCCGAATGAGCAAATGTGTTCACAGTTCGTGACGTGCCTACAGAACTTCCTAGACAGATGGATAGAGCTGTCGGATAACAAGAAATAGTACGCAGACCTCTTTGACCTGATTCTAAGGGAACAGTTCCGGTATAACTGCACCACTCCGCTACATATGTTTTCGAAAGAAACGAAGGACACATCCTTCGCGGAAACAGTAGCAAGGGCAGAAAAGTATGCGGAGGCGCATGGCTAGTCGAACTTCTGAAAGCCAAGCACCCTAAAGAATAAGGCAGAAAACGCAATCTCTAAGACTACCAAGAGAAAGGGAACGCTGCTTCAAAACTCGGACGCGAAGAGCAGCGATGAAAAGAAATGTTTTACTTGTGCGCGCATGGGACACCGCCCCGAAAATTGTCGGGCTGCCACCTTCGACGGTCGAGGACCGCCGAAGAAATGCCATGTGTTTCAAGAGAGACCGACCGATTGGGATCGCTACCTGGCTCCACCCACGTTCGTATACAGGGAAGTACCCCCAAAACGACTCGGCATTTTCGTGAAATGTGCGTGAAGTTTGGCTGTATTTTGAAAGCTTTGGACTAATGCAACCATCCCTGATGAGTTGCGAACTACGTACGAGTATGTGCTTGCTTTACGGGACAGACCGGAGAATACACGTAAACTTGCCCACGAAGAGCTGGACAGCCGCTACTACGACATCAAGAGCCGCAAGATCTCACTCAAATCGGGAGAGCAGGTTCTTATGCTTCGTCCCACATAGCACAATAAGCTGCTCACGCAATGGAGGGGCCTTTACAGTCATCAGCCGCAGGGGCTATGCGACTATGAAGTGGATTTAGGCCATGACTCAAAAATAGTCCATATAAACATGCTAAAGAAATACCAGCAAAGGAAATATCAGATTACATGAGCCGGCTGGGTTAGTTGTTCAGCTTGCACTACTACCTAGTTGCATTGTGCATTGATTGGCGTAATGAAATCCTAGGTGATATGCTTGTATATGTATGCTTGCTTGATTGTTATTGATTATCAAGAACTTGTGACATGTGCTCAGGACATGACTGACGAACTAGAGTGTTGTGGTGCTGTGCAGGTTCCGATCAGTGCGTATATCGTACGCGTCATGGACCGTAGTGGGTGGCGAACGTTCTTCGGTGCATCGGAAATACCCAATCTACTGCACCCCAGTGCGGGGCGCAACCGCAACCGCTGCAACCGACCACCCCCGCGACTCCGACGCCTCATCTAACAAGAAAACCGTGAGAATTCTTTTTGCCACAGAGTGTCGGTAAATTGAATATTGTTCTCTACTTTGTTTAAACATTGATCTGATTGAGTAATATTACGCTGTGTTTTCTGTGTAACTCTTGCCCCTACTTATTATATCTGGAATAATGGATTTGTTATCTTTATAGTGTTCTTTTATAGCAGTGCTTTGTTCACTGTGTGGTTTTTTGTCTTATCATTTACCGAGTCGTCTTTTATGACTATCGTGTCATGGCGTTTTATTTTCATTGTATTCTTTCTTTATGCAGTGTAATGTGGACAGCGATCTACAAATATTCAATTGTTTGTAAAAGAAATTCCTTGTTGAACTTATTCCTCAATCATACATTGACACACGCACTTCACGGGTTGACCGGCCTAACGTTTAGCTGTGTTGTCAAACCTCATAGCGGGACGACGGGTAACCGTAAGGGGGATCCCACACCTCTGTTAACTCCATTTCGGGGGTTTTCGACAATCACAAAACGTTTTTTTCACGCCCTGCAGACGTAGACGGCGTCCTGTGTAACTCCGATCAAGTAAATTCGTATCCGTATGTACTGGATTGAAAATGAATTTGGCGTCCATTAAGAATAATTTCCTTGATGGTTTCTTTCTCGCTTGCTGTCAGTGAGAAGTTGATGAGTACTCTTAACTTGTGTGATTATATGGAACTAGAGCTCGTGGATATTTGATGAGCGATATTCGTGAGATTCGCTTCCAGAAATTTTATGCGTACTTGGGCTCACCATTTTGAAAGTGTTTTGCAAATCTGCCCAGAAGTGGTCTTCATCTAAAACGACTGGTCTTACTTCTCATCATCCTTTGCACTTCGAGGATGATCGCAGTTTACAAAGCTACTTGATTTGTTCGAATACATGCGACAAACGTAGCATTGTCTGTACAAACTGTTGTCGCATGCAGTTTGAAGGTGGTCTGATTTCACTCGGGACAGCTTTGCGGCCTCATTGTAAGGTGTGCTACCAAGCCAGAATTCTTGACGTACTTAATGATCACTTTTTTCTTACTAGGTTCAGGAATATTAATAAGCATAACTATGTCGCACGAGAGAAAATTGCTTGGGCACAACACGTCAACATGTTGGCGGTGAGGTATTGCTGCCTTGCTAGCGCCCAAACTACCTTCATGTTCAGGAATTCTCTCTCTCCAAGGCAAAACCTCTCTGCCTTTCAAGTGTTTCTGATACCTTGGAAAGGTTTCCTTTTATATACTTTCCATTGTGTCTACGGTCTCGCATTTCCACAGCACTGTTCCACGGAGAACGCATGCAGCCCAATTCGCGCATTTGTGTTCAGCTTTCGGTAAACAAAGAAACGCTGTCCGCACAGCTAATTTTCTCTTCAGCTTGTGTAATATGCGGAGATATTCACTATTCAGCCTCCAAAAGCTTTCCCACATGGAGTGTTTCGACGGCGTCAGAAATTCCGGCCGGAGAAGTTTAAAAGCCTCCCGTAAGTAACTCGTCTGTATAGGCGACAAATCTGCGCCTCTTTGCAATACATATCGCTTGTACCAGGACTCCATCTAGTGTGCTTTGGAGCTGTGGTCTGACTTACTAATGAAATATTTCTCATGACGCTTGCTGCTATGGAGCATAACCTTAAAGTTTGGCTGGCTGCGCGACTGCAGCATGTGCTCCTCCCCTTTTGGCTAAATTCTGCAGAGGTCACCTGTCGCGACGCCATCGTGGTGTCCTGATTGAGCGTACAACTCAGGCTGCACACAGTTTCTCTTTCTTCGTGCTGCTGGCGCCCAATGTTCTCGTCTACTCTGGCTCGCGGCGAGTACAAGCAGGCGCCTGACGGCTGCACCGCGCACCTGTTATGTGCATAGGTGCACAGTTTTGTGATATTTGAAGCGCAGGTCAGCGCGTAAAAAGCAGGATGCACTTTGCTTGTTTGCCAGTGACAAGTCTTGCTTTGTTCAGATGACACATTCGTCTTTCCATATGAGGATGCAACATCAGTGCAATAGGCAAGCACTGTACAGCAATAAATGCAACAAAATAGGAAGGATACATGTCCTACGGAAGCAAGGACGAACAAGTAGACGACGTGCCACATACATGTATTTCTAGTATTTATGCCTTCGCGCCTATTGCATATTTGATTGTATTAATCTATAAACTTGGTATTAATTTGAAATGTTCTCTATACAGTAGCAATCCCTTCACAAATTACCACGTCAAGTGCTCTGCAGCTTTGATATTGAATATATGTTTTTAGCAAATTGTGCAAGAACCATTAAACAATTTTCTGAGTCCCAGTAGTTTTTACACCGGTTTGTAAACCGGTCTGAGTGGCAGACAAACCTCAATTTGCAGTTACTCGGCCCTTGTAAACCGGCGGCGAGTGCGAAGATGCAGCGGCTGAGGTGAAGATGACAGACGCCGGCCACCCTATATTTATAAGGTTCATTTGTACACATGGAGTAGCAGCTGTGACCCTGCAGAGTATATTGTTACGTTATGGAAACAAAGAAGTGCGGCGCTAGCGCGTGGAAGAGAGAGCGTGAGGAAGAAGGTGATGAAGCCTGTGTGTGGCTGTGTGAGACACACAGCCACTGTGTGTCTCAGTGCCTGTGTGTGTGTAATAATAATAATAATAATAATAATAATAATAATAATAATAATAATA
>JAJIZL010023000.1:232524-246557 GCA_023969395.1 Amblyomma maculatum | reverse complement strand
ATGTGCCTGCGAAATGCAGTAACCTGCGAAATGCAGTAACCTTTAGCCTGCGGCAAGACGCTGTCACTGTTGCCAAAAATGATGTGCCTGCGAAATGCAGTAACCTTTAGCGTGCGGCAAGACGCTGTCACTGCTGCGAGGGATACTGCCTCGTATCCGTGTATCCCCTGCGTGTCATCCTAACCCCGCAACATTTTGGTGGCAGCGATAGAATGGCGCTCACTCCTGCTCAGCGCCGAGCGCCATACGAAACTGTCGGTAGATCTCTGCGTCCCAGACAACTATACCAGCTTATATGCGCGCGCCGGCAACGTCCTGGGGAAAGCCTGAAGGACCTCGCCGCTGATATCGAGCTAGCTGTTGGCGTTGCAGTCTCAGCCGGGGGCGCCTCAAAACGCCATGGCTTTGATCGGCACCGAGGCCTTTCTTGACGCCATCGGGAATCCCGAGGTCCAGCGCCAGGTACGGTTCGGGTGCCTTGAATCGATCCCGGCCGATTTGATTCTCGCTATCGAGGCGACAGGCCAGTGGCGCAAGCGCGGTGCAGATCAAGGGGCGTACTTACAGAGGCAGCTGGCCGAACGGGAGCACGACCTGGAGGCTGAGCGCCAGCGCTCCCTCTCGCACACGGTCAAGGTGAAGGAGCTGTGGCAGGAGTTAGACGAACAGCTGACCAAGGTGCAGCAACATGACGAGAACTTCAAGGCCCAGCAGAAACTTGGTCAGGAGCGGTCGGCACAGTTGCAGCGGCGGAAGCAGGAGCTCGAGGTTGAGCGACAGTGGGCATGCACCTCTGTGCGTGAGCGGTTACGTACGCGAAAGTAGGAGCTGGAGTACTCCTACATGAAGACCCTGAAGCGCGAGCGCCAGGAGGTAGAGGCTCGCCTGCATCAGGCCGACGGGCATGCCAAAACCCTTTAGGCTGTGTGTGCTCACCTGCGGCAGCGGCTCGACCAGGAGGCCCATGAACTGGCTGCCCAACGCTGTGCCTCCGAGGAGAAAGTAAAGGAACTCATTAAGATGCACCAGATGTAGCTGTATGCGTAGCGGGACGAGTAGTGACATCACCTGAATGCTTTGAGCTGCGTTGCGAGGAGAAAGGTCACCTGGCCGAGGAGTTGCGTGCCCACCTGTCCGAGGTAGTTGACACCCACAGCCGTGAGGTCAGCGAGGTTTCGCGCAAGAAGGCGGAGGCCAAGGGGCCGAGCAGAAGCTTACTCAGGTCCGAGTGGCTGCTGTCGAGCAGCTGCACCGGGAGTTGTACGACCAAAGCGCCAAGAATGACGTGCTGCGCACCAAGAACAGGGAGGTGGTGGAGGCCATGCGGGCAGACGAACAAAAATTCCAAGCCCAAGCCATGGTGTAAGTACGGAGCTAGAGACGCTGAAGACCAGGCACACGAAGGAAATCAAGTGCTTGGAAGAGAGGTTGTTGGCCTAGTGTAAGCGGAAGGAGCGGAAGCAGCTCGAGCGGTTGTTACCTGCTCTCAGGGGGATGGTAGGCTTGCCCACTCGCAGTGGCTGGTGTGCTTTGAGAGGGAGCTACGGGAAAGGCTCAAGAAGCAACAGGTACATCGTGGTATGGGTAACCACCTCGCACAGGAGTGTGGTTCCTCCACTGCAGGTGTGGAGCGCCTGCAGCAGCTCACCAAGATGAGATCAACACTCGGGTGGACACATGTGTGTCTGGTGAGCGGAGCGTCCAAAAATCGATATGCTCATTTTGAAGGCTCGTATAGCAGTTTTGGTTTTCGTCCTAGTGGTTGCAGAAAAGGTCTCATGTGCTGGCATAGACCTGGCGCTCATTGAATGCACCGGGATGAGAGCGAACTCTGGATGTGGGCAAGTCTAAACTGACGCTTGAGGTAGAGGGGCGTCGAGGGTGAGACCAAGGCCGCAGAGGGAAGCAGTGTTGACGATGACTAAAGAGATCAGTCCGTGAGAGTGGAGAGCGAGGGTGAAGACTGCCTATCGAGCAAGGAGGGTCAACAGGAGGACGCGGACAAGAACAAGAAGCCGACAGTTGAGCCGGACACGGCGCCCACGCTAATAGAGCTGGACATTGATGCCATAGGTGTCATTGTCCAGCTGAATGCCTTCAAGCTCAGTCAGTTCAACTTCGACCAGGTGGTCAACAACATACGTTACATGCTCCTCAACGTCTGCGCGCCATGGCGTGGGGACTGCGTGAAGTTGGAGCTTGAGTACGCCCGCGAGGCCACCATGTTGAGGCGGCGGGCCCCGCAGGCGCTGTTGGCCAAGGTGGACACCGCAGTCGAACAGAAGCTGGCTAATCGCTCAGGCTTCAACAAGTACCCTACGCTCGTCCTCTTACACCTGAGTAACCTGACCGAATATGAAAACACCTGTTTGGCCGAAGCGATCATCGATATGATGGCGGAGAAGACGGGCCCGCGGTTTGCACCACCAGCAGAAGCATTGGTCGAGCTGAGCGCCGTGAACTTCAGGCTCACCGGCGCCAACGCCAAAATCATGCTTGTCTACTTCTCCGGTCCGTGCTGCGTCTACTGTCACCTCAGGTACCCAAAGTTCGAGCGGGCGGCGCGATGCCTCAGGGAGTACGGCATCCCATTGGGCAAGGTGGATGCCAGCAAGAAATGGCGCCCTGCGCGCAATGACTACAGCTCGCTGCACTTCAGTGAGCTGCCGTTGGCGTGGGACGGCATTACCTGATACTGCCGTGTCCACTGGCCCGTCTTCGACGGAATTCGACTGTGAATTTTTGAACTTTTCCGATTGATGTGTTGGTGGGACCCCGTGTGTATCGGCTATTCCCTGTGTAGTCTGTGTGTTCGCGCGCGTGTGTGTGTGTGTGTGTGTGTGTGGTTGGACACGTTCAGTGCATTTCCTGTCACCCTGCCCCCCTCGCTCCCTTTCCCCCCTCCGGTGGTAAGATTTTAGGGTATGGAAGATAAAGAAGTGGGGTGCTAGCGCGTGGAAGAATGAGTATGAGGAAGAAGATGAGGAGGCCGGTAGTGTTAGGGGAGTGACTACATCAGTAGCTGCGTCGGTAATCGTCTATCTCCTGGGTGTCATCCCTACCCCGTAACAATATATAGCGCTCTATATAATTCTCCCGGTGTGATCGCACAAAACCCGTGGCCCATCTAAGCGTACCGAAGCGTGGTGATGGTAGGGGTTTGGGAGGTTGACTCAAGAATGATTGCTGGCGAAGAAATACACTGGCAAGAGCGAATAAGCACGACCGCGCACACGAAACAAGTTTCTGTCACAGCAGCGTCGAGCAAGTCTGCCTGCCCTGGCCACTTACGTGGAGCCAGACCGGTAGGGAGTTTTCAGTGGCGCCTGTAGCGGCACGCCCCGATACGTAGGCCTCCTATAGGCATGCCGTCCAGTTTTCACTTTGTTGTCATGTGTCATTTTCTGGTGATTAATTCCCAGTCCTTATAACTCCAATGCAAAGGCTCTTGGAACAATCGCGCACAAATGCGGAACTTTACCTATCGTTTGCTTCAATGAGAATGTGGATTTAATGTCCAGAAGGCATTTCTTCCACTTCGCAATGTGTCTTCTTAAGCACGTCCCGTTCGGAAACATACTTGAAGCAGCAGAACTTGAACACCGCCGGTCCATAGGCGCTGGTGAACGAGTCAAGGTTCGCCCAAGTGTTCCAAAGGGGACTTGTCATGGCACCGAGTCTGGTCCAACAGAGCTGACTACGCGCGCCAATAGTATCTCAAGAGGTGCTGACAAGCGCGCTTTAAAAAGTTCAGCTGGCCCAAAGCAGTGAAAGTAAAAATTCGCGAGGGCTAGAGTTAACACTGTTCAATTAAAAAATTTTAACTGTCCAAAAGAGCGTGAACGCCTCCCGACTGAATCGCGAGATCAAATTTTATGACAAAGATTTTTACAAAATAACCACACCAGTCGAATGCAAAGCGAAGCAAGCAAAACATTTTTCCCCTCATGCAATGCAGACGCCTTCGTGTGCGATTAAGGAGGCGATTTGAAGTGGAGTTTCCAACTTGTTTGGTAAAGTCTCTTGTCTGGACGCCATCATTGAATTGCATTGGATTAGACGTGATTGCTTACACTATAGAGTGGGTGGATATGCAATGAAGACGCCTTTTTGTGCGATTAAGGAGACGTTTTGAAGTGGGGTTTCCAGCTTTTTTGGTAAACAATCTCCGGTCTGGACGCCACCATTGAATTGCACTGGATTAGATGTGATTGTTTCCACTATATAGGCGGTGGATATGCAATGCAGACGCCTTTTTGTGCGATTAAGGAGACGTTTTGGTGGGGTTTCCAGCTTTTTTTGTAAAAAGGCTCTGGTATGGACGCCATCATTGAATTGCATTAAATTAGATGTGATTATTTCCACTATATAGCGGGTGGATATGCAAAGTTCTAGCCTAGTCCTCAAGGTTTGTGTAGTCTGTCCAACCATGATAACACATTTATCCCGATAGTTTTCCCAGTGTTCAAGTCGAAGCTTTTAGGTCTTTACAGCCCTTTCAACCCGTCGTAACATTTCATTGTCAACCACATCGCCTTCTGGCGGTTTTTGAAAGCGAAATATAGTCCCAGTAATGTGGCATACTATGAATACTTGACTAAAACAAAAACTGAAGTACACTCTAATTCTAAACGTCGTTTGAAAACACTGGGCGGTCTGCGAACGTTAACGGTTA
The DNA here is from genome assembly GCA_023969395.1 of Amblyomma maculatum. Lineage (NCBI taxonomy): Eukaryota > Metazoa > Arthropoda > Arachnida > Ixodida > Ixodidae > Amblyomma > Amblyomma maculatum. Next base: position 241,882 of record JAJIZL010023000.1, on the reverse strand, counting down.
GAACCAAGAAAGCAGTCATTCACGCGTTTTTAACAAGTAAACGTCGCGTAACATGCACACGAGTAGCAAAAAGTTAGGAAACAACAGTTTGCTGTTACAATACATCGATACAACGTCGTTATTATATATAATTTATAGTTTTCAAAATTTCCAAATATGTCCAGGAAAAATCGCATTGTTTCTCTAAAATAACATCCATACCTCTAATATCCTTTTGCTATGATCTGGCTTCATTTCAAAAGGAACGCTCTTTCACGGCCACCACAAATAATCTTCTTGCGATGTTTTCACAAGCATTGTGGTTGCCCGATTGTGCCAGCCTCATCCCGGTAATATGAAATAACATCCATCGCCTCGACGCACGCATACTGCAGCCGATAAGCACTGTGTGAGTTACATAGAACGTGTTGATTTCACAAAGCATGCAGATTAAGCAACGCGCCAGATGACCCCAGGCTCATTTTTGGTTCTGCACCCTAATTTATACGTCGCTACACCTAGTTCGTCAAGCAAGGAAGCCCTTCGGTGCCGCACATGTGCTCTCGTGCCTCTGTACGCGATAAACCTTCTCCGAGACCATACCCGCCAAGAGGATGCGTAGGTACGGAAGATCTCGGTAGGTATTACCGTTATTCTTAGAGTGAGTTGGATGTGGTCTCTGTTTCACATTCGTTTTCATTGAGTGCCCTATATGTAAGTGCGAATATATTAAAGCCGGCATGAGTTGCTTTCTATTAACAGACCAGCAAAGAAGCCTATCAGAATCCAGCATCTCATCGAAGTTCGTCCGGTTCTGCGTCTATTATCTATCTGTTGCCGCGCATCGATGAATCACTGGACGGATTGAGATGCGATAAATGGTTTTCATCTATTGATTTGAGAACGGCTTTTGGCAAATCGAAATGGACGAAAGATACCTAGAAAAAGCCGCGTTTGTCGCTGCAGATGGCCTATATGAGCACAAAGTACTCCCATTTGGATTGTGCTATGCCCCAGCTACATTCCAACAGACGATGGTTATCATCCTCACTGGTCTCAAGTGACAGAACCGTCTTGTGTACTTGGACGACGTCGTGGTTTCTTCAGAAACATTTCAGCGTCCCCTCTGACGTCTTCAAGCTGTCCTGGGTCTGCTGACCGTACACTGAAGCCCCAAAAGTTCCCCTTCGGGCATACAGAACTCGTTTCTTGGTCATGTTGTGAGCGCTGATGGGCTGAATAATTTTCTGTGAGACTGACCCGCACAGAAGCCTACAAGAATCCAGCACCTGATGGCAGCGGTTCTTGTACCGATCAACCCTTCTTTACCCCGCCGGAGCAGTGGTTAGGGCGCTCGACTAGTACACCCAAAGATGCGGGATCGCATCCCGGCTTCGGAGGCTGCTTTTCAGTGGTGGAGGGAGGAAATTCGGGGACCCTCCACTACGGCGTCTTTCAAAGCCCGAGTCGGTTTGGGACAATATTACAAACCAATTCTTCTTCATATAGTTTCTCGACGCAGGGACCACACCATCGCTCACTATGGGGCTTTATAAAATCTGACAACGTTTTGTAATTTCCTGTCCATAATATCATTCTTTATCATCTATCTCACTCATGCGTGAAACACTACCGCTCTAACAAGAGGTTGTGGATGTGGCTCGTGGCACTTACCCAAGTTGGGGCTGGACAGGTTCAGTGAGGAGAATACTCAGTGAACTAGATTCAAACCAACGCGTGCGGTTAGTGTCATACATCAATAAATTAATTATTATACAGCCAAGTCGAAACCTTGCCCATTTCGTCGTCTGTACAGTGTTGGGCGATGGGCTGTAGGTTCCTTATTGGTTAGTGCATGCCACATTCACCAGTGCCAATTTCTCCAGAGTATGCCACTTCGGCGCTTACTTTGTATATCGGGACCTGCACTGTCAAAAGGAAACACCGAAGGCAAGCGCGCAGGGTTGACAGGATTGCACTTTCGCAGCTGGCGACGATTAAAATGGCGTGCTGCAGCTTAGGCGTGGGAGGTATGGTACGAATAGTTCTAAAGGGACTAATGTGTTCAGGCTAAAACGCATGTACTAAACATCGGACAAACTTCTTGCTGTCTTGGTCGAATCTGTCCCGAACCTGTTTTCAAAGATACGGTTTCCAGCACAAAGTTCAGGCACGTGAAATTAACATTATATAGAAAAATGCCCTCAAAAAAGTGTCCTTCAATGCAATGTTTTTCTGTGATAAAGTGCCTTCGAGTGTTGAAAAATATATAGTCCTGTGGTGTTTCACCTGCTATCAACATCAATCCCGCATCACGCTTAGTAATGGGCGCGCGGTTTTACAAAGAAGAAAGAAGCCCTCAAAATGGCTGCTCATCAGAGACTACCACGCTTGCGACCTTTTCACTGGAACAGGGATAGCACTAAAGCTACGAAATCACCACCGACTACGGAGAGGCAGCTGCCCTACGGAAACGGTATGTTCCAGCTCTTGATTGTCTTCAGTACGACCATTACACTCGGTACCTACGGCCTGCACTGCGATAGCTTCAGTCTGACCGCCGGCGTCATGGACCACTGGTGCAGACGGCCCGACGCCTTCGCGAACCTCAGCCTCCTCGAGTGGAAAAATATGGCTATCCCGCTCGACGAACGAGGACAGTTGAGCCATTGCTTGATACGCGACCCGCCGGACGCTGGAGATGTGGCTAGGGTGGTCCCGTGCTCTTCATGGGAGTTTGACATGGAACAATTTGGCAAAAACATCGTGAGCGAATGGGACCTCGTGTGCGACAGGCGCTGGCTCATCGAAGTAGCTAGGCTCGTTTGCACCGCCGCTACCCTGGCTTCCCTGTCTGTGGTTGGAACGCTGGCGGACCGCGTCGGCCGCAAGATGGCCGTTTTCATCACCATACCTGTGGTACTCATAGCAGGCACTGGGAGCAGTGTACCAAATGATTTCCATTTCTTTGTCGCCGCTCGCGCCGTCGTCTCGGCTTCGACGATCGCCCTAATACCACCGATGTTAGCTCTCTTTTACGAAGTCACACCTGCTGCAAGAATTCCTGCGTACGTTACGGTGGCCACGCTGCTCTCGGTATTGATGACTCCTACCACGCTGTTCTTCGCAGAGCTCTACCGAGCAGGTTGGGCGGCACTACAGCTCATTCTTATGATTCCCACCTGCCTGCTTCTCCTCATGTACTACAGCGTCGACGAGTCACCTGCCTGGCTTTCAGCGACAGGGCACGTTAAAGAAGCCGAGCGCATTGCTTTGCGCGCTGCAAGCCTCAACAAGGTGCCGCTTCAACATTGCCGCGACATGATGCAGACCTACGTGCAGGCCTATACCGAAAACCAGGACTCACCCAGAAGTAACAGGCTCTTCGACTCGCATCTCAGGGCACGCACAGTTCTCCTTGCGTATATGTCCACAGCATTATGTTATGCCTATGACACATTCGTTATTAACAGTACAGGAGTGCCCGTGAGCGATACCGTCATGGCCATTGGCTACGTAGTAACATTTCTCGGTTTCTTGCTAGTTATACCGTGCCTTGTTCGCTTCGGCTTCAGAAGGACCGTCGTCGCCTCAGGATTCATGTTTGGAACACTGTTGGCAGTTCTCTTCATCGCGCTTAAAGAAAGCGAAACATTTGGGTGGAATTTTCTCGTAGTTCTGATGCGTGCGGCGGCAACCATCTGCTTGTCGTCCTTCCTCTCACAAGCGGCCGGCGCGTACCCCGTCACAGCACGCAGCAGCGGTGTGGCTTGGACCCTCGCATTCAGCCGCATCGGTGATACTCTGGGCCAGATGAGCACGACACTAGTCGAGGGCCGACACACTGATGTGAGACTGGCCATCGCGGCTATGGGGATGTCGCTGTTCGCCGTCTGCGCCCAGGTTTTGCCGTACCAGGAAGACTGGGTGCTGCAAGGGCTACGCAGTTCTGGCATCCGATCTGACACCATTCCTGCACCAGACACCACGTGCCTCATGCGGGACACATTACTACCGCTACCCAAAGAGCCCGTCAAGCATCGAATTACAGATGAACCGGACAAGGTCTCCCCGCCTCCCGCAACGCACTCCAAGTACTCAATACGGAAGTCGGTGACGGTTTCCTTGGGATAATCTGCATACTGTTCTTGTTCGTCTATGAGCGTGTCTTTTTATTCTTATTCAACCGTAGATGCTTCTATTTATTCCTTCAATATGAGCCACTCATTCTGTCTCACTCTTCACTATTGGTCGATTTTGTCAATGTTTTCTATATCATCCCTGGTGAAACATACCTTATCGCACTAAACGAGTTTTAACCAGTCCTGTATTCTTCCGTATAGATTTCATGGCGGTGTGACCACCCTTGTATGAAGTTTAAACAGGTGTGTACCGCACAGGTCATGTCCGGTATTAATTTTTAGTCCGGACGGTCCGGTCCGGTATGGAGCTAATACAGGATAGACCATTTCCTGTATCCATCTCCACAGGACATCCCAGTCCGATATTGATATGAAACAGGGCGGACCAGTCCTGTATTGAGTTCATATACAGTCATGTCCGGTTTAATTGAATACGGACAAACTCGTTATGAATGAAACTGGTACAGGACCGAGCATTTTCCGCTTCTCAGCACAATTCGGGCGGATTGTGAAGCTCAACCAGAATGGCCACATATGCCTACGCACTAAATACGCCTGCAACCATACATGTATACGTTACAACTTTTTTGTATATGTGGATTACGCGTTGTTTCACAAATACCTAGAAGATATGAAGCCGTGGATGTGTGCCCTATCAAGTACATACGCGCATAGAATTGCTTTGGCGCTTGCCACAGTCGCTGCAGCTTCTACGATTTTGCGGTGCATCTCGATATCTGCGACCGAAGATGCAAAAGTGTAAGCTAGAACGTAGAGTTTCAGTAGTGAGGATAACAATACGCTCTAGAATAAATGAAACACATCGCTGACCATCGAAATATGCACAGATTAGCCGGACATCGGGCGTCGCTTCCTCGAGTGTTTACGTATGCAAAACACTTGACCGGAAGGGAATGTATTGACGCCACTGCTCCGCTGGCAGCAGGTGAAGCTAAAACAAGCAGTATTACAAGTGTTGCTGCACCGCGTATTTCTGCATGTAGGAAAAATACATGCGTTCAAAGACGATGACAAAACACATTAATTGCGACATTCTGAGGTTTGCTTGCGAGAAAGCGATGCATTGTAAATATGTGGGACACGAATAACCCTTCGTGATAGCCAGGAAAAAAGATTCAGCGTGTTTAAAGGGCGATCGGTGAATTAAGACCAGAAATTCTACACCCCACAAAAATACACAAAGTACTAAAGAGCAATGTCGACTGCATAAACAGAAATATAACCACCTCAATCACATCATGCCGTGGTGTAGTGGTTAGCGTGAGCGCAATCTGATTGTGATGACCCAAGTTCGACTTACAGCTTGTGAAAGTTCTTGCTTAAAAGATTTTTTTTATTTTCCAAATGTAGTCATGTTATTTTATAGCTCTGCATGCTTTTTCCAGCCTGGCGTCCTGTTTATTTTCTCAAACGAGGGCCACGGACCATACAGGAATTTCCGGAATCAGGGCTTCGCGTGGTTTCATGGCGGTTAAGCCTGTATCAATTAATCCGAAATAGGGTGAAGCCATAATTTCTGGAACTGATACCGGGCAGAGTATTTCCGCTTCTGTATAGAAGCCGGGCCGATCTATGAAGCTCAACCAGAATGACCATGCCTGACACGCCAGCGCACTAAATATGCATGAAACCAAACATATACAGCTAATCTATATATAAAAAGCACGTGCATTTCCACAAATACCTCGAAAATATGAAGCCGCCGAAGTGTGCGCTACAAATATATAGACGCATCGTGTCGCTTTTGGGCGTACAACAGTCGCTGCAGCTCGTACGATCTTGTGGCGCATCTTCACATCAGCGACTGAAGATCTGCTGCCTTCGCGAAAGTGGATGCACGAACGTATCTATTCGCTAGCGAGGACAAAACTATGTTCGAGAAAAAATAAACATCGCTGGCCATCGGAAGGTGCACAGATAGTCGTACACCAGGCGACGCTTTCTTGGATGTTAACATGTTGAAATCACTCAGTCGGAACTGTATTCATTGACGTCGCTGCTCCGCTTGTAGCACGCGAAGCTATAACACGCAGTATTTAAAGTATTAGTGCACCGGATATTTCTGCATGTAGGAAAACTTACAAGCGTTCGTAGACGATGCCAAAACACATCAGCACTAATAATCTATCATATCTTGAGGTTTGACTGCAATAAAGAAACGCATTATAAAGTTACGGGACATTTGTGAACCCTCGCGATAGCCTGGAAAAATATTCAGCGTGTAAAAGGGCGATCGGTGATTTACGGCCACAAATTCTACAGCCATGGAAAATACACAAAGTACGAAAGAGCAAAATTAGCCACATATACTGTATCATAATCACTTCAAACATAAAACGCTGTGGAGTAGTGATTAAAGCTTCCGATGATTGCGTTATTATTATTTTTTGTAAAGTAGTTATGTTATTTTATATTGTTGCATGCTTTTTCCAGCCTGGCGACGCTTTCTGATTCGGAAACGAGGGCCATCAACCATACACGATATTCTGGTATCAGAGCTCCGCGCGGTTTCTTTCCGAACTTTCCTGGGCAGTACAGAAATTTTCTTAAATAAACCAAAATCTTGTATCCCAGATCCTGTACAATAAACCTGTTATCAATTTCCTGTATGAACTTTATGCAGGATTTTTCAGCAGGGATTCGTTATATAAAATAGTTTCTTTTGCTGCGATGTGTTATGTAGTTAATGACGGGTGAGCATATTCAAAGTACTCCTGCTATGTTGACCGAAAACCTTACGAAATTGAGAGTGAATGGTTTGAGGCAGACTGCGTGACTGGCGGGATTCACGAGCACGTCGTTGGTGTTTAATTGTACATTGATATGAGATCCGGACATTTACGACAAGAAAATATATCGTAGTCGTTCCATTGTTAATCCCATATTGAAAACATGTTTCCTCTTTAGGAGACAATGGACTCGTTCGAGAGCATGTACCGACTGTTCTACTAACACTGACTTTGCAATCGAAGAATGTATCTGAGCTGGGAAATGTGGCATGTGCAGTTTTTCCAGCCTTCATCTGGAAAGCGCCTCGAAATAAAATGCTTCACATAGGCCTAGTTTTTAAACCGCCGCAAGTGCCTGTGTTCATAACTTTGCACTTAGCCTCGTCCGAATAACGTATTTTGTTGCAAACCGCTATTGCGCATTGATGCTAGCATCGTTAACCACGGCGCACTCTGGTCACAGTGAGTGACAAACCGCGTCATGGCCCATTCCTTTTAAACCGCGTCATCAGCCGATATCTGGTTCAAGTGTATGTGTATAGAGCGCCTTATCAGCGCTGATGTATCATAAACTGCCTTCTGCAAGGTAAGAATGAGATTATGGCACGCAAAGTATTTGCCGTTTGTAGCTAATTTCCTTGTCTTTCAAGGTTTGGTTATTTCACTTTGCTTTATTTTAATAGGTGTGGCACAACTGCGGTCTTGACGAGGTTGAACTTTTGAAAGCAGCTGTAAATTTGCTAAATTCATAAAATAAATTTCCGAGGTCACTGCAGAATTGCACTGGAGAAATGCGTAAACCACAGGTTTGCTGTGTTGTCCGTGACATGTGTCAGTGCGATTCCGCGAGTGACAGATATAAGGGAGAGAGATTTTAAAGCTAGGAAACCGATCATCGGTTTCCGTTGCCAAGAGCCTGGCCATATAGTGATCGGTTGCCGTAAGCCAAGAGCTACCTTTTTGTCTCCGTCTAATGGCGACAAGTCGCGAGTTATGCAGCCTTTTCGGGGAGAGCAAGCGGAAAAAGTAAAACCGCTTAAAGTTCCCCTTAACTCGGCTGCTAAAAAGGACGTTGTCCACCTATTAGACGTTTGGCCTGCGGAGTTACCGGGCGAGCGTGCCTGTGAAATGCAGCTAGGTAAAGAGTGTAGCGTATGTTTGCCCAATGCCTGCGACGAGATCGCGGAGGCATTTGGAGTTCCTCAGACAGAGGCAGCAGTCTCGAAAAACCTGCCCGAACATTATCCGCACAGGTTTCATCACACAGAAATGCGGCTTAAAGAAAATGGCCTTTGTTTTGGAGACAACGCTGTTCAGGATCTCACCCGCTTGCGACCTCAGGATAGCGCAGTGCAAGCGAGGCGAGGGAATGAAGAGGGCAGAAAGGACGCTGAAAGCGAAGGGGACTTTTATAGTTACGAGAAAGAGCGAGAGGTGACCAAAATTGACCGTGCGATGGAGGCTGGTAGCTTAACCTGTGAAGGCTCTGCTAGAAATAGTGACGCGCCAGTGGAAGTTACAGAAGGGCAGATTCACATAGCGAAGAGTACACGGGAGGGTTTCAAGGCGGAGAAGAAAGCTTAGGTCGCTTTAAAAGCCGAGTTGAGAATCGAGATGTTACGTAAGCGAAAGGAATCGTCACCTGAGCGCTCTGAGTTGCTTGCGCGTCGCGTGAGAACACAGGTCAGTCGCAGATCAGCGTGTTCAAGACCCCTCAGCATTTCGAGTATGCTTTCCCCTAGCATGAGACACGCAGTTAGCTGTCCTTTGTCGGATGCCATGTGTCGTTTGCTGAGGAGGGTGCGTGGCTGTCGCGCGAAAGAAGCACAGGATAAGCGCGCGAAGCAGGTATCAAAGCCAGCTACGGTGCTGGCAGAGTCAGGCTGTAGAGGTTTTTGTAGAACTAAATGTTCAAAGAAAAGGCCTACTTGTGTGTCCGGAGACCACAGTAGTCTAATGAGAGGTGACACGAGGAGGCTGCGAAAAAGGGCGCTTAGCTGTCGCGTGAAAAGAAAGAAAGCTAAGCGCGCGCAGTGGAGGCTAAAGCCAACTTTGGCGCTAGCAAAGTCAGGCCGTAGGCGCTTTTGCAGATCTAAACGTCCCAGGCCCGAGGACACTTCAAGCATGTCTTCTTCTAACATAGGACACTCAGGTCATTGTCCCTTGAGAGGAAACATGTGTCTCTTCCTACGGAGGGTGCGTAGCTGCCGCATGAAAGGCGCACAAGCAAAGCGCGCGCTGCGTCGACGGAAATCACCTACGGCACCATCAGCGTCAGGCCGTGGAGGCTTTTACATGGAGACACTCATGTTGTTGCCTCTTGGTGGGCTACATGTCTAGCTGGGCACGCAGGGCAGGCGGAGCTCGCGAGAGGGGAGCCCAAGTGAAATGCGCGCAGTGAAGGCTAAAGTCAAACGCAGCACGATCGAAGTCCGGCCGAAAAGTCTTTAGCAGAAGAGGTACAAGGTCCTTAAATTCTTCGAGCAT
>JAJIZL010023000.1:216222-232514 GCA_023969395.1 Amblyomma maculatum | reverse complement strand
GTGCGCGCCGCGAAGGCTAAAGTCGAATGCGGCACGATCGAAGTCCGACCGGAAAGTGTTTAGCAGAATAAAATGTGCAAGGCCCCGTGCTATTTGGAAAATGTCTACGTTTACATCGAAACACCCAGGGAGTTGTTTCGTAAGGGGTGACACGTGCGGCGAGCTGGGAAGGGACCATAACTGTCGCGTAAAAGGAAAACTTGCTAAGCGCGCGCAGAAAAGGTAAAGGCCAGTTACGTCACCGGCAAAGGCTCGAGGGTTTGGTAAATCCAAATGTCCTGGGTCCTACTTTCACTCGACAAAGTGTAGTGGTGGCTCAGTGACAGGTGACAGGAGCAGCTTGCTACGAAAGAGACGTCGGGGCCGCGTAAAATGGCACTGCAGAATAACCGGCAGGAAGAAGAGGGAAGCCGCATGTCACTAGTCCCTATCTTGTATCCGGCTTTCCAAGCGCGGGCTACTCTTCGTAAGCGTACAGTTCCGATGCGGAAGTCACATTAGCGAGCTGACGCCTTCAAGGGTTTCTCAGATCTCGGCTTCTAGTTCTGCCGTAGGATTGCGGCCGCCAAGGGTGCGGCTGAAGCATTGACTTGAGAGGGAGAATGGAATCAGGGAAAAAAATCATCCCCGGTTAGTCAGGCTTTTTGAGGGTTCCTCACTACTCACCCTTCTGAGCTGCCGAGAAAAAAAAAGCGAGTGAGCGCAGTGTGTGGGTCGTCCCCACTTGACAGGTTGACAATGGAGGGGGAGCACCCCTACGATGTTTGTGAGCGTGCAAGCAGTGCGTCTGAGCAGGAAGGCGCTTGTCTTGTTTTAGCTATTCGAAAATTGCAATGTTGCGTGCAGGGTCGTGCCCGCTTGTATAAATAGCCTTTGTTCGTTTATCTGCCATCTTAACATGTATGTTTCATTGGAGCCTAGCTTTGCAGGAGTTTGCATCTGGCATGCGTTAAATAAAAGGGCATGATAATGCCAACGCTGATGGCCTCAAAGTTTCCCTAGGCAATGCCTTCTTGTTTGGCATTACTCTTTTTTGAATTACCCTTTGGTCACCTACAGCTCCACCTTGAAGAGATGTTCTCACAGGAGGTGGCTTTCTACGGCATTTTTCATGTCACGACATGGGTCAAAATCCTAGCTAGCCTATTCGGTTTCAAAGTAAACTTGCTCTGTAGTTTCTTGTTCTTTCTAATATGGTTTCTTTCGGAGGAGGAGTCGAAATTATCGGGGTAAAATTTGGCTTGTTTCTGTAAATGTAGCAAATCAGATAACTACAGATTTGCTAAAGGACGGAGGGGGATATCGTGCTAGAAACACTGGCCACCCTGTATACGCAGTGCCTGGTGTCATCGACAGTAAAGGAACCATGGAAGAATGCAAATATTATCCTCATTCATAAGTAAGGGGACTCTAAGGACCTTAAAATTACAGACCAGTCAGCTTACTGTCTGTTACGTATAAGGTATTTACTAAGGTAATCACTAATAGAATCAGACAACCTTAGACTGCCACCAAGCAAAGAATCAAGCAGGTTTTCGGAAACGGTACTCTAAAGTTACTGACTTGCTTTCTGCTAATGTTGACCTTTATATACCTCCATTTCGCATCCCTGGGATGCGTCAGATCAGTGCCAAAGATGTTCGAGCGACAAAACAAGTGGCAAGTCCAAGAGTGCACATTGAGAGAGTTATACGAAGAATAAAAGAGTATCACATACTTGACAAACCATTCCCCATCAATATGCTGGATATAGCAGACCAAATTTTTGCTGTATGTGCTCGGCTGTCAAACTTCCGTGGGCCATTGCTGAATACCAAAAGGGATGGGGAACAGTCAGACACCGAGTAGATCACCAGTACACTATAGGTTCTTTGCAGGCATATCAGCTTAATGCTGGTCACCTAATGTTTGTGTTCATGTTCACTTCTTTTGAATAGCATATGAAAGAGGAAACCACTGATGTCTTTATGTGGGCCTTAGTGAATGATGATTCATTTGTGTAAGATTTGCAATCAAGAAGCAATTTGGACATGCTTTATATGCGAAAATATGAATCTGCACTTTTTCCAATGTTACGTGTTGCAAATTTCATGTTTGAAAGCGCATGCAGTGAATAAAGTTCAATACACTTTGCCTTGTTTTTGTCACTGTGCGACAAAGGAAGCAGACATATTTATTTCAACTTCCTAAGTTTCAGCTTCAGTGGCTCGACCTGTTCATCAACAATGTAAAATCCTTCCTTGAACTTCTGAAACGGTACATAACCAGCATCTGTTGTGTACAAAAATCTGAGGCGCTTTATGCGGCGTGTAATAATCTCTGGAATAACTGCAGCTCTGTAAAAATAAAGACGTCCGTGCAGAATTTCATCCCAGACTTGACCATCGAAATAAATCCTCTGAACTGAACAGAGTGCTGCAGTTCGAGGTGACCAGTCCACAGCACAAAGTCGCACCATGATTTGCGAGTGACGCCAAGTTGCCCCTTTATCTGGTAAAAGTATGCATGTGTACGCTTTAGGCACTCTTCTCCATTAATAACTTCAGCACAGAATGCTTTGTCGCTGCATGCATCGAGCACTTTCTGACCAGCTTTTGACGATGTACATTTCACCTCCAGAAGCCCAGCAATGCCTCCATCCGTCACAAGACGGTCTGGGGATGCGGCAATAAACGAATATTCTCCATGAATATGGAGGCCTGTGTTGCTTACGGTCACATCTTTGTCACACAGCTGCATTATTTGAGTGTACTGCTGTACAGCTACTTCCTCATTCTGCAGTCCATACATTTTGGGTCGTCGTGGCGGAGTACTTGTCTTTTTGGATATAGAATATCCTTTACAAGTCCTTCAGGTTTTCTGCAGCAAAGGATTCGCTTGAAATTTGACACTGCTAGGCGACCAGCCCTTTCAGCGACCCACAATGCATTTTCGCTTTGGCCAAGTGTTTTCAAACAAAGGTCCTCTTGTTGAACTGTTGTTAGTAGGACGAGGTGCTAAAAGTGGCTTCTTATTTTTGCCAAACATTTCTCTGAATGTAAGCCTTCTGCGTCCGAAATCACACTGGTGTTGCTGAGTACTGCTGGTTCGCTTGTGGAATATCTGTTCCATAATAAGTGTGGTGCATCTTCAGCAATTTTCTTTGCGAAGCTTGGACAGTCCGAATGGATGGCCGATGAATAATCAGATGGCAGTCGTCGCCTGCGCTTTGCTGGCACTATTTTGTTGACGACGTGTTTTTTGAAGGTTATGTCAACCAGAGGCTTTGTCAAAAGACGCTTTTGACCTGCAAGTGAGAAAAATCGCCCCTTGCAGAGAACACTGCTGCCGGGTATATTTGAACCGCTTTGAATTAATCTTTTTACAAGGCAGTCCACTTAGCAAATAAATATATTTTGTCTCTTATTATTGTCTTTCTCAGCAACTACATGCATGAGCCACAAGCCACATGGCCAATGAGTTCAACAAATAAAATACAGCTGTTTGAAGCAAACTCCAAATGCAAAACTGAACTGAAGATGTCCTTTGAATACAACAATAACCATATGCTGGATGCCCATATGTCACACTTTAAATAGCAGCACACCAAAATGATGCGCAAGCAACATGAAAGCAACCAATGAAAGATTGCTGCATCAGATGAAACAAAAACAGTGAAGGATGCGGCATTGGGTATCTGTCCTTTTTTTGTCGCGTGATAGCACAGCAACATTTCACGCATATCAGCTACCATGCCCGAATTTTATTTCTCCCTGTAAAAGTAGGTAGGCAATGTAGTTCAAGTGCTGAGTAAAATGTAAAATAGCCTTGCCTTGTGTTGGTGCCATCCATTGGCATGGCATGTCTGTGCACGAAGGCGTCTGAATGCAGCGAACAGCAAAAAGGAGGGCAGCGACGTGCTGGCACCTCTAGCTCAGTCTGCAAAAGAGCGCGTTGACAACAGTTCGAAAACACCCTTTTTGGAATACATGCAAACCGCTTCTATGCACGCGCTTCTGCATGCTAGTTTGGCAGGTATCCATTATTATACTTCGTGCATGTTTAGAAGCCAGCGGTTGCGCAAAGAAAAATATACACTGGTGACTGCTTATTAACAGCGGTCAAGATGATCATACTGAAACCTATGTAACACATGCACGTAACCGATCTCTTGCGCCGAGCGCTTAAACTTCCAGCGTTAAATAGGTGTGTGAAACAGGCCGTACCAATGCTTAAAGTATTTATGACTTAGAAAAGGAACAAAAATAACCGCGCAATGCGCTACGAGAACAAGAAACCGTATACATCACACCACTGGTTATATCGCCGTTTCGACAGAGGGATTCAAGACTAAGCGAAAGGCAGGGCAGTATATATGAGTGGACATTTCAATAGTCAAAAGAATGTGTACTAACCCAGCAACGCAGTCACAGCATGCTTGCGCTACTTTTGCATGTCCGTCATCGCATACTGCTGCGACATGTCTGTAGTGCCCAGGCTTCATCGAGCACAGCCAGATGCTTCGCAGTATCACCAGTTTGCACTCGGGCGTATGCTGATGAATGCAACATTCAATGCGGCGAATGTATTTTTCCTCTTTAAATGCCCATCCTTCCCGCAGTTGCCGGTTTGATGTTCCGAAGTGCACGTCAATTGCGCTGTCACTGATCGGCGGCACAGAAGTCAGGTTGCTGGCCCACTGATTGCTCTCGTCCAAAAATTGCGCGAAATCTGGCGGCGAAAACATTGTCAGTTACATAGAAAGAAAATGTTCGCAGTGCTTAAGGCAAAGGCGTAACGAAACACTACAGACGGAACGATCGGAAGAACACGAAAGCTTCAGCATCCGTCCACCCGTACACGGAACACCAAACTGACTGAGCCACGCGAACCGCCCGGACCACCAGTTGGGATTCAGCGGCCGCCGCTAGGGGCGCTCTCCCAACGTGAAAAAGGTCCATTTATGGAACCATTAAGGCGCGCTTCTGGCCTGCAAATTAAAAGATATTTCATCATCATCATCATAATAATAATCATCATCATCATCAGCCTGACTATGCCCACTGCAGGGCGAAGACCTCTCCCATATTTCTCTAATTAGCCCTGTTCTGTGCTAGCTGCATCCACTTGACCCCTGCGAACTTCTTAACCTCATCCGCCTACCTAACTTTCTGCCTCCCCTGCTACGCTTTCCTTCCCTTGGAATCCAGTTTGTTACCCTAAGCGACCATCGGTTATCCTCTCTTCGCACTACATGTCCTGCCCATGCCTATTTCGTCTTCTTAATTTTCACTAGAATGTCAGTAACTTGAGTTATTTCTCTGACCCCCTCTGCACTCTTCCTATCTCTTAATGTTGCCCCTACCATTTTTCGTTCCATAGCCCTCTGGGTTGTCCTCAACTTAAGTAGAACCCTCTTGGTTAGCTTCCACGTTTCAGCCCCATAGGTGAGTACAGGTAAGATGCAACTGTTGTACACTTCCCTCTTGAGCGATACCGGTAAGCTGCTAGTCATAATCTGCGAGTGCTTGTCAAATGCGCTCCATCCCCCCCCCCCCCCCCAATCTTTTTTTTCTAAAACATATTTACTTTTTTCAAAATTGATAGCTGCCCCAGACACCATGCCGTATCTGTGTATCTGTCAAAAAGATAAAGGCAGCGCAGCAGGCTCGCTTCATCACGTAGATACAACGTAATATCATGCGCGTAAGCTGTCACACGCAGCGTCTGACACCCTGGGAGAGGGAGGCCACGGATAATTTGGTCTGTAACTATTGCCCTCAAATAAGACTCTAAGCTTAGAGAAAACAAAAGAGGCGAGAGGGGACAACCTTGCCTGACACCGCGGGTCACAGGGAAAGGGGCACTTTCCCACCTGTCCATCGCCAGTGTGCTTTGAATACCAGCATACAAGCTTTTAATTAAACATGAAATTTTGCGGAAACTGAAAAGCCTTCAGAACGCCGAATATGTAGCCATGTTGCAGGTGGTCAAAAGCTTTTTCTTGATCTAAAGAAACAAGGATACCACTAGCTAAGCGTCTCTGTGTGTAATCAATAATGTTTCGAGTGGCATACGACGACCTATGTATTTCCGTGTCAGGAACTGAGCGCACCTGATGACAACCAATAAGGGAGGCCATCGCACCCCCCAAGAGCCGAACCACAACTGCGAGAGCTTTGTAGTCTACGTTTAGAAGTGTGATCGGCCTTCACTCTTCTGGACGAGATGACCCAGGATCACGTTTTGGGATCAGAATTATCCTTCCTTTTCGAAAACTGGCCGGAAAATCTAAATGCTCAAAGCACTGTTGACGGACATTGGTCAGTGCTGGACCGACAACGTCCCAGAAAACCAAATAAAATTCCACAGGAACCCCATCAGGTCCAGGCGCTGACCCGTGTTTCATTGACTCTAAAGCTGTGTTTACCTCTTCTAAAGAGGGAAGTGCACAAATCCCATCATGCATCTCCGGGTTGACCAGCGGCAACCCAGCTAACATTTGGTGCGTAGCATAAAATGTTAGCTGGGTTGCCTCTGGTAGCATCTGAACTAAAGTGCGTGAAGATACGCATACAATCCCTAGTTTGATAGGACGCAGAGTGGGGCGCTCCGCTCAATGCTGAGCTATGGATGCGAGTTCTCCGCACAAATCGAAGCACCGCAGGATGTGCAGATGGACTACACCTTCCACGCCAGGCCACCGCCGAAAGGAACGAGGCTCCAATAAGGCACTAATACTGGCTATATAACTCCTCGCACCAGGCGAGCATCAGAGAGGCATGCCAACCCGCCCTGTGTGCGATGCAGATCTTCGCAGCCGTGTCTACCAGCTCCTGAGACACTCGACGACGTAGTGCATGACCCTCAACCAAACCGCGCATGCGCCAAATTGATTTGAGCGTGCTCCATTCATTTTCAGCACTGTCAGAAAGTGAAACGCGTAAAGCTCTCGACAAGCTCTCACGCGAACGCGAATCGTCTAGTACACGCACATCAAAACGCCACGGACGAAATAAGCCAGCGCTAGGAAAGGAAAAGCTGAGCATGACTGGCCGATGGTCAGAAAAATGAATGGGCGTTTGAGGCAAGGTCACAAGGGACTGCGACACATATGCGCGGTCTAACCGGCTCGCAGGTGAACCACGACGCCATGTCCAGCAGAAACGCGACCCATGCATGAGTTCGTGCGGCGCATCAAGCAGCGCAAAATGCTGAACCAGGCGCTGCAGCTAACGTGCGTTCCAAGTCGGTCGCCCTTGACCAGGGCATTGAACGTCAGCATGTGAGTCTATGACACAATTGAAATCGCCCACTGTTATTACTTGGCGGCCGTCTAAAAAGTAAACATCCAACTATTTAAAGAAGTTATTACTAAGGCTGGAAACCGCCGGAGCATAAATGTACAAGATGAGCAACCTTACAGCGGAAAATAAGCAATCGAACGCTAGCACGCGCCCAAACCCGTCATAAGTGAATTGATGATCGCGCAAAAGGGATATGTTTAGCACCACAATTCCTACTCCACTCGAGCGCGAAGTGGCGAAAGAAAAGAAGCACTCCAAATGATAATCGCGCTTAAAGGCCAATACATCAGAAAGAGTAGTAAAATTTGTTTCCTGAAGACACAAGATATCCCAGTTTGTTCTGAAAGCCAAATCTACTATTTCTGTGTGTTTTCGCATATTTCAAAACACCTGAGTGTTTAAAGAAAGAATTTTGAGTCCTAAGGCCATATCGGGTGTTGAATTTGGAACGCCACTAAGGCAGATGCGCGCCCTGAGGTGGCTCCACGAAAGTGCATTGAACTCACATTAGGCGGAGTTTCCCGGCCCTTCTGAAGAAGGACGGGACTTCTTGGGAGGGTGTTCCTCCAGGCGACCTTCTTGTGCCGCATCCGATACTGAGGTCGGCGATAAAACACAGCGCTTATTTCCTTCTCGCTGTAGCTCGATGTCCATATCACATTCACTGAGCGGTGAAAGCGACGGGGAGTGTCCGACACCAAGGCTGAACGAGCTGCTGGAATCGTCCACATCCTGTTTTTGGCTCACAACCTCAGTTGACTCCATTAAATCCTTTCGTAATGCCGGCAGCTTCTTCACGCGCCCCGTTTGCTTTTACAAGGCTCCTTGAATCTTAGAAACGCCAGCAGTGGCCGGCGTCGCCGTCAGCTTCATAATACGACCAGCCTGCGTTCCGAGAGAAGCGCGGGTTTTTGGTGGGGTCAAAGCCTTAGATGCCGACTGCACCTTCTTTGCGGCATTGTATCAGCCGCCGTCGCGCAAGCAATCTCAGGCTGGGATGGACCAGTCGTATGCTTGTCCAACGGCACGTCATCACTGCTGGCCGTTCCTTCCGGCATTGTACCAGTAGAAGAATTCGTCAACGTTTTTGATGTCGTGCCCTCTACAGAGTCCATTTGCACTTCCTCCTTGCCTTTAGCTGACTCAGCTGGCTTAGCAGATGGGGCCGGCACTGTAGGCGTCGTAGGGTGTAAGCGGAGGAAACGCACATGCCGTTGCGTCCGAGTAGGAACGGCGCACTGGGCACGTCACCGTCGGGTGGTCATCACTGCAGCGTCGGCAGGGCAGAGTGCAGCCTTCGCCTTGATGACCGTGGATACCACAGCATCCACAAAAAGGCGCTGAACACTGCGCCCGAAAGTGATCCGAGGAGCCACATCGTTGGCAAACACGCTACATACCTTTATAGTCAAAGGTGACGCGATGTCCAGCGACGAGTAGATAGTTGAGTACTGGTGACGACGCAGACATCTCCATCCGCACATACCGCGTCCCAGCGAGGACATCCTTACTGGAGCCCATCTGGCCCACAGTGACGGACAGGACTTTACCATCCTGGCTCAGGACCTGGACGAGCGCTTCATTTGAAACGTAAGACGGCAGAAAAAGGCAGACCACTGTGGTAACTTGAGGCCCAACAGGGACGATTGATATACGCTCGCTGCCGATGACGAGGCAGCCGGCGTCAACGATTGGAGACATGGATGCCACGCTCCTCACTGTAACATGAAATGTCTGGGCGCCCATATGCTGGACGCAGTAAACTTCGGGTAAACCCACTATCGAGGCCGCCGCGTCCACGACGGTCTCGGGACTGGTCCCCGCAGGGACGACTATGTCGAGGACCAGAGTCTTCGAAGGATTCCACGGATACCACGGGACGCCCCTAACGTGAAACACACAGGGACGCCCGCCACTATCAATCGTCAGTCAATGCTGGTCTGAATATAATATGTTAGTGTACCACAGCCACGAATGATGTGACATTCGGTCTTCGTTTTCAGCGCAAGTTGTTGGATCATCACTTAGCCGAGTGGGTGTGTTTATTTTAGGTAAGCGCGCTGTAATTATTAAGGCCGTTACTCTCAAAGCCTTATTGTGATGAGGGAACTCGTTTGAAAAGAACTGGCTGCCCGTAGTGTACGCTGCTTTTGGCATGCTTTGCACGACTACAATACAATTACAGGTGCTGCAGGTGATCCGCCGGCTATCGGCAGACTGTTCGTGTTAAACTGTCCTCCTGAAAGGATCTTGTGAAAATAAAAAAAATGTATAATTAGACTAAGAATGTCAAAATTGGTATCCATACTGTTAGTATTGATATTATTCTTGTTTACGGGTTCCCCTGCTGTACCACATTTGGAAAAGGCTGGTGCAAGAACACAAAATTGTGTAAGAACAGGCAGTCGATGCTACTTGTCTTAGGATCCCAATGGAAGAAATCCATAGACGTGGTCTTTGTTAGTATTCGCGTCAGACTTGCAAGCTTCACGTGAAGCCAATAATTTACAAATAAGTAAAAAATGGCTGTGGTTTAGCTTGGATCAAACCTAGTGTGAAGTGATAGCTGATTTTAGTCATTGTTGTTGCTGTCGGTGTTGACGCAGAAGCGGTGACGCTGGCGGTCATCTGTGCTATTCGTCGCTCACGCCTCGCAGCATCGTCGTGGGGCCGTTTCGCAAGACACGCTTCATGTTCTGGCGTTTACTTTGGCCGCTTCTCTTATCCTCGGCATACATTTCAGCTCGCAACGCATTGTCCTCCGGGTCGTCAGATGCAGCCAACCGACGAACGTAACGAGTACGGCTGCTCGGTTGGTCTTCCTCCGAGTCCATGGGGCGGCTACAGCCGAATCGCACGGCGCGTCTTTATATATACTCGTGATTGACATCAGGGATCATGTGTCTCGCCACGCAGCTTCTCACGCGTTGCTGTGATAACTTTATTATTCCACCAGATAAGGAGGCCCCATAGTCCCCGCCCCCGGCAAGCAGGCCTAAGGAACGGGAGCCGGGACCTGCGCGATCAGAAGCAGGCAAATAGGTCTTGTTTCTTCGCGGCTTCTTCCGCCAGGCGGATGGCTTGTTGCTGTGAAGCAGGGACCTCGCTCCGCAGTAGGGCTTCAAGCTACTTCTCACGACAGCTGACCTTTGACCTTGACGTTGACCTTTGGTAGGAACATAGCTACAGAAAGTGGTTTTGGCTTAAAGGGACACTGACAGAAAAGTGAAGTGGGCTCGCATCGATGGAATACCATTTCCTGATGGCAAAGGCAGCACTCTTACTGAAAACAAGGTTCTAGTAAGGTAGAAAAGAGCATAAATACAGATACAGGTATCGCCGCCACAACCGAAACGGCCGAAGCTCGCAACTGTAGATGAATGCATCTCAGAGGCTGACAAATTTTAATTACGCGGCATGTTTGAATCGAGTAGTAAGTTTCGTCTCTAACTTAATAACATGCTTTTATCACGTGGAGACGACGGCGAAAAGGCAGCCTAAATGGGACAAGGCAAGGGAAACATACTTGGCGCGGCCTTTTTTTTTGTTTCGGTGATATTCCAGCGCAGGCGTGCTCAAATAGTTTCGTTTTCGACGTGTAACTGAAACGGCTAATTGCTCTTCGGAAGATCATGTTGTCTGGGCCTTTATTCCCTCATATATTTTTATGCTCTATAAGCACCTTCTTTTTCTTTATCAGCCCTTTTGCTAGCCTTCTGAAGAACAAAAGTAATCGGTGTAATGCCAATCGACATGTACATTTCTGCGCAGATATCTAGGCGGCAAAGCTGCAGCGCGCCGCAAAAGGCTTCATGTACCACGGTCTCCACAGTGAACACTGCAAAATCATCATTCTTTGACGTCAATGTTTGCATAACCGAATATAGAATTTCTAGAGCAACCTTCCTCCCATTGAAATTCCGCCGCCTAGGGGTTGAGGGTCAGATAAGTGGGGACAGTCGACTTAAAAAAAATTCTCCTGCTACTCACTTTGAAAGTTAGTAAAAAAACGTTTTGAAAGCACTGAAGAGTTCTGCATGGAAGAAATGAGAAAGCATGTGGGTTGGTTGCTCTTTCTTAGCTCCTATGTTGTCATGGCTAAGCACTTTTGAGAATCATGACTAGACACTAGTCTTTGATTCCCATGAACTCTACATTCTCCGATCTGACTGACTCACAGGTGACAATGACTCAAGGCTAAACTATGACTCACGTGATATGACTAGGCATAACATAACATTTGTATATCACCTGTCATTAAATACACATTTATTTATGCCTACCAGTCTCATCTTATAGTAACGTGACATCACGCGTTATATTTTGCTTCCATTATTTGCAAATGCGGTTTCGCAAACATACCCAAGAGAGGCTCTCGCCTGAATAATGCGGTGACGGCTCAATTTTGGCTTGTGCACATGGCTGTGTCTGCACCAGCTACAAAACGCACGCACGCACGCACGCCCCCCCCCCCCCCCCCACACACACACACACTTTTAATTGTGTATACAGCTCATCACGGTCCTTTGCACGTCGTGCACTTTTGTTTCGCTACGCAAGGTTATAGAACATATTATGTTGCCATTTTTCATCAATTCTCGTGTGAGCCTTGCTCCCCTCGTTCACTTTTTTCACAAGAATGCAAAACGTATGGCCCGTTCTCGTTTGCATGTGATTTAGGCCATACTTCTCTATGGACCGGATTATATCATATACCTCCTCTTCCCGGACAGCGAGACATGCTTTGCTTTCCATCATGCCTTATACACAGCAGGCGCAGCAGGTCATATATTTACTACGAGGGCGCTTTAAAGTCGACAGTTAAGCTTCAATCTCCATTTGCTGTAAATCATTGCATGTGGATTGACTGCACGCAATAACCATACTTTTTGAGATATAATTAGGCGTCACTCTGTCGGTCACTGAAACCACACGAGATACAGGCTGAAAGGCAAAATGCGGTCTGTCGCAAGCTCTGTGTAAACATAGAAATCAATAGTAAATCTACGTAGATTAATCTTGTCGAATATTTAGGATCCCACAAAGTGGAGTGGATTTGTAATGAGGGAGTAAATGCTTGTTGATATCCACTCATGCGCAGCCATGCGGCTACAAATGAAATCTATGTATTTTTTCAGAAACTTCGTACTTGGTCTTGGTCAGGGTATCGAACCCGGGACTAACGCCTCTTCGGGGCAGTCGGCTTATCAACTCAGCTAATCAGTACGGGCAGCATAACCAATGGTAGGACGAGAGCGAATCCATTTCATTTCATTTAGTTTACCCTCAAGGCCCGAAGGCATTGAAGAGGGGTGTGGTAGTACACAGTGGTTATGTATAGGGTGTTTCAATTCTAATCATACAATTTTCGCTAATGCGGAACAAAAACGCTAATGATCGATGATGGAGGCAGTAGTTTCGGGAAGGCGGTTCCAGTGATTTTCTGCTCTTGGGAGGAAAGACTCAGCTTCACGTTTAGTTAAAAAAAAAAGGAATACCGATTTTATGCGAGTGATCAACTCGTGACAAAACATAAAATGGAAGGGGTATAAGATCGCTGCGCAGACTGGGATTATGGTACATAATTTTATGAAATAAACAAAGAGGAGCATACTTTCGACGGCCAGCAAGAGATGTTACCTGTAATGTATTCTTCACAGATGTTGCGCTGGCGGTGCGGTTGTAGTTACGAAGGCTGAACCTTCGGAGTTATTCTGAATTAATTCGAGGGTGCTGATTAGGTTTTCAGTGAAGGGATTCCAAAGGGACGAAGCATATTCCAACCTGATGCGAATTAGAGATTTGTAGAGAAGTTTGACTGAGGTGGGAGCAGAAAAACGAAGATTACGACGAAGGTAGCCGAGAGTACGGTTGGTGTTGTTAATTACGGATGTGATGTGAAAAGACCAAGTTAGATCACTTGTTTTGCGAACGCCTAAATAGCGGTATGAAGACACTTGTTCTAGCTCGATGTTATTGAGATGATAAGGACTGGGCTCTCGAAATGCGCGACACACGTAGCAATGTACATTTGCTTATATTTGGTTGCATTAACCACGTGGTACACCACTTACCAATTCCATTTAGTGTCGTCAGAGTCGTTAATTTCACAGAATATTAATCAGTCATCTGAAGATAAATGAGTGTTAGAGGCTGAGGCTGATAGAAATTTATTCACAATAAGTGGGAGGAATGGGAACAAAAAGAGGGCGGCCATAAATATATTTTAGAAACAAACGGGGCCCTAGGTGAGAGCCTTGTGGAACTCCACCGTACACGGAAGTCAATGAAACAGGAATGTTATTAGCTATTACAAACGGTGTTCGATTACAAAGAAAATATTGTAACCACGTTAAAACATTGGCGTGAAGATTTAGCTTGCTAATTTTAAAAAGCAGTAGTTTGTGGTTAACCTTCACAAAAGCCTTACCAAAGTCTAAAAAAAATGCTGTCCGCGCGTGGGCGACGATCAAGAATAACGTGAAGGTTGTTCGTGAAGGTAAGTCATGATGTCTCACGAAAATGATTTGAGAGAGCCGTGTTGAGCGTCAGTGGAGAAGGTGTCAGATTCAAGAAGGGTAACTATGTTAGTGTATTAGATATGCTCAATAGTCTTACATGAAATACTGGTTAGAGATATTAGGCTTAAATTAAGAGAAGAATTTGTACTACCCGACTTGTGCAAGGAAACCACCTTCCCAATCGTCCAGTCCGCTGGAAGCACAAATGTATCTAGTGACTGCTGAAATATTTTAGAGAGGATAATTGAGGAGTAAAGTTTAGTACTCTTCAAGAACTAAGCGTTAATTAAATTTTTACCAGGGCTTGCAGAAGGTTTAAGATTGTCGAATAATTTTTAATTCACTGGGTTTGATTGAATAATGGCTCCAAGAAGTATCGGTGTTCACCGAGTATTTTTTAAAGCTGTATAGCTTTCATTTGTAGCCCTATCACTGTGCTTAATAAAGGGCAGCTGAAAAGATTTGAGATTTCGACAGCATTAAAGGGGACGAACATATGAAACTTGCAGGGAGCGACTGCAGAGTCTTTCTGTGCTAGCATTTGAATTTCCGATGTGATCACCGACTAAAGTAACGTAGGCTTTCAGACTTCCCTGCAGTGCCCTGAACCGGGCTGGGGCCGCATTAATGACATGTACGTTTCAAGAACAGAAACCGTTGCTTGACGGGAGAAAATCAATGCCTCCGATTGTATCGCTCATGAAGAGTTGTTTGGCAGCAACTGACGACGCACGATAGCATCAGGGCGAGGTGAGGGAAAATCCAAAAAATTGGTAACAATGAAGTCGTTATCAGTTTCTCTGCACTACTCCGGCGCAGAAGATTTATTCTTTAACCTTTTATTACGTCATTTTAAATTCTTCTCAAAAACTACTTCACTTGCTTTACTTAAAAACTTTGTACATTCGAATAAATGTACCTCATCCAAATGTAAAAAAAACACTTCAGTTTTCCTTTAAGTGGATATCAATGATTAATTACAACATAATTACAAATCTACTCCACCTTATTCTCCAAAATATTCGACCAACACCGACCCCGCTTCGGGTTATTGATCAAATGGCGCCCGCCCCCACCATTTCATCTGCTGGCCGTACTGGTTAATTAAGCTGGTAGAGCAAAGGCCCCGGAAAGAAGATGGTGCTGGGTTCCATCCCCGAACCAGGAGGAATGTTTTTTTTGAAGCGACACCTTCATTGCGCTACGTTGGGCAGCCGCCGCAGACCTTCATGTTTTCACCTTCAGGTGACCTTGACAGATACAGCACCTTTCCTTTCGTATATACCAACTTACAATGGAAGCGAAAGTCTGAATACGCTAGATATATATATTGAAAGATAAATGCACTGCGCTAAAAACGACTAGACACGTAAAGAACAGGACAAGCGCAGACTCAAAACTAAGTTTATTTGAACAGACTAAATATATACAGAGAAATACACAGATACACCAAAAAACAGAAGACATGCCTTCGAGCGGCATTACTGAAGTCTTGAATTAACTCTATATTTAGTCAAATTGTAGAAAGAGTAGTGCATAGCCGCCTCACAAAACAAGTTTATGATGTTAACAGTTTCATCTCAGTACAGAATGGCTTACATTGCGGTTGCTTTACGAAGCGCTCATGTGGATCTAGAGAGCACGATCCGTCTCTCGCTAAGCAAAAAGGAAGTTTTCAGCCTTGGTGATACGATGTCACAAAAGCCTATGCCACTGTAGAACCTTCTCTTTTGCTTAAAAAACTAGCACATCTGCCTCCTCTAACTTACACTTAGTGCCCCGCCGCTGTGTTTCAGTAATAAGACATCCGAATAATGTGCCACAGTTCCCGGGTTCGATCCTGACCGCCAGCGGCCGCGTTTCGATGGAGGCGAAACGGAGAGGCGTCCGTGTGCTGTGCGACGTCAGTGCACGATTAAAGATCCCCGGGTGATCGAAATAACTCCCGTAGCCCTCGAATATGACTCCCATTTTTCTCTTTCCCCGTTCACTCCCACCTTCCTCCCTTCCCTTAATGCACGGTTCAGGGGTCTACAGAACAACTGTGACAGATACCGTGCCTTTCCTTTCCTGTGAACTAATTCATTACTATTAATATGCATGGTTAAGGGAACTTTTAAAAGATATATATATATTTGCTGCACAAGATATATATATATTTGTTCTAATGCACATTATCAGTCTAGAGATGTGCTTCAGGGATCGGTGCTTTCACCATTCCGTTTTAACATTTTTGTCAGTGACATCCGCATTCGTCCTTATATAACAACGTATGTGTAGGCAGATGGTATAGCTTTTTTCACCTCGGCTAGGGACATTTCGCCACCAGTTTCTGCAGGCATATTTGGATACTCTTGGAGTATGGCTGAACGGTATTAATTTATCTTTTAGTGTGAACTAATGCTGCGTGCTGGTATTTCCACCAGTATCCATCCATCCATCCATCCATCCATCCATCCATCCATCCATCCATCCATCCAAGCGT
>JAJIZL010023000.1:155017-205766 GCA_023969395.1 Amblyomma maculatum | reverse complement strand
ATAATAATAATAATAATAATAATAATAATAATAATAATAATAATAATCTGCGTTGTCCTCAACTTAAGTAGAACCCGCTTGGTTAGCATCCACGTTTAAGCCCCATATGTGAGTACAGGTAAGATGCAACTGTTGTACCTGTACCTGTAAGGGAAGGGAGGAGGGTGGGAGTGCAAGTGGAAGGAGAGAAAGAGGAGCCGTAGTGGAGGGCTACGGAGTAATTTCGACCACCTGGGGATCTTTAAGGTGCGCTGACAACGCACAGCACACGGACGCCTCTTCGTTTCGCCTCCATCGAAACGCAGCCGCCTCTGTCGGGATCGAACCCGGGTACTCCGGCACAGTAGTCGGGCGTCTTACACTGCACCACCGCGGCGGGGCAGCGAACGGGATTCGGTGTGCTGCCGTGAAATCCGGCAGATTGCCGCCCGTGTGCCTCACGGGGCAGAGTGCATAACAAGCCACACCCCTTTCGTGAACGCATGCCTGAACGTGCATGCTTTACAGGTGGCGTACTACGCCCTCAGAGAAAATCAACCATCGCTCATCGCTGTACCGGATATCCACACGTAAGCACAAGAACTAATTACGTGTGCGTCGTGTTCACGTGCACAAGGAGATATCTCTGAAACACAAGTGATTTTTCCGCGCATTGCAACGATAGAACAGCATGATCTAGCTCCCTCTCGCGTAATGCACTACCACTAGTTATTTTTTTAAATATAAGTTCTTTCTCCATGACTATAGTTTCATCTTACAGGTCGGAATTTAACTGACATTTATAAATGAAACCATGCATTTCTTCGATCCCCTTAATTTTGTAAGCAAATCTGAGAATTTTATGTACATAATGGGCATAAACAGAAAGACTTGATGTACGAATTCTTATTTCCCGTTATGCCATGCAAAAAAAAAAAAAAATAAGCCATTACCTAGCATCCATGCCAAACATATCACTAGCTGTCAGCATTTGCAAAAACGGATACGATAGCCGGTCATTGCCCATGGTGATGCCTTGCGAGCCTATTTCCGGATGCTTGGTAAACAGTTCTTTTTTTTCTTTCTCTTATAACTAAGAGATACAGGTAAATGGCGTACAGACAGTTCACCCGGCGGGTGTGAATTTGGCTGGGAGGCAGAAATCGCAGGGTGCTGCCAAGCTGCGCAGTAGGCGAAATACAGAATGCTTTTCCAACGGCCCGATTGCAGGATCCAGAGTAAAAAACAAAACTTGTTTGCTTTTGCACGGAAACCAAAAAATGCCAGAAAAGTCAGTCGTTCTTTATTTCATATTTGCATTCATCACAGTCACAACTCGGCTCTAACACTGTGGGATTCGGGCTTGCGGCGGCTGCCCTTTCGCGGCCGCCGCCCGCTTCCCAGTTGGTCTCCTCGTTCCCTTTCACCCGCCTGAGGCGGCGGAGAGAGGCTCGGACGACTTGACACTGTCGTTCGGGCCACAGCTCCGCCCTGGCGTCCCAGTGGCTGTTCCCATTGGCGCCTTTTGGCGGGAACATGGCACCGCTTCGACGGCCGCGCTCGCGCGACCCTCCGAGCAGGGCTCAGGGTGACCCCTCCGAGACATCGCAAGGTGCGTACGCTACTGCCTTGTCTGCCGGCCTTTGTCCGCGCAGACCAGTGTGTACTCGAGTTCGTCTGCTCCGGGTCGTACCTGAGAGCGCACCTCGAGCCTGTCGATCGTGATCCAACGATCCGCGACAAGCGTTCCTTGCGGTGGTTGCCCACTCTCTCTCAAAGGAACCCTCTGGTCACTGCGAGAGAGAGATCACAGCACGCCCTTGCGTGCTTGCGGCGCGCACTCCCGGTGGAGGTTGAGTGCTCGCTGCGGTGTTTCAGTGTGCGCGTGGTGACGGCTGATCGGGGCTTCGGCTCGCGCGACGCTCGAACCCGCGGTGGTTGGTGGCCTATGACCACGTAGAAACCACAACTGGCGCCCAACGTGAATTGTCCCTGGCTCCATGAGTCGCTGGACAGCACATCGGCCGAGCCGGTCGCCTTGACAATCAAGCTCATGCGCCATGCCTGCCGCCCCCTGCGCGGCACTCGGCAAGGGCACTGAAACACGCTACATGGTTCTTCGGACCACCCTGCGGTGCGAACGTTGACTATATGCCTCCGCTGTTTCAGCTTTACGCCGTTGCGGAAGCAATGTGCTCGACGCCGCCGCTGACGGCATCTCCGCACAACAGCACCCGTACCCCGCTAGCAGTCATTTCTGTTCGGGGAACGGCGAGGCGTCGGCCGGGCTCCCTCTGGAAACCGCGCCGACAGGGCGCTCAGTTGGCTGATGCGGCTTCGTGAACTTGCGAGCCGGCTGGCGCGCCATTCTCTCCTGGTACAGCATTTCGACTTTTCGGTGCAGTATCTACAGGGGAGAACGAACGTGGTAGCTGACGTGTATCCCGTGCCCCACTCGCCCGCGGCGGCGTCTTTACGCCGGCGGGCGAAGGGGGCGAAACAGCGGATGAGCCGCAGATCGGCACGGAAGGGACGCCCGCAGACGGGTTCCCCATTACGCTATCCGGGTAAGCAGCGCTTCGCAAAGCAGGCGAGGGTGAAAGCTCTTTGTGAGCACATCTGAGACGCCGATGCCAGCGGAAGTTTTGCTGCGAACCTGCGGGGGGACAAAACCAGGCTCTCCTTTGGGATGACTGGGATCGTTTTCAGCCACGAAGAGCTACAACGGTCCAGCAAAATGACCCGTTTTGTCGCGATGTCAGCGACGGTGTCTGGGAGACGAAGCGCCGTTACGCTGCTTGTATTGCAGCGGGCGCAGCGCCGTTACGCTACTTGTATTGAGCGGGCGCAGGGGGGCACGAGCCAGCATGTGTCGCGGCGTGCCCCGGGGATTCATATTTGCTGGGCCCCGACGGGCTCGCGCTGAAATACATAGCCACGGATGATGAGTCCATGAACCATTTGAAGTGGCTATTCCCCAATGTCTGAGCGGCGCTCTGTTGCGTTTCTCTCATGACAAACCATTGGCTGGTCATCTGAGTGGCTGCAAGGTTTCAAAAAACTGAGTCAATCGGTGACTGCAGCCTGGCATGAAGCGCGACATTTTCCGCTGTTGCCGTTCCTGCCATGTCTGTCAAATGGAGAAGTCAAGGGGTGGCAAGCCACCGGGCATGACGACACCAACTGACAGTGTGCGTCCGTGGCAGATGGCCACCTGCGATTTCATGAGGCATTTCCTCAGTAACAAGCAGGGGCTCATTGCTGGAGAATCCCCCTATGGGAAACGCCAGCCGTGCCTACATTGCAGACCTGAAGGCCTATGCGTAACGGGCTGACGAGCTTGCGCTGGTGCCCATTGTCCCCGCAGGAAAGCGCCAAGGCACACCCGATGCGGTGGAACGCAGCCGTGCCCCGCACCGGTACAAGGTGAGGCGACGTTCACCTATGTGATTGATGCCGGACGGCGGGCCTTTTCCGCAACCGAAGGCATACCGCTTCACCGAGCGAGCTTGCTCGTTGAACCCTACCCGAAAGCAAGGTTGGTCTCTCCCTTTCCTAGCTCGCTCAGTTCCAGCCTTTGTATTTCACTTTGTTCTTGTGTCTCATTTCTGATTTTTTTTTTGCTTTCTTCTGTTTCCGTTCTTGCTTCCTATCTTGTAAATATTGTACAGTGAGCGCCTTCTTTTGTACAGCGCGTCTTCTCTCATCTTTCTTCTTGAAATTGCGAGGGTTGCTCATTAGGCAGCTCGGGACGCGTGGCCTTTCCGGTGTGTGTGGAAAGGAAGTTGGGGCCGATTGGGGACGGGGAGCATGTACGACGCCCCTTTCACCCAAGGCCGCCGCGGTTGCGTAGGTGCTCGGGACAGGTTCGCCGCTGAAGGTCGGCATCACCCTTTTTTGGTGTGTGAGTGGCTGTGCGTGTGCGTGTCTGGGCGTGGAGGCGACGACGTCGCGCCGTGTGCGTTTGCCGGCGTGTGCGGAGCACGGTGGAAAGGAAGCCCCGCGCGGTCTTCCCATGTGCGCCTTGGATCGCCACGGAGTCACAGACTTTCCACACCTGGGGCCCCTTCGGCGTGTTCGCTGTCCCTGCACCTAACCTGTACCACCACCGACCGAGATCGTTTGCAACCAACGATGAACGTTGGCCACCCAGAAGTCAACGAGCGGTGAGTCACCGCAGGCTCCCTGAGGTGCACCGACGAAATTTGGAACTTCTGTACATAGTTGTGTTTGTACATAGTTGTTCTGTACATAGTTGCGTTCTGCACATGATTGTGTTCTGTACATAGGCGTTGTTACTTAGCCTCCGGAACTTTGTACATTATTCTTCATACCATCTTGTTCTTTTTTCTTTTTTTTGTTTGTGCGCCTTGCTGGTGTTTGTCTTTCTGGAGTGTCTGTCTTTTAGAGATCTTTTTGGCTGGAGCTGAAGCGTAGTTTACTTGTTGCGTGAGGATAGCCTTCTTTTCTTCATGCTGGGGACCTGCCGCGTGCTTTCGCTGATGGGTAGGAGGGCAATTAAGGAGAGGAGGATGTGGGATTCGGGCTTGCTGCGGTTGCCCTTTGCGCGGCCGCCGCCCGCTTCCCAGTTGTTCTCCTCGTTCCCTTTCTCCCGCCTGAGGCGGCGGAGAGAGGCTCGGACGACTTGTCACTGTTGCTCGGGCCACAGCTCCGCCCTTTCGTCCCAGTGGCTGTTCCCATTGGCGCCTTTTGGCGGGAACATGGCACCGCTTCGACGGCCGCACTCGCGCGACCCTCCGAGCGGGGCCCAGAGAGACCCCTCCGAGACATCGCAAGGTGCGTACGCTACTGTTCTTGTCTGCCGGCCTTTGTCCGCGCAGACCAGTGTGTACTCGAGTTCGTCTGCTCCGGGTCGTACCTGAGAGCGAAGCTCGAGCCTCTTGATCGTGATTCAACGATCCGCGACAGGCGTACCTTGCGGTGGTTGCCCACTCTCTCTCAAAGGAACCCTCTGGTCACTGCGAGAGAGAGATCACAGCACGCCCTTGCGTGCTTGCGGTGCGCACTCCGTGTCACTTCGTGCGCGCAGGGGAGCCTTGCTCCTCGCGCGCTCCCTTGACACGGTGACTGAGTATGTGTGTGTATATGCGTTTGTATATTTGTGTATGTGTGTGTGCCGCTGGAGGATGGCGTTTCAATAAACGTCTCCTTTGTGAACTTGGAGGTTTGTGTCCATGCAGCGCAGTGCTCTCCTTCCGGTAGAGGTTGAGTGCGCGCTGCGGTGTTTCAGTGTGGGCGTGGTGACGGCTGATCGGGGCCTCGGCTCGCGCGACGCTCGAACCCGCGGTGGTTGGTGGCCTATGTCCACGTAGAAACCACAACACAAAGCACACAAAAAACAGCATTAACTTAGCAGAAACAGTGGTTAGAGTGATAGCGGCAGCAGTTAACATGACCAATACATGCATGACTTAGTGCAACAGTAGTCGCTGTTTGAGCAGAGGTGAAGAGATAATTGGAAGTGCTGCATTGAGTCTTTTTAGGGTGCTGGTCATGGACTTCGTAGGTTCTTGTCAGCAGCCAAAACAATACATAAATATTTCCAATGAGAGTGATGTGAGTGAACAGAGTGCCAAGCATTGGCCCCAGAATTTCAGTTTAGCAAACCTGTCTGTTTCTTACATCCCGACGGCGCCTCGGCGATTAAGGCTATGTAATGAGGTTATGAGGCTATGTAATGGGATCAGTAACGAAGAGGTGCTAAGCTTTCTTCACGTTTTTAGATTTCTCATAATGCAGTTGAAATTTGCCTGCGTCACACACAGAAGGAACTGAAGCAGAGACCACCCGCACCTTTTAAACACAACCTTAAATGAAGGTTATGATAGCCTGAATTGCATGGATATATTATGGAGCACTCGCCAGCAATAAAATGTGAGTCCTCCATGACACTCCAGAGTGTGCCCAGTACTGGTGATCCCCACAGGAGCATGTGATATACCCCAGCTGATCTGCTCGGATCCTAACCAAGACCACGATTTCTCTTTACAACTGCTCTAGCTATTACTGCTGCGAGTGCGCAAAACACAGCCCTATACCATTGTGTATCTCATATGCTGAGTCACTTTGGGACATTGGTCTCATAATCCATGCCAATATCGCAGTAACTAAGCAAACGTCTAGCTTATTGCAGGCTATGAGACATTTGCAAGGAATGGACCAGTACACTACAACATCGTCTGGATTTAGACCACAATACCTATCATATGCCCGCCATTTTTAAAATGAACGAGAGTTATTTGTCTTTGCAATGGTTTTAACAGCTAAATACTTAGTTCATGAGTGGATTATGCTCGTCACACAGCTAAAACAACTACCTTCTGTTTTCATTTCGGGGCTGTGCTCCCCACGAAACCAGCAGGTCACGGTGCAAAACTGGCACCACCTGCACTGTCACCTGGTCACATCATACGCTGGCACAGGAGTGCGCGGGGTGCAATCATTGATGCCATTGTACCCGTAATGGCGGCAGAGCGCTTATCTCTGTGAGAAAAGGCTTCACTGCTCCCGGAGATTGCAAAGGCCTTAGAAAAGAACACATTCTCCTCTAGAGAGTGGCTGTGGCTGTGGCTATAGCAACTAGCCAAACAGACAACATCGTTAGGTGTTGCATTGCATTGACAGATCGTGGGACAATCAGAGTGGGACTATGCTTAAAAATAATGTGCAGCTGAAATGCTGCTGAGTATGTGCATGTACTTATTTACACAGTTTGTCTATGAAAGTTCTGCATTTGCTTTTTCAATCGCAGCAATAGAAGTTGCACATCGAAAATTCTTTATTTCTTTGCAGCTTCTAAATAAGTGAGCAGATTGAACATAGAGCACATCTATGAAATGATGAACATGTAAAAGCTGAACAAGTTGCATCATGATACAAATACACATTCCTAACAAAACGTACTGGTGTTTTGCTTTGAGATCTAAGAATATGGTCAAAAAGGCACAAAAAGAAGCAGAATGCAGAGAACATATTGCTACGAAGATGACGAAGCGGGCAGTGGCGCGGGATGGAGCGCTCCGCCCTACGCCACTGCCCGCTTCCTCATCTTCGTAGCATTATGATTCATGTAACACAAATTTCAGAAGAATCCAACCAGTGCTTAGCAAGCAGCACCTGACACAACAATGAGAAGATGTACAGACATTTTGACATGTTCTTGAGACATAAAAATGCAGTTTCAACAATAGTCCACCCTTCCTTTGGGAGATAGTCGAATGTAACAGTATTAATGCACACATTACAACAAGCAAAGTTTCCACCACAAGCATTTACAAAATTAAGTAACATTGGGCACATTACGTAAGACATGTCTGTTCTGATGAACTGAATTATATCTACTGCAAGACCAAGCTTTCTGTTCACAATTTTCCTTATAGTTTTGTTTGGCGGCAGGTGTGTGCAATGTAAACCAGGATATTTCCTAGCCTTTGGTTCCTTTTCAGGTTTGGCTGCCCCAGCTATCTTATTCCCAGCATAAAATTTGTTACGACAATGCACCATGAATGGCAGGAAAAGACTCAGGAGGTGGTAACTTAGACTCTCTGCCACAGATTTTGCCCCCTTCTTACCTACAGGTCTCGTACAACTTGTGAACGCTGATGTTCAGTCCCACGTTTTCATTCTGCTTGCTGGCCCTTCCTCAGCACATTCCACGTCTCATACCATTCTCTAAGTAATATTTCTAAACAACATGCTGTCTGAGCAGTGAAAAGGTACATGAACATTGCTCCGTCATGGCTTTTATGATAGTCTCTGAGCCTTTAGCCTCCTTGTCCTGCCCTCGGCAAGCCTCGCATTTTGCGGTTTGGGACCAACTTCTACACCGTCGCAAATACTTTTACAACAGCTGTTTTAAATGGCGACTTGCAGTTACATGCACCTTACACCGAGAAGACCATGACTTGTGCGATGTCAGACCACTACACACTCAAGCTGGTGTTCTCGCAACATACAAACGGTTTAGGTTGTAGATATACTGATGCTGCATGTTGTAAAGATTGATAAGTGCTCATGTCCCTAATGCCAATGCCACAACTCCATACCAGTTCTCATTAACGCAGCAGCTGATCTCCTGCCCACTCAGATCTTTTTAATACGTCGGCACTGATTTATATGGGCTACTTCCCTATGCCGCCACTGGCAGTAACTGCATGAATGTAGGTCTCTAACATATGATCTATTACGCTAAAGGCTGTGACAACACTGCGGAAGCTTCACTGGAGAAAAGCGAAAACCTGAGCGTTGCTGTTGCGACACTGAATATGTCGACATCATTCTGAATGTTTTTGTTTTTTGTTCTGTCACGCCGCTTCAAGGATTTGTCCGACGCTATATGATCACAGAGCTCATCTCCATTTGTCTAGATAGCGTATGCGTGTATGCGGTAGGGTTCTATGAGCAGCGTATGCGCGTATGCGGTAGGGTTTTATGAGCAGCATCACCTGGCGACAGGTAGGGGAAATATTGTAAAAATTAATAAGAGCGCATTTAAAGCCAGCCGCACTCGTTGCTTCAGTTGCGCAAAAGTAAGTATTCTTTACTTTTGCTAGAGCTTTTCGTGGTATTTTTGCCCCGTTGTAAATTTCATTGTTAACATGAAACAAAGAAAAAAGCTTCACTAGCGCATTGGATTGACACTACTTACCTGAACACTGAGCGAATGAAACATCTGTTGAATCCTGTACGTAAACGTTTTCTGCTTTTTTTAGATCGCAACGTTAAATTTAACTAGTAATATCTCGCCTGGGGTATGTTCCCCTTTAGGTTGGATTATGTGATATATTTAATTCTCAACAGCCGCAAAACCAGCCGTGAACAGAGACAGGAGGTGACGGCATGACAACGGTAACACTATCCAATTACTTTCACCGTAATCAATTGCTGCCTTCAGTGAGTGTATGTTACCTTTAGGTTGCGCTCAGAGGCACCTCTCAGTAACAATCACCGTCTAACCCACTGAGAGGCCACCAGTGGTTCCTTTTCAGGTTTTGGCTGGCCCCAGCTACATTATTCTTAGCATAAAATTTGTTACGACAATGCACCATGAATGGCAGGAAAAGACTCAGGAGGTGGTAACTTAGACTGTCTGCCACATATTTGGCACCCTTGTTACCTACAGGTCTCGTAGAACTATGTGAACGCTGATGTTCAGTTCCACTTTTTCATTCTGCCTGCTGGCCCTTCCTCAGCACATTCCACGTCTCATGCCATTCTCTAAGTAATATTTCTAAACAACATGCTGTCTGAGCAGTGAAAAGGTACATGGACATTCCTCCGTCATGGCTTTTATGTTAGCCTCTGAGCCTTTAGCCTCCTTGTCCTGCCCTCAGCAAGCCTCGCATTTTGCCACAACACACTCAAGCTGGTGGTATTACTCCTCCGAGCCCTTCCGGCCTCTCTCGTCCAGCCCAAGTTGTAACTCACAAGGCGCGAGCCGGTGCAGCGTACGCACCGGACATCCTGAGTCAATGGCGCCGAACCAAGATCAGCTGCCCCAACTCCGTTGAACTGCAGCACTTGGTCTGAACCTGTCCTGGCACGGCTGGCCTCCGCGCACGCTACACATCTGCTCACCACATTCAGAGTTACGAAGACTGGACAGCCCCCAATACCAACGCCAAGCGCAAGCTTAGTGCCCTGCTAGACTTCATGTCGGAGTCTGGCGCCCTCAACCTCACCTAATTCACCCCCTTCCCCTCTAGGCCTCAGGTCATCCTCATGAATAAAGGTTTATGAATGAATCACCAGTGAGGAGAAATAAGTTGTGGGACTCTACCGTTCAGGAGACGGAAGTACGCTCCTGAGATGGACCTTCATGCAAACAAGCTCTAGAGTGCTTTGCAGCTGGAGGAGTACAAAACATTTTTATTTATATAGTTAGTGTGAGGGGAAAGACCCTCATTCTAGGGTCCCGTTAACTGTGGCTGCATTAACAGCGCAGCGAGCCAGCCACTGCTTTTGGAATTTAATGAAGACGAAAATGTTTACTGCCCAGCACGACACTGTGTTGCAGTTTCGAATTAGGCGGCTTTGGCTGTAGCGGTATTAGAGAGTTCTGTTCGTTCTAGCATGAGTTTGTGACCCAGCTGCTGCAGTGTTTTGTTTTTCCTTTTTTAAGAGTCAGTTCATGTGAACACGCTCATGAGAGAAGAAAAACCTTAAAACAGCAGCAGTTTTGGCATCTGCGACCGACGATATGTCATCATTTATTCTGCATCATCCCGACGACTCTCATCTCATTAAGAAAACTTTGAAAGGTGGTCCCGCACTAGTGCACCCTTGCTCACTGTTTCAAACGAGCTTCTGAATGTAGGTGGCCTGCAAGGTAGGACAGTCAGGTGGGGAGCACCAAAGCTACCGCTGTCCACAAGGTCATCAACAATTCGAAAGAGATGTCTACCATAGTCTGCACAAGATACACGCAAAAAAGCGAAAACACATCATACTTTTCTGTTAGGAAACACAGGTGTGGTATTTGCAATCTCCCAATTTTCCTAAATATGCACGTAACAGCAGGGAAGGTACCATTATGAAATAATAACTCAGCGATTATTACCGCACTTATGTAAAAGAGTTTCTGGTTCTGCAGTGAAGGCTAGGCACGAAATGGAAAGAGATGGCAGGGAGACATGCCATTAAGAGTTGGTTATTCATGCTAGGAGTGTGGGGAATGAAGAAAACGGGGATGCACGCTTGCCAGCGCTGAGGTAGGCCACTCCCCACAGGTGATGCACAAAGCCCGTCTCTTTCCTTTTCCTGCCTTTGCTGCAAAGCCAACAGTGTACATTGCAGACTCGACGCTTTTTCTGACGGTGCATTCTGACTTTTTCATTTTAGGCATCTTAAATATTTTATGTAAGACAAATTTATAATATTTTACCCAGCAAATATATGGCATTTCTTTCCAAACAAGAGAATACTACAAGAAATATCTAACAAACATCAAGCATGGCAGCATGTCTTCCACTATTACCTTGTGGACAAAATTTATCACTAATGCTGGCATTCATAACGTTTTTGCTTTTCTGAACATTGCGCATATTTAAAGCACAAAATGACTGCACCATGATCGCTTGTTTGCTATCAGGATATACAATATCAATTCCTTATCAATTAAGATCAAACCACGCATCTCCAGCAAATAACGTGAAAAGTATCTTTCCTGTATTGTAGGCATGCGTGTTTTGCCTTTCATCTATGTGTACGCTCCATGTGTTGTAAACTCTTTGATTGGACATGCTACTGGCTTGCCCTTTCCTGCTTTGGTGTATGCTACTACCCACCAACAGTCTCCATTGGAATTTCTTCATTGCAACCAGTCTGTGTTCTCATTATAATGCAGTGCAGCTAGTTGCAATCTGTGCATAGAAATTCAGAATTTCAAAGGTACCTTCTTCTACAAACGATGCACTTCCCTCAACCCCCTCCCTTAATGAAAAAACCTCACCACGTAACAGGGCGTCATCACAGCAACAAAAGAACGAAAGAGATTTCTTCATTTGTGCATCCTTTTATATGATGTTCCTTGGGCACTTTGGAGTCGCGCTTTGACTGTTTACACCAACCCCCCTACCACCGCAATGGGTTTGCCCACTCCCACCTAAAATCCTGCCGACACCCATCTGGCTAAGTTAAGATTTAACTACTTTATTGTGTCCCTTCATGTGAAATGCACACATCAGGTGATTCGTGAATACATTGTACAGGTTCCTAAATATGTCCACCATGGCGTGGTTCACACGACCTTTTCTTAAAAGTTCTTCGAGCACCAAGTCTAAATAGGTACTAACTTTATGTGACAAAGGCGACTACACAAGCTTTAATCTTGATCTTGCTACCTTTTAAAACACTTTTGCATTACTTATCATCTGCGTCCACTGAGTCTAACTGGCTGCTATTTAAATCCAAATGACTACGTTTGATAGGGCTTTATATTCCTACTATCGCCATAACAAAACGAGCGCGTTCCTCGTAGTTTAATGCGACACTAAAATGCAAAAAAAAAACAAGAAGAAAAAACAACTTTCCCGGCTGCCAAAGCAATTAACACTGAACTAGCTTGGAACAAATACTCCATCATCGAGAAACAGTATTCCGAGAAAGCTACCTTGACTAAACGGCAATTCTATGCTACTACTCTTACTATGCTGCAGACCAACCCAAAGCACTTCTGGGCACTTCTTCCTTCCTTAACTAGTATCATTCACTTTTTCGCTGACGACTGTGTACTTTTCCGCCCTGTAACTAACTCGCCCGATGCTTCTGCCCTCCAGATTGATCTTATTCGCATAAAACGTTGGCGCGCTACGTGGCTGATGTCACTGAATACTCTAAAACATTACTGATTTTTTTCCACCGCTACTGAAACTACATTATATCTACTTATTAAATTAACAATATTACTACTGCTTCAACCAATTCGTTTAAATACCTAGGGGTTAACTAATGATTTAAAATGGTCTTGCCACGTAAACCAAGTACTTAATTCCACTAATCGAACTGTTGAATACTTCCGCCGTAACCTACCAATGACACCTTGGCTAAAACGACTAGCTTATAAAACACTTGTGTGACATTAGCTCAAATATGCTAGTCCTATCTTCAATCCACATCATTCTAACTTTACTAAATCTCTTGAATCCACTCAAAACGGTGCCACCTGTTTCATTCGATCGAACTACTCGTACACTTCCAGCATCACCGTAATGAAATCTCAGTTGCAACTTCCTACTCTCGCTTCTCGTCTCCAAACTTCCCGCCTCTGCCTTTATTATAAGTGTTTTTATGCATCACCTCGTGACAATCAACTCATTCATTCAATCAGTGCATTGAGCACCTCCCACAATCCATCCTAACAGCGTCATTCCACCACATGCCCGCACAACTACGCTTCATGAGCCATTCTTCGTGCGCACCGCTTACGACTGAAATGGCCTTCCCAACCATCTGGCACTCGTCGGTGATCCTGTATGCTTCAAGGCTGCCATTGAAGAAGCTGTCTCATCATAGCAATGTATAAAAACAGCCTGTCACCATTAATCGCCGTACACAAGCCCACCCCTGATGTGAAATCCCATATCGGGGCCCCTGAGGTATCAATAATGAATAAAACAAAAGATAGAGCGAGTGTGAACAAAAATATTTGTAGAAACAAACTCTTAACTTTGGCAGACAATCTACTGCAGATATTCTACTTGCATGGCTAATTCACTCAAACCCTTCCTCCTGGGAGCTTACCCTGTCTAACTCTGTCTGACCCCACTGACCAGCACTTGCTGATTGAGCAGGCAGCTGGATCATGCAAGCCACTAAAGTCCATGATTGAGGACACAATCTATCATGATGGCTGTATCTATTACAGAAATACAACGGAGTACGCTGCTATGGCCACAAGAAGACACTGATATTTTCATAATTGCCAATAATCCATGGAAGGAAAATGAGGAGCTTTTGGGCGCAAATCTGCTTAGGAGTGAATTAAATGACTCAAAGCTGGATGTTTGGCTGAATGGTGATACCTGCTTGATGTCCATATGCAAGAGATTGTTGTCGACAATGGGTTCTAATTTTCCAAAGGCTTCAGTGCCTGACCCCATTAAATAAAAGGATCTAGCATTACAACACGAAGAAGCATTTTAAAAGGGAATGCGGGCTAAAGGGTCAAGTTTTGAACTGTTTGATCATTTTCAAGAAAATTTTCAGGGCAGGCCTACCTTCTTCTTATTACAGTATATTCTAAGTTTCATCGCCTTAGCACAAATCGAAGGAGTCGCAGCTGTCATAATGAGAAATTAAGTGCGTTAGCTTAGGAAAACTACTGTCATTTAAAAATCAGGAGGATGTACTAACAGTTTGTGCTTAGATAACTTCTAGGCAGTTTATTGTGCAGGATAAGGTAATTTGCGGGTTCTTTACGACATTCTTGAAAAAAAATTTAGCACTATAAAATTAGACTTCACTTTTTCCATTGTCACTGCATGCCACATATTGGATAATTTTTTTTTGTGTGAAAAATTAGGAATCCAGTAAGTTCCTTACCTTGACCCGAAACAACTTTTATTTCAGAAGCCAGCCTGATAGCAGCCTTTTGCAGAATAGTTTAGAAATGGTAGTTTCCGTAATGGTTGTGCTCTTTCGAAATGTACAAACTGAGAAAATTGAATTAAAAAATTTCAGAACACACTCTTCAAGTTTAGGCCTGCATGAACATATCAAAGCGGCCTTGTGCATACGTTGGGCGGTCCTTTTTAATAAGACCCTGCTCTTGGCGATCGCTTCGAGTTGCCTTTTTTTCACAGCTTTACAGCTGTTCAGCCCCCTTGGTTGGTTGCTGGACGTGCGTCTTCCTCTAGGCTCCCTGTTCTATCTCCTGCTTGTTGAGCACCTTGGTTGAACAGGCTTCCAGCGGTGAGAGAACAGTGTTCGAGGATTACATTCTCTGTTTCAGTAAAATAAAGAGAGCTTCTTTTTCGATTTACCAGGAATCCGGTGTTAACACGGCCGACCATTTGACTCTCCTTCCTGCTTTTTCTTTTAGCTGTCTGCTGTACTTGCGATAGCAGGTCTTTGTTGGCTAGAGAGCGCAAAAAACAAGCATTCTAACTTGGGGATGCACTCTGAGTTCATCTTCTTGCTCGCTGTATGACTGCGTCTGGAAATCAGCGTTCATAGGCGCTTTCGGTGTTGAGTGGACCCATCCCGCAAAAAAAAAAAATGTTTTAAAATTTCCGCTATGCAAATGACAACCAAACTTGCTCAGAAGTTTTTTTATTACATGCATAATCGAAGCCACCATCATCGAAAACGCGTTTAGGTGAAAATTAGGATTTCAGTACCGCATCTTCCTTAAGTGGCTGTAAGAATAAACCTTGATTAGAAGAACAGTAAGCAGTTATACCTCTCTTGTTTGAAGTGCATCAATCAAATACCATGATGAGAGGAAATGTCAAGAGTGTGATAGGGAACTATAAAGAGTCACTGTTTAGAATTAGATTGAAAACGGCAAATGATATCTGTGCAAAACAAATACTTAGTGTCTTGGCATGATCGATTTACCTGGAAAAATCCACTTTCTGGGAAACAGATCCCCATGTTCTCAATTGGGATATTCATCGCTGTGCCTGCAGTGCTTATTTTGTACATGGTTCACGAACGACCGCCTTATGGCAACAGCAAGGTCGCCTCTGCCTGCTGCAGTCTTCACTGCAAAATAAAACTTATTGATGATAGAGGTAAACCACTCTTCAATGAGACCACAGCCTCGTGACCGTGACGCGGCTTGCAGTTTCCTATTTAGACCTGCACCAAGAAAAGGAAGCAAACCAGGCAGTCATTTTTAGCTGCCACGTTTCACCAAGCAAACTATCGACAATTACAAGTTTGGTTTCCATGATGATGAGGACACTTCTATGACTAATTCTCTAAAAAATTAGGTAATGTTTGTGAGTAAACAGTATTCTGTATACCAGAGCTTAAAAATCAACACACCGCATGTATGCACTGCATAATGACTGTGCATGGCATAAAAACTGCGCATGGTCGAAAGTACTCTTTACAGAAAGTTATAAGAAGATTATCGTCTTCATGGAACACAAATGTGACAGCATCTATATGTCAGTAAAAGTGTCCTACTCCGCTAATCTCTGGTGTTTCCAGCCTGCAGCACTTCAGGCTGCAGTACTTCATCACAGTAGTACTAGAACTCATCCACGATGCAAAATCAATGTCAAACAGGAAGCAGTCAGGTACTAACCTTTTGCAACATGCCAATTAAGCATCAAAGAGGTGAGGGATATCAGACCGCTCTTTCGCCATATGGCTACGAACCTGGATGTGCTGGTCTGTCACCAGTTCTTTGACATTGAAACTTTTGCCATCTAGAACTTTCAGTGCCCTCTTTAACCCTTCTAACTCCCTTGCCCCACTGCTCACGACTTTATTTGACTGCAATGGAAGGTCAAGTGAATGAAAAGTGAAAACTGTCCAAAGCAAGTATGCACCACATGTTAAAGCCAGGAAGGTCTTTTAACTACACAAGCTGCACAAATGACGGTACAGTGACATCTACAGCAAAGAATATGTGCCATATTTTGCGCAGTAGCCCGGCGAATCTGCACGGCTGTCTCCAGCCAGCTAGGCACCAGTTCTGGCTAGGGTACTGATAACTGTATGCTTTTCCTGCTCCCCAAGCTAGAATGAAAAGTGTGTATGTGTATGGATGCATAAATAGTGCACTATAAGCCCAGAAATAAGACAAAAAGGGAAAAGATAAAATCTATAATGTAATTTTACTAGCAATATAAATTTAATAATGGGCAAAATATTGACACATAGTAAATGCATGCCACACAGTCCATTTTTTCATCACAAGGCATCCAAAACACTCCTCCAAAATACTTAATTGTGAAAAAAAAATAGATGACTTTGTAGTGAATGTTTCTGTAATGGGCAAAACACCCTACTACTAGATATATTGTGCTCACCTTGTGCGCTCCTGGGATCAGAATATCTGTTTGTAGGCGGTCGTATGTCCACTTGAAAAAAACATGCAATTCCAGCACTCTGGAAAAGCCTCAGAATCTGCGTAGGACTTGAGCCCGTGAACACGAATGAGGCTGCCAGAAGAGCATTGCCCTTGGCAAAGCGTTTTTTCTTCGGTTGACTCTGCCAGCTCAAAATGTGGCCTTCTTGGCAAGTTGACGTTATAACGGCAAGAGAGCCAAACACCTGCATACACAAGAGTACACACCCACATAGTCCTCTAGTATGTTAGAGCGTAGGGCTGAAGCCCCTATTATGCCATTACAACACAGAGCTAAATCTAAAATATCAAGAAGCATGAGGACAGAACACCCCTGTCACACGTTTTTCATCAATCCTAAAAAAAATACGAAATTTATTGCTTACCACGTTTATCTTCGGCAGTTCTAATGAACACTGCCTTTGACTATAAGTACGTCTGTTGCAATTTTCCCTCTCCCCAACTGTTCAGTAAGTGTTCGAACATGAGTGGAAACATTTTCTTCTTTTGTACCAGACTTAAATCACGCAATAAATACTTTTGAGCTGTCTTATGAGGTAAACATTTTGAAAATGCATGAAGGAGTGAGAAAAAAAATAAAAACATAACATTAGAAAACAAGAGTATTGCAGCAAATTTGCACGGGATAAATTATTTCCATAAATGCATTGAAATAGGAAGGTGGCATTTCCTGCAAAACTTCGTCAGATGAAGAAGGTTCTCCTCATGCATAATGAACTTGCGACACCGAAATGCTGTCTGAATGAAAATTTGTGTTTCCATCAACAAAACTGCTTCATTTCCTTGCCACATGCTTTACATATTTCCTGCTCGAGGCAAGGCTCTTCGAGGTTTGACTTTAAGAAGTAGCTGTTTAGAGAACATATAATAATTAAACTCGGTCCAAGAAACTACACTGGCTTGCATACCTACATACCCGCAAGCCGTTCATGGGATAGGAAATTTATATTTGAGCCATCAGACAGACTTACATATCGAGTCCTCCGAGGATGGCTCATAAGTTTCGTATTTTGAGTCGCCCAGAAAAGTTAGTGACAACTCCACAGGCTGTGGTGTAGAGAATCGTAACTGCTTGTCCTCTGGGAGCACAATGTCCCCAAAATCACATACAGTTTGACATTCTGCAAGGCAAGATTAGAGGCTAATGTCGACCTCACATGTTGAGGCTAAACCCGAAGAGTAAAGGAACATTGCAGGTCAGCAAAAAGCATGCTCTAGTGTTGCATCTTCAACACTTGCCTAGAAAAGAAGCAGAATGTTTGTTCGGAAGTCCACAATATGGAAATCAATTTACACTAAGTGTATTGACCACGCAAAAAAGTGTACCGATTGAAAGCACTGTACATAGAAGCACCACTCCAAGCAGTGTAAAAATCTATCATGAAATAAGTTCAACCATTGACTAAATCACATTTTGACACTTAATCCAAAAAGAATGATACCAACCATACCACTAGAGGCTTTGAATGCATTATTCACACCGCAAATGCAATGTTAATTAGAAACAACACAACACGCACATACTCTTTCTGCATTCTGCATCATGTATTGTCACCTGCCTTATAACATGGTCCTTTATGTAAGTACCTAGCTTTAAACAAAGAAGTACATACACTGATACTTTCCATATCTCATATGTTCTCATGCTACTCCAATTAATCAATTTGGAGCATGATTTCTAGCTCCGAATCCCAAACGCGCTCTTCCATGGATAATTTTGACTAAGATCACAAAACCATGCTAGCTAATATATATTGTTTTTATCCTCTTATACTGTGCCTGATCACCATAGTTAGCATACACTATCAGTAACACCTTCTAGAACTCACAGAGCATAGTTCCCCACTGCCCTGACTTAAAACATGACATTTAGGTCGTAGTGGCGGAAGGAAACGTAAACTTGCCAAGTACTGAAAAAAAAAGGTTTAAAACAAGACGTTTCGTGACCCGCCTCACTTATAAGAGGCGCCCCTTCCGCACATTCTTCATTGTGAACAAGGGACCCGTAGGCGTCCCGAAACGTCATGTTTTAAACATTTTTTTATTTTAGTTTCAGTACTTGGCTAGGGTATGTTTTCTTCAGCTACTATGCCCCTCGCCAGAGAGGATGCTGGTGGTGGTGGTGGCGTGAAGTGATGCCCAAGTGCAACATCTAAAGGAAATAGTTACAAAAGACTTAGTCGTTCGTTTTTGCTCATGGAGCACACACCGTATTCATCATCGTTGCCCCAGTTACGCCAATGATTCATTGACTTCAGTATGGCACTGAGTAGGTGACCAAATTCTAAAGGCAGAAAAAACAATTGTGCGCGGCCACATTTTCCGTCTAATTAACAGTGGTTCGTAGCCATGGATGTGCCAGGACCCTTTGTGAACACGAGGAAGTGGTGGGAGGCACCTTTAAACCTGAATGGAGGGAAGGGGGATCTTGTGCGGACTGCTGCCGCAGTTG
The DNA here is from genome assembly GCA_023969395.1 of Amblyomma maculatum. NCBI lineage: Eukaryota > Metazoa > Arthropoda > Arachnida > Ixodida > Ixodidae > Amblyomma > Amblyomma maculatum. The sequence goes on along the minus strand of JAJIZL010023000.1, from coordinate 186,771 downwards.
TGGGGGAGGTCGCGTAATCGGGATTGCGTCAAGGTTCAAGTGGTCTTTGAAAACAAACACTTGGCAAATCAGCACACCACGGCATGCAGATTACGTGGGGAAGAGGCAACGCGTAGGCGTTTGTACGCATGCACGCCAAAAGAAAAGATTCGACTCCTCTTAAAACCCCGCTGCTCGCTTGTCGTACACACGAGACACTTTGCATTGCACCCCCGTCCTGCAGTGCAGCCTTAGCTCGAGTTTCACCGATGGCAGCGTGAACGGCGTTGGCGTTGTATCTCTCTTCTTCGTTCTTTTTTCCGCAAACTTTTCGCGTTTCTTTCACTCTGAGGAACTACAATTAGCTTCGAATATCCATGCCTTTAACCCTGCAAAACTGTCTATCCATGCCAGCGTTATCGCTGGACCTTTCTTTTTGTTTGCTTTTGTGTTTGCGTGGGGGGGGGGGGGGGGGGGGGCGTAGGTATCATGCACCCGCATTTGAGAAACTTTAATAGAACACGAGGAGACGACACTAAGTTCTTTCTGCAAATGATTCATTCAGTGTGCATTAATCTGCAAACTACACCAAATTGAGTACTTAAACTACGCGCAAGGTAGCCTATCTATTACTCTCCTAGCATTCGCTCCATCGTGCCAACACCGGCCTTATGCTACGGGCATGAATTTTGGACACAAATCTGCGAGCCGCCTCTTTAGCGCGTTTCCTGTTTCCGACAATTCCCACAAATGGTGCGATCGATGCTTACTTGATGTTACCTCGTTCATATCCGTCGTGTCGCAGGAATTGTCATGGTCTCTACCAATTTTAGCATTGCACTGCACAAAATGTCACATACACTCCAGCATTAGCTATTAATAACATAGTTGCAGACATTGTAGTGCGATATATAATACACACCTGACGCTTCGGGGAAGTTGCTCCCGATCCACGAGGAACAAGACGGCGAGCAGCAGCAGGGCACACAGTCGGCATGGCACCGGGCCTCAGACATCGTTTCACACAGATCCCAAATCCAGCCGCATAACTGTTATGGTAGAAGTCCGAAGAAAAGTGTAGCGAGCAAAGAAGGCTCGACTTCCCCGGCATCCAATGGAACCACCCAGTGTCACCAACAAACTCTGTTCAAGCGTTTCTCTGCGCGTCATGCCGAAGGAACTTGTGAAAAGTCGCGACGTCTCCGACTTTGCTTGCAAGAAGTCTACCACACAGTAGTCGGAAGACATGAGGGCCGCCGCGTCAGTCTGCTACGGTCCGGGTGCCTTCAAAAACGTCGCAGTCGCAAAAGTAGTAGCGATCTTGAGTAATGCGTTGACAAAACCCAAGTGAACCAGACACTGCACCGATCACAACCGAGCTGCTAAACCAAGTGACTCGCTGCTGGAAGTTGCAACACCGTCGGGCAATTCAGCACAGCCGACTCTGGCATGCTGTTCACTGTACGTCACCTTTTTGAGCAATTGCATCGATTCTTCGATATTTCGATTCACAAGTCACAAATTATTGTGCTAGCGATGGGTGTCGATCAAGAGAAAGAACATTTGAAACTGTTTAGAGCCGAACGAAAATTATTTAAAAGTGTTTGTAGCGTCCGATACTTCGCTGAGAGTGTCCTTGCATACAGGTGTAAACCACAGTAGGCTTTTCATAGCCTCAGAATATGGTGTCCCAGTACCTTTAAGAAGAACATTGCTAATGCTTCAAAAAGAACTAATCCACTAATGTACGCATCTTTAATTCGTCCGGTACATGGATACACTTCTCTAGTCTCAAATCCTCGTAAACGTTGTGCAATTGACATAAGAGAGCATTCAAAGAAAAACAATCAGGTTCATATATATTATTGGTATGAACGTCGGTAGAACGCCATTTCTCACCTTTTTGTGCCGCGTCCACTGTGAACCTAAGCCATTGGCTGTGCGCCGTCACATGGATTCTTTGAAGTTATTGCATCGCATCGTTCATTCAGTTTACCATGTCGCACCTAAAGTGTACCTTACCCCCAATATTCCTTGACCAACCAGCAATCATAATAGCATTAACTTAAAGCCATACTTCACCCGTACTAATATTTTCTAGAATAGCTTTTCCCCTCGGACAATTGGAAACTGCAGCGGAATCCCTGCCACAATGCTATCTCTTCATTGTGCTACATTTTATCAGCCATCGATGCCCCGGCTCTTTTTTTTTATGCTTAGTGTGAATTGGTTCGTTGTGTTTTTATTTTTTTCAGTGTCTGTGCCATATTATATCCACTATGTGTGTAAACGCAATAATTATGTTCGTTTACTAATTTGCTAGTTTTATTCTCTCAACCCCAATCCGCCAATAGCCCAAGCAGGGGCTGCAGTATGTATCAACAAATAAACTTATATCTCCTTCTAGGGTGCAACGGCTGAAGATCATTGTACATGCGCAGCAAGGTGAACCGCTAAGTGTCGACGTCACACGTAACCGGGGAGAGCGGCGATATGCAGCGGTAAGAATAAAGTTTGCCAGGTGTGCTCGATTTCACTACAGTGAGAAATTGTTCGACTGGCCGAAGATGCCGCAGGAGTCCCAGAACTACCGGCCTGCAACTAATGCGACTGTCCTACCTTTCGGGTCTAATCTCCGAAGAGCGGGATAATCACTGTTGGACAAATAAAAGTTCTCTCTCTCTCTCTTGCCAGGTGTGTGGAGAAGAAGCAGGTGTGTGAAAAGTCGCATAAAAATAATGAAGTACCGCAAGTTCCGTGCACAACACTAATACGAAGCTGGCGGCGAGCAGGCCGCGCGCCGCCAGGCATGCAGCTAAAGGTCAAACTCCGTCGCTGCAGCTAGCCTAGTGAAGATTTTGCATCAGTAATGGGGTGTAAATACATTAAGAACTGTGGTTCGAACAATATCAGTCTAGATCTGAGTTGTCCATGTTAAGGGGGTGGTAATAACAATGCATGAGTGCGTATTATTATTCTTTCACGCAGCTTAATACCTATTTCTGTCGGGGGTCACGTCCCATTCTGCAAGGTCACAACGAAAACGCGGGGTTATCGGCTGTGGTGATAGTTACGGGGGTCCATACCTACTTCTCACGTGGCATTTTTGGATTGGAATCCACTCAGCATCGATTTTAAAATATTATCTAATTATAATTTATTGGTAAAAATAATTATTTTCATATCATTATTAATCAAAAATATTATTATTTAAGCCTTATATGGCTATGTAAGTGCTTTTTGCATGGGCTTGATCTTGTTGGAGCAGTAAAAGTGGAACTAGCAGGTATATCAGAAAAAATGGTACTATCGGAAGAGCGGCAAGGAAAGATATGCAAATGACAAAATGGTTGACGTAGGTTATTTTGGTAATTAATTACAGCCAATTAGGAAGTTTTAATGAAAGGCCCGGTATCTGTCACTAGCGGAATCCCGCTGATATATCTCGCGGAAAACACAACAAAGCTCAGGCTTACGCATTTTTTGTAGTGCAGATTCTGCAGTGAACATGAAAAATTTTATGAATTTTGTAAATTTACAGCTGCAATCAAACGTTAACCTCGCCAGGACCGCTGTTGTGCCACTCCTACTAAAAACAAAGCATAATGAAACAAACGCTGACCTCGAACGACAAGGAAATTAGTAGCAAACGGCATATCATATACCTTGATGTGCTTTAAAAGGAATAAGGAATCGGTCTGTCACTGACTGCGAACGTATACTGCGCTATGGCGTACGATACCAAAATAGATGCGCAAAAACGGTTCACAACGAAGCACGTTATTCGGGAGCGGATCTCCAAGTGCCAATTTATGAACACAGGCACTGTCGCGGTTAAAACAACTAGGCCTAAGTGAAACATTTTATTTCCACGTGCTTTCCAGATGAATTCTGATCATACTGCATAGGCCCCATTTTCCAACCAAGTTCAATTGTACGATTGCAAAGTCAATGTTAGTGGCACAATTGGTACATGCTCTCAAACCAGTGCATTGTCTTCTAAACAGGACAACACAAGATTGGTTTTACAATGGAATGGCTACGAAGTTTTTGTATTGTCCTAAATGTCCGGATCTCAATGTACACCAAGGACGTGCTCATCAATCCCGCCAGTCACGCCTTCTGCTCGAACCATTCACATTTAGGTCTCTCATTTTCGTACGGCCTTCGGTGATCTAGCAGGAATTCTTTGAATGTGCTCACGCGTCATTAAATACATAATTAACTCATCAGACCGAAACAAAGATTATTTTATATAGCGAATGATATAGATAGCATTGACAAACCCGGCCAATAGTGAAAACATAAGACAGAATAAGTGGCTCATATTGAATGAATGAATAGAAGCAGGTAAGGTCGAATAAGGATAAAGACGCGTTCATAGATGAACAAGACCAGTATGCAGATTATCCCAAGGAAAGCGTCACCGACTTCTGTATCGAGTACGTGGAGTACGTTTCGCTACGCAGGGAGACCTTGTCCGGTTCCTTTGTAATATGGCGCTTGATGGGCCCTTTGGGTAGCGGTAGCAGTGTGTCTTGCATAGCGCGCTTTGTGTCTGGAGCAAACATGATGTCAGATCGGACCACAGAACTGCGTAGCCCTTGCAGTACCCAGTCTTCCTGGTACGGCAAAACATGGGCGCAGACGGCGAACAGCGACACCGCCACAGAAGCGACGGCCAGTCTCACGTCAGTGTGCCGGCCTCTGAGTAGTGCCGTGCTCGTCTGGCCCAGAGTGTCACCGATGCGGCCGAATGCGAGGGTCCAAGCCAGACCGCTGCTGCGTGCTGTCACTGGGTACGCGCCGGCCGCTTGTGAGAGGAAGGACGACAAACAGATGGTTGCTGCCGCGCGCAACAGGACTACGACATTAATCCACCCAAATGTTTCGTTTTCTGTAAGTGCGATGAAGAGGACTGCCAACAGTGCTCCAAACATGAATCCTGAGGCGACGACGGTCCTTCTGAAGCCGAAGCGAACAATGCATGGCATAACTAGCAAGAAACCGACAAATGTTACTACGTAGCCAATAGCCATGACGGTATCGCTGACGGGTACTCCTGCACTGTTAATAACGAACGTGTCATAGGCATAGCATAATGCTGCGGCCATATAAGCAAGGAGACCTGTGCGTGCCCTGAGATGCAAACCGAAGAGCCTGTCACTTCCAGGTGAGTTCCGGTTGTTGGTCTGGGTCTGCAGGTAGTTCTGCATCATGTCGCGGCAATGTTGCAGCGACACCTTGTTGAGGCTTGCTGCGCGCAAAGCGACGCTCTCGGCTTCTTTCATGTGCCCTGTCGCTGATAGCCAGGCCGGTGACTCGTCGACGCAGTAGTACATGAGGAGAAGTAGACAGGTGGGAATCATCAGAATAAGGTGTAGTGCCGCCCAACCGGCTCGATAGAGCTCTGCGAAGAACAGCGTGGTAGGAGTCATCAATACCGAGAACAGCGTGGCCACCGTAACGTACGCAGGAATTCTTGAAGCAGGTGTGACTTCGTAAAAGAGAGCTAACATCGGTGGTATCAGGGCCATCGTCGCAGCCAAGACGACGGCACGAGCGGCAACAAAGAAGTAGAAATCCTTTGGTACACTGCTCCCGGTGCCGGCTATGAGAACCACAGGTATGGTGATGAAAACGACCGTCTTGCGACCGACGCGGTCCGCCAGCGTTCCAACTGCAGACAGTGAAGCCAGGGTAGCGGCAGAGAAAACGAGCCGGGCTACTTCGATAAGCCAGCGCCTGTCACACACGAGGTCCCATTCACTCACGATGTTTTTGCCTAAGTTTTCCATGTCAAACTCCCACGAAGAACATGGGACCACCCGGGCTGCATCGCCAGCGTCTGGTGGGTCGCGCATCAAGCAATGGCTGAACTGTCCTCGTTCGTCGAGCGGGATAGCAATGTTTTTCCACTCGAGGAGGCTGAAGTTGGCGAAGCTGTCGGGTCGTCTGCACCAGTGGTCCATGACGCTGGCGGTACGACTAAAGCTCTCGTAGTGCAGGCCGTAGGTACCGAGTGAGATAGTCATACTAAAGAGAATCAAGAGCTGGAACATACCGCTCCCGTAAGGCAGGTGCCTGTCCCTAGTTTTTGATGCTTTTGCAGCTTTAGGGTTATCACTGACCAAATGAAAAGGTCGCAAGTCTGATCGTTCCTGACAAGCAGCCATTTCCAAGGACTTCTTCCTTCTTTTGCAAAACCCCGCGCTCATTACTAATTGCGATGCGGCTAGCATGTTGAAAGCAGGAAAACAACTACGGGAATAAATGTTTTGCAACACTGGAAGGCACTCGATCAGAAGAAAACTTTGCACGGAAGGGTACTTTTTAATTGCACATTTCTCTATAGTATTAATTGTACGTTCTTGAACTTATTGCTGCCAACCGCATCTTTGAACCTGTTTCGGCCAGATTGGACCAAGACGGCAGGACATTTGTCGGATGTTTAGGACATGAGTTTGAGCCTGAACACCTTAGTCCCTTTAGCACCTTGCGCACACTACCGCCTACGTCTATGGCTGCAGCATGCTAGGTGAACCGTCGCAAACTATGAACTGCAGTCCTGTAAACCCTGCGCGCTTACCTACGGCGTTTCCTCTTGGCATCGCAGATCCCCATTTACAAGGTACAGGCCGAAGTGGCATGCACTGGCGAAATAATTTTGCGGATTTAAGTTGCCAAGAAGGGACCTATACAGCCCACCGCCCAACACCATACACACGAAGAAAAGGGTAAGGCTTCGCCTCGGCTGGAAATTCAATAAATTATGAAATTGAAAATCGAAATAACTTATAAATTCAAATTCAAATTTAATAATTTAATAAATTCAAATTCAAAATTATTTTAGTTTCTTTGTGGGCAAAGAAGGAGCAGCCACAAAAAGCTATCGTTCGCGGCAGCTTGACGAGGTGACCCCTACAAGTGATGACAGCAGCGGCGCGTCCCTCGAGGGGTCCAAAACAAGCATATTTTAAACACTTCAGTTCACAATGATATACACATTCTGCTTTGCATACATTGCACGATTAACAAAATCATCTACACAATTGTTATAGATGCGCAATTGCATCGTCATTATTGTCTTATAGTTTTAGCAGACGAGAACATCGTGCGCGAGAGCACGTTAAAGAACCCCAGGTGGTCGAAATTTCCGGAGTTCACCACTACGGCGCCTCTGATAGGTTGGTTGGTTGGTTCACAGGAAGGGAAAGGCGCATTATCTGTCACACTTGCTCTGTGGACACCTGAACCGCGCCGTAAGGGAAGGGAGGAAGATGGGAGTGAAAGTGGAAAGAGAGAAAGGGGAGCCGTAGTGGAGGGCTACGGAGTAATTTCGACCACCTGGGGATCTTTAACGTGCGCTGACATCGCACAGCACACGGAGGCCACTTCGTTTCGCCTCCATTGAAACGCAGCCGCCGTGGTCGGGTTCGAGCCCGGGAACTCCGGCACAGTTGTCGGGCGTCTTACCACTGCGCCACCCCTGCGGGGCCGTCTCTGATAGCCTGAGTTGCTCTGTGACGTTAAACCCTAAAAACCAAACCAACATCGCGTGCGAGCAACACGAGGAAAGAGAAACTCTTTGCAGCCAGTGTTGCACGCTCAGTCAAGGCACTGTGAGGGCATCGCGACAGGTGAACTCTGCGGAATATGGCCGCAAGGGGAACAACGCATGCTGCAGTCGCGCAGCTAGCCAAACCTTACGGTTTGCTCCTTAGCAGCAAGGGTCACGAAAAATATATCTTTACCGAATCAGACCACATCCCCAGAGCACACAAGATGGAGTCTTGGCAGAAGACGTACTGCAATGAGGCAGCTTTGGCGAAAGAGTTACTGACGGGAGGCTGTCTGTGACCAGAATTTCTGCCGCCGTCAGGACAATCCATGAGGGGAGGTTTTGGAGGCTATACACTACCGCGGATTACACAAGCTGAAAAGAAAATTAGCTATGCGGACCGCGTTAGCTTACCGACAGCTCAACAAGTGTGCGCGAATAGAGCTGCATGACATTTACCCTGGGAGAGTGCCGTGGAACTAGTGAGACCATAGACATATTGGAAAGTATATAACAGCAAATAGTTCGAAGATATTAGGAAAGTTTTAAAGGCAGAGAGTTTTTGCCTTGGCAAGAGTGAATTCCAGAACTTGAATGCAGCTTGGGCGCTAGTAAGGCAGCAATACCTCTCCTCGATATGTTGCGGTGTTGTGTCCAAGCAACGTGCTTTTATGCGACATAATTATGCTTATTGTTTTTGAGAGCCTAATAAGACAAAAAAATCACGAATAAGTATGTCAATAGAGTTAGTTGTTGGTAGCGCACCTCACAATGGTAGCGGCAAAAGTGTCGCGAGGGAAGTCATACCACCTTACAACTGCGTGTTGCAACACTTTGGGCAGACAATGCTACGTCTCTTGCAAGAGTTCTTACAAATAAGGAAGATCTGCAAACTCTGCGATGATCCTTAAAATACGAATGATGGCTAAAAGCCAGAACAATTGTTTTAGATGAAGACCACTTCTGGGACGAATTGCAAAACATTTTGAAAGTGGTGAACCCGAGTGCGCATGATATTTCTTGAGGTGAATCTCACAAATCCCGCCTATCAAATATCCTAGAGCTCTTGCTCAATATAATCCTATAAGTAAACAGTACTTTCTAACTTCTCACTGAAATCAAACTAGAAAGAAACCACGAAGAAAATTATGCGTGATGGACACTAAAGGAATTTTATATCCAGTACTTGTGGATGCGAATTTCCTTGATCATAGTTACACATGACGCTGTATACGTCTGCAGTGCGTCAAAAAAAATTTCTGATGATATAGCGCAAGTTGCGGATGGCCTCAATTTCAACGTGGGAAAGGTGCTTGTCAACTTTGCCGAGTGAAGGACCCACTCAGGTACCTTATTCAGAAAATGACATCATGAGTCAGCGAATCATGTCCCACAATCCACAAGGTGGCCGGGCCTCTACACTGATGAGTCTTTGACTGCAGGGCATATTGTCGCATGGTTTTGACAATGCCGTGGACCGCAAATAAATTAACAGGTAGGTGCCGCACTGGAATTAACTCTTTATTGTACTGACTTGCCCCCGCAAAAGAACAGAGCAACTTGGCGGCGGCGATAGCAACAAAACTGCTTGCTGGTCGTCAATGTACAAATGCCCGTCGCACCCGACAACGGTCAATTTAAAGGGGGCGAAGAAACACATAATTAATGCTGCAAACGGTAGCACAACATAGAACATTGCAAAAACATACTAAGTGGTCAGAATCTTTGAGACACATCTCGGCGCATCTTGTGCGAAAAAGAAACATCATGATAAAGCTGTGTCTCGCGGCAGCAAGCGTGAACAAAGAATACAGAATTGACACTCGCACCAGAACCAGAGTAGTAAGGCCGCATGCCGGCGGCTATCGAAAACCCACAAACAAAGATTGGAATCGTTCGCGGAATTACTACCCCCTTAAAAAAGCAGCGACCCGGTGCTTACAAAATAAACGCAGAAATGTAAACAAAGCAGTTCAGATGTGGTGGTACCGTGGGTGATGACTTTGTAATCAAGCTGTCGGATGCGTCGAAGGACTGCATTGTCCGAAGTATTGCCGCAAGAGCTTTTCACTCAGTCCGAGGCTGCGTATCAGCGTCCAAACCCATACTTGGTCTCCCGGTCTGTACTCTGCGTCGCGTCGTCGCAAGTTGTATCGTGATGCGTCAGTGTGTTGCTGGTCTTTGTTGCCCAGACGGGCAAGCCGTCGGGTTTTCTCTGCACGCTGAAGGTAGGCGGCGAAGTCGACATTCTCGTCCTCGGTTACGTGCGGCAGCATTATGTCTAGCGTCGTCGTGGCCTTGCTGCCGTACACAAGCTTGAACGGGGTCGCTCTGGTTGGCTCCTGGAGGCCGTGTTATACGCGAAGATCACGTACGGCAGGATGGCGCCCCGGATCCTGTGTTCGGTATCACGCACTTGGCGATTATGTCTGCGATAATTGTGTTAAGTCAGTTCGTCTGGGGACGGTACACTGTTGTTCGTCGGTGGCTTGTATGACTGTAGGCCAAGATGGCTTGAGTCAGCTCTGCCGTAAATGCTGTTTCCCTGTCCGTGATGAGCACTTCTGGGGCGCCGTATTGGAAGAGAATTTGTTCAACAAAAGACTTGGCGACCTTTGCCGAGGTGCGATTAGGGAGGGCTTTTGCTTCGGCGTAGTGGATAAGGTAGTCTGTGGCCATGACGATTTACTTGTTACCCATAAACGAAGTTTGAAAGAGCCGATCAGATTCATCCCCATTTTTGAAACGATTTGGTCGGGGGTGGTTTGAGATTCAGTAGCACAGCTGTTCTGATCTGTGGCATCTTGAGTCGCTGGTACTCAAGGCACGTTTCCACGTGATGGGAACATCGGCAGGTAATCGCAGCTAGTAATACTTCTCTTGGATGCGATGCAACGTGCGCGCCATCCTGAGGTGCCCTGTTGTTGGCTCATCGTGGAAACGCTGCAAAACTTGTTTTCGGAGTTCTTTAGGTACGACAAGGACGTATGTGGTCCTGCTGGGTGCGAAGTTCTTCACGAGGACGTCTTTGCGCAGCAGGAAGGAAGACAACTGACGTCTGAACACACCAGAAGGGTAAGGAACTTTCCTTCTAAGTAGCCCGCTAGGTCTTTCAACTCACGGCCGAGCGCTGCTGTTGAGCGAAACTGCTGGCGTTTACCGGTCCCAAGAAGGCGTCATAGTCGTTTTTTGGGAGTGCGCCCACAAGGGGCCCGGGACAAGCAGACTGCGTCGCAATGCTTGCTACAGGACTTGAAACCACTGTGACGTCGAATGCTTGGAGATGTAAGCTATATCGAGCAAGGCGACGGGCGGTGTCTTTCAACTTGGCGAGCCACCATAGCGCATGATTAACGCTTACTACGTTGAATGGCCGACCGTATAAGTATGGATGCAACTTCGACGTAGCTTAAATGATCGCGAAGCTTTCCTTCTCAGTTATCGATTATTTGGTTTCGGCTTTTGAGAGGGACCTGGTAGGGTAAGCGATAACCTATCTTCTGCGGCATTCCTTTGAACGAGGATAGCGCCTTGACCCACGCTGCTTGTGACGGTATGAATTGCAGTCTCAGCGTTCTGATTAGACGCCCAAGGACAGGTGGGGATGTAAGTGGCACTTAAGTTCCTCGAAAGCTTCTGCTCACGGTGATTTCCACCTAATTGGCACGTCTGCCTTTTAAGTAGCGTCAAAGGTTCGGCAAGGCGCGAAAAGCTCTTTATAATATTTGGTAATACGCGCACAGTCCGATTATTCGCCACATAACTTTCATATCGCCTGGCTTGGGAAACTACCCGATTGCAGGTGTTTTATTTTTTTGGGTTTGAACGAACGCCGTTCTTGCTTGCGAAGTGGCCCAAGAACAACAGCTCCTCGTAAGCGAAGTGGCATTTCTCTGCTTTCAGCGTTAACGCTGATGACATGATTGCGCCGAGCACTGTGAGAAACCTATTCAGATGCTCTTAAAATTTCGGAGAGACGACAACGACGTCTTCTAAATAAGCGGACATCCGACTTCTCGGATGACCGCTAATTCCTCGAGGAAAGCGATCGTCGTCTCCTTGCTGAGATGCCGATTATCTACGGTGAAGTTCGTTACCAGCACCCGAGCTTGTCTTGTCTGAAAATTGGCGATGCCTCTGTGATGCCGACAACTCGCTCCAAAACGACGACGCCTTTGGCGGTATCGACGGCTGCGCTACCCACGTCAACTACGATGCTTGATCGGAGTGGGACGGTCAATTCGCCGTCGATGACGTTTAGAGTGACGTGTTGCATCGAATTCGTCGTATTAGGCATGACGTCGACCGTCGAAAAGCTTGACGAGCTTTGATCCAAGGTCAGTGATTGTTTTATGCTTGCTGAAAAAATTCATGCCTAAAATAACGTCTCACGAGCAGTTCTGTAAGACCATGAAGCGGGCAGGATACGTGCGGCCATTTACTATCGCTCTTGCGTTGCGTGGCCCAGACGGAGTAATCAGGTTACCACCAGCGGCGCGTATTACCGGGCCATCCCAAGCTGTCGTCACTTTCTTGAGCTGGGCGACGAATGGTCCGCTGATGATAAAATGGTTTAATTTGGTTTGTGGGGTTTAACGTCCCAAAGCAACTCAGGCTATGAGAGACGCCGTAGTGGAGGGCTCCGGAAATTTCAACCACCTGGGGTTCTTTAACGTACACTGACATCGCACAGCACACGGGCAGCTTGCTTTTCACCTCCATGGAAAAGCTGCCGCCGAGGCCGGGATTCGATCCCGCGTCCTTGGGAACAGTAGTCCAGCGCCGTAACCACTGCGCCACCCCGTCGGGGCTGATGATAGAATAGTCAGCTCCGGAGTCCACTAGGGGAGTAACAGTGCGACCTTCAATAGCTCCTTTAAGGTCACGTTTTCGTGTTTCTGCATTCCGGGTTTGCCTCGGTGTTCGATCTCGTCTCCGTCGTATACCATGCAAGCGCCCGGTAACATCGTTGTTAGTTCATCGGTCGGCGGTGTTCGAATGAACTGAGGTCGACTGGTCGCCGATGTCGTCTTGGGGAGCGGCGCTGAAATGGCAGCGTCGTCGTTAGTCGTCGTTGGCGGCGGAGGAACTTAGCCTTTTCGCCGTTGAGCAGACTCAGCTCCAAAGGCTGTTTTCAGTTCCCTACGGGGGCTGAGAACATTGAACGGGACCGCAACGGTGATGGAGAGCGTGAATGACAACTTAGCGACGCGTGCTCTCCCCTCCGCAGGAAGTCGTCGATTTCCTGCGGTCGCTGGCCAGGACGGGGTCATGAGGCGTCAATGGCGAAGCCGCGCAGTCGGATGCGGTTGTATGGGCAGTGGCGTTGATAGTGGCCGACATCTCCGCAGTAGAAGCATAGTTGTCTGCTGTTAGGCGTCTTCCAGGCGATGCAATTCCTGGTGCTTGGAGGGCATTGGTAGGCTTGGCGGGCGGTCACGTCGGGGTGCAGGACGACGTAATGCATAGTTCATCGCTGCTGCTTCTTGCACTGGAGCCATCGGAGCCGTCGCTTGAGGAACTCCCAGAGTCCGCTGCACTTCTTCACGGATGATGGCCGCAAGCGTAGCCACCTGAGGTTGTTAGGATGATGGCAGCAACCTCAGATGAGTTTCCGAAGGCTGCGGCCGCTCGCAGATGAGCTGCTGTTGTGGCTTGAGTAGTCCAGTTGGAGTGGTCAATCGTAGTGGCGCATCCGAGTGTCCATCGTCTTCTCGATGGCGGATACTTCACTTTCAATTTGAGTCATGGTTTTTGGCGGATTTCTAACACGTCCTGTAAAGAGCAACTCTTTATAGCCTTGCATAAAAAAATTCCCTTTCACTTTTCACTTTCAGAGGCGGTTCATCTCAGCGTAAGCCAGGACAGGCTCATTAGAGTGTTGAAGTGTTGATTGAAGGAGTGCCTGGGCTCTTTTATCCCGGACGAGACTTGCAAAGGGAGTCAAAAACTCTGTCTAGATAATCTCCAAATCTTTGAAAGTAGCCTCATGGTTTCAAAGCCATATTTTGGAAGATCCTTCAAGAGCAAAGTACACTACGATTAGCTTCCTCGTTCCAGCCGTTGAACGTTACCACACGTTCGAACAGGTCGAGCCAGTCTTCCGCAACTTTAGTGGGCAGTCCTTGGAAGATGGGCGCTCAGGTGGCTGCATGATTATAACCGGTACTGCAGACTAGGCCATTGCCAATATATTGTGGCCTTCCGGAGTCGAATGGTGTTCAGTAGCAGACCGCGTTCGGGTTGGAGCCATTGAAGTCGGCTGCTGGCTCGGTGACCGTCAGCGGGTCTCCCAGGGCGACTGGAGGGATGCTGAGGTCTTCGCTTGAAGTGGTAGGCGGGATCTCAAAGGGCAGAACCGCCACGAGATGTCATGTGGTGGTGACAACCCCGTAGGTCGTAAATGAATAGACGGGTAGGTGTAGCACTTGAATGAACGCCTTGCGCCCGCAAAGAAACTGAGCAACTCGGCTGCGGCCATAGCAACGAACGTGCTCGCTGTTCGTTGATATGCGAATTCTCTTCGCAAACGTGTCAACACTCAATTTAAAGGCGGCGAAAAAAATTTAGACAAACTTGCTAACGGTGACTAGCGCAACCTAGAACATTGCAGAAACATACGGGAGTGGCCCAAATCTTTGAGACATATCTCGGCTCATATTGTGCGACAAAGAAGGTATAAAGCTGCGTCTTGCGACAACAAGCGAGAGCAAAGAATACAAAATTGATGCTTGTGCCAGAAAAAGCCGCATGCCGGGGGCTGTCGAAAAACAGCATATAAATATTTGAATCGTTCGTGGTAATATCGTCTTCCAGACCTTCCACCCTCCACTACCGCATTTGGAGAAATGCTCAGACTTCAGCAGTATGCACATGAATTCTCAATGGAGACAGAGTACAAGAGCTGGTTTTCATTTGTTCCAACTCACAGCTGAAAGTTTGATGAGCAGCGTCCTAAATGGAAACAGAAAATATTTGGAGGAATGGGCCCAAACAAATGTTAAATCATGTTTTCAGTGACCAAAATAACAGGTCACATTTCTTCATACTGTTGTGTCTTTTATCTGTACTTGCCCTTCCGTGTGTGTTTTTTCTTGGGGTAAAAATTTTGTGCGTTTCAAAGTTTACCGCATTGCCCCCAAATTACCTTGCGGAAATAAGTGGGGGACATATTTCTGCGTTTTAAGGTTTATTTTAGGACTGTGATGTCAACCCCTCCATATGTGTTGTGTTAATTTTGGGTAGTTCAAAGTGTGTCGCTTCTTTTCCCTAAGTAAGCCATGCTAGAAATAGAGTTGCTGCTCATTGTGCGTTTTCTTTTTTTCTTGTTCCAGTCAGTACTTGTGAACTGCTTGTTTTGGTCTTTTTATGTAATGACAGCTTAATGTTCAACATATTTTTCTATACACCAGTGACGTGGCTAATAGTATAGGCGATGGCGTTATGTTTGCTTCTGCCTAGACTGTTCTATCTGTTCATATTGAATGTCAACTCTTTTCGGTTCAATTTATTAATGTTTAACTGCCCATCCTAACTTTAAATGCTATCAAGCATTTCAATGTTATCAAGCTGGTTTTAAACATTTTTGAGCGGAACAATATTTAAGAGAACAATCATTTGGGCGATTTGGTAGAGGTTCATGACAGAAGCCTATACCAACCATGGAGCACTCGTCCGCAAGGAGCGCTCGTCATCTGTCTACCTTTCTTGTGGTCAACCGTCTCTCTGGGCACTGATTTTTAACAATATTTAGGCTATAGACATTTACAAATCTCAAAATAGAGAGGATAGTTTGTGTTCGCACACTTCCCTTTAAAGCAATTCCCGCGGTGATGTGTCGGCATTCATTGTTCTGGAGCGAAGCACATGTTCTTCAAAATGGCCACGTTTGCAATTGATGCTGCCAACCGCGGCTTTTTTCTGTTATACCACCATGTTCTGCATTTACCGGTCTTGAGCCCTTGTTCACAAAAAGAGGATAAATGTGCAGTTCTCAAATACAAAGGTTGATTCTCAGCTCTCCGTGCTATATAGAAGTAAACTTTCGTGTCCCATATATCAGTGGCATTGTGTTAAACAACACAGATCACGAGCGCAGAATATATCTCAGAATCTTGATTCTAAAATGTTCTTACAAACAGCCGCATTCTAAAATGCAAAACTAAACAGCGAAAATCAACACGGCAGCTGACATCTCTTCATATTTAGAGCATAAGTCGCGCGAAACGCAGTGGAAAGAACGAAAAGAGCAATGCAGTCTTTTGGCATACTGAAATGTTTCAGCAGATTAAGCATTTATTGCGCAGCTTCCCATCTAAGCCTAAATTGTGCAACCAAAGCTAAATTACAGCGAATAAAAATAGGGTTCTGCAATTTTCTCCGATGACAGCATGTAGAACGAAGCCCTTATCTATTTTACTGATTAGCCCATAATGTGCAGCTCTTCTAAAGAATATACTGTAATAGAAGAGACATCTGGGCGAGTTGGTACGGTGACATGAAGAAAATGATGCTGATGATGATGATGCTTGGCTGGGTTATTTATACAGTGTTTTTAAATAAACTTGATTTGCTAGTGTCAGCGC
The DNA here is from genome assembly GCA_023969395.1 of Amblyomma maculatum. NCBI lineage: Eukaryota > Metazoa > Arthropoda > Arachnida > Ixodida > Ixodidae > Amblyomma > Amblyomma maculatum. Next base: position 170,646 of record JAJIZL010023000.1, on the reverse strand, counting down.
CTGTCCTGTTTGTTCTTCACCTCTGACCACGTCTGTAGCGCTGTTTTTTTTCCATAATGTTTTCTAAGGACACCATACTTTGTCTTCGTTCCTTTCTTGTATGCTGCGAGATGAAAGGAGAAAACGTTTTTCTCGAAATTTCCTATTTTCATATTCGGAGCGCTTCTATGTCTAGTTGGAGGTGCCGTGTGCTCAAGCCTGCAAATGCGATAAAGGGCAGTCTAATTGGGCAGTAGGTTGCTATTCTTCGTTAGCAAGCCTAGATGCTTGGATTCACGTTTGCATTGTGACGTAGGCTGTCTTTGGTGCGGAGCAAAGGAGTCAGGTGTCGTTGTAAAAAACACAGAGGGCGCTGACTGAGAAGTGCTTCGCTCGCGGCGTGGACGAGCTGGCGGCACCTGCTTCTTCACTTTGTTTCGTGCGTTGTTTTTTGCCTGTCACGTTGTTTTGCTCTCGTGACATGGTCCGGTGTGAAAAGAAGGGAACGGAGGAGCGATGACGCAACAAGAGAGGCTTCATGATCTTTGTAGCGCGCAACAGCGGTCGCCGCGCCCGGGAAATTGAAGCGCGGTCCGTATTTGACGCTTGGCTGTTGCCCATCTGCGCGAAGCTTACTCGTAGTACACGAGAAATGGAGAACGCTGGTCTCGTTCGGTATTGTGAGGAGGTTTACTGTCTATTTATTGTTACATTACCTAAATAAAATGATTAAATTATTATTATAATATTATTATTATTATTACAGAAGAAGAAAACGAGAAGAAGAAAAGGTGGCATCTCGTGAAGATCCCAATCTCATTCTCCGACAAGCGGCGAACTCTGTAATTGCAGCCTGTACATTAGAGCTTCGGTTCTAAAGCACACTCTGATCTGACCACGTCAAAGCAGCCAAGACAAGGAAAAAAGACTAAAACTGCACTTATAACAATTCGTATTCAAGAGCGGGAAAATAGTTATTATTCGAGGCAGCTCAGTTTTTCTATGACTTTGTTCAAACCCTATAAAAACAGTACTGAATTTATGCACGTGAAAAGACCCTGATTTCTTGGCCGTGTTTACTTCTGAAGCCAGATTTATGAATAGTATCTGAAAGCTGATCAAATGACTAGTCGGTGTTCGGTGCATGACTTGGAAGGGCAACGTTTGGAGTGAACTGATCATGTGTAAAATGGGTATTTAACTGTAATGTAAAAGGTGCTTCAGTATGGACGACATGCTTCTGGTTATATACGGTACACTGAAGCAGATAAGCATTGTGTGGAATATCCCAGATGTTGTTTTTGCGAATGTTTAAATTAAATATTTTATTACCACTATTAACGCTCCGAGATGGGTTCATCTGCAAGCATACTTTACATCATAGATTTGGTGCAGGGATGGCAGCCAATGGGACTGAGAAAATTGGTCTTTGACAATGGTAGTACATCTCGTAGGTTACAGGATCTTCTGTAAGGGGATCTAAGTGGTTCTGCGAATATTTTCTTCAGGCGCTAGCATTGCGTAAATATAATTTAGGTTCTTTTTTATTGCTGACACTTGCAGAGCGGAGGCAGAATGCGTAAGAATAAGGTAAGTGTGCAATAAAGTAGTTTTCGATTTGCCTGTAGTTAGTATAGTGGTCTTCGGTCTTGATTATCAGCGAGAGCGCGTTACTGCACCATCAATTCGCTGACGTGATGTTCCATCCTTCTGAGCAAATTTGAGAGAAATTAAAAGCCTGGCCGTAGTGTATGCTGGTTTTTACATAATGTACACAGCTATTATATACGTGCGCGTACACATGGCGATCAGTCGTCTTTCCTTGTACGATTAAACTATCGTCGTTGCTAATACATTTAGTGTATGAATGAGAAAATTCCTGCCCGTATTGTGAGTATTGACATTAGTTTGTACATTACACATGTTTATGCTATTCACTGCGGTATCACACTCAAAAAAGTTCTAGGGCAGGAAGACTAAACATTAGAAGAGCTTGATGTGGCTTGTACACTTTACCAGAAGTAATGGCTGATGCCAAACGTTTATGCAAATAATTTTAGCACTGCGTTTACTTCTGCAGTGCAACGATATATACAGGCTGGTTAGTATAGTGGTTAGTATAGTCATCTTCGTTCTTGATTATCAGCGAGCACGCGTTACTGCACCGTCAATTAGCTGATCCCCATCATGGATCACTGCCTTGTCGTGGCGGAGGGGCTTGCGAAACTCGATGAAGCCGTGAGCTCTGCTGTGTAGGGCCACGCAAGATAGACAGGTCATGGCAGAGAGTTCTAACAAAATGTGATTCACTGAAGAAGGTAATGGCAACCCACTCCAGTATTTCCTGCCAAGAAAACCCTATGACCAGTCACAATAGCATTAATGATATGCCGCCGGAAGATGAGCCCCTCCAGGTTGGAAAGCGTCCCACATGTTACTAGGGACGAACAAAGGGCGATTCCTAGTAGCTCCAGGACGAATGAAGCGGCTGGGCTAAAGCCAAAAGGACGCTCAGTTGTGAATGTGTCGGGAAGCGACCGGAAAGTCCGATGTTGCAAAGAGATATATCACATAGCAACATGGAATGTAACATCTATGACACAAGGTAAACTGGATGTCATCAAGTGAGAAATGGACAGATTGAACATTGATATCTTGGGTATCAGCGAGCTCAAGTGGACCGGAATGGGAGAATTAATTTCCAATGACCATTATGCCTTTTATTGTGGGCGCGAATCCAGGGGAAGGAACGGGGTCGCTGTCATAGTAAACAGACGAATAAGTAAAGCAGTGCTAGGGTACAACCCCAAAAACGAACGAATGATTTCATTTCGGATCCAAGGTCACCCTTTCAACATAACAGTTATCCAAGTCTATGCACCAACCACTACTGCTGAAGAAGCTGACGTTGAGAGATTTTATGCTGACCTGCAATGCCTTTTAGACCGCACTCCATCATCAGACGTCCTTTTTCTCATAAGAGACTGGAATGCTAAGGTGGGGAGTGAAGAAATATCCGGAATTACAGGCAATTCGGTCTTGGTGAGCCAAATGAAGCTGGGCAGAGGCCAGTAGAGTTTTGTAAAGAAAACAACCTGACCATAGCGAATACTCATTTTCAACAGCAAAAGAGGCGCCTGTATACATTGACTTCACCGGACGGTCTGTACAGGAATCAGATTGATTATATTCTTTGCCGGCAGAGATGGAGAAGCGCTATACAAGCAGTAAAAATAAGGCCTGGGGCCGATTGTGGCACCGATCATCAGCTTCTTGTTGCCAAACTTAAGCTTCGATTGAGGAAAACGCAGAAAACTAGAAGGCCTTTCAGGTATGATCTGGATCAAATTCCACCAGAATATGCTGTGGAAGTGATGAATCGATTTCAAGAATTAGATCTAGAAGACAGAGAGCCTGAAGAGATGTAGACTGATGTTCGTTATACAATGCAAGAAGTTGGTACTAAGGTAGTTCCAAAGCAAAAGAAATGCAAGAAAGCAAACTGGTGATCTGAAGAGGCTTTGCAAATAGCTGAGGAATGGAGGATGGCAAAACTTATGAGGGAAAGAGAAAGATAGAAGGTTCTCAATGCAGATTTTCAGAAAATAGCAAGAAGAGATAAGAATGCCTTCCTTTACATACAGTGCCAAGCAGTTGAGGACAACAGCCAATTGAGAAACACAAGAGCTCTGTATAAGACAATCAAAGACATCAAAGGAAGCTTCTGTGCTAAGTTGAGCGTGATAAAGGACAAACGAGGCCTCATAGATAAAGAAGAGGTGGCAGGAATACACAGAAGAACTGTACAAGAAGGACCCGGATGTGCAAACTCAACATAAGACGGATGTGATTACTGATCTGGAGCCGGGCATCCTGAAGAGTGAAGTTGAATGGGCCTTAGCCAGCCTTGCTAAGAACAAAGCTAGCGGAATTCATGGCATTCCACCTGAGTTGCTTCACAATCTCAACCATGACGAGGCTGTTAACGTTCTGTATACATTGTCAGCAAATTTGAACAACCCTGCAGTGGCCACAGAATTGGAGGAGGTCAGTTTACATCCCCACTGCAAAGAAAGGTAGTGCCAAAGATTGTTCCGACAACCGCACGATCGCGATTTTTTCGCATGCTAGCAAGGTGATGTTGAAAATTCTCCAAGGTAGGCTGCAGCAGGATGTGGATCGGGAGCTTCCGGACGTGCAAGCTGGATTTCGCAAGGGCAGATGAACTAGAGACCAGATTGCCAACCTTCACTGGATCATGGAAAAGGCAAGAGAGTTCCAGAAAGCCATCTACGTCTGCTTTATTGATTATACGAAAGCGTTTGACAGCATAGATCACAGCAGATTGTGGCAAGCTCTGCAAGAGATGGGAGTTCCAATTCATCTCATCTGTCTCCACAAGAACCTGTATGAAGGGCCACAGGCCACAGTCAGAACTGGGCATGGTCTTACTGATTGGCTTCCGATTGAGAAAGAAGTGAGACAAGGCTGCATACTGTCGCCCTGCCAATTTAACCTATATGCTGAGTGCATCATGAGGAAGGCCGGTCTGAACAAGTCTTCAGCTGGAGTGACGATTGCTGGGAAACGTATCAACAACCTTAGATATGGGGATGATACCACTTTAATGGCAGAAAGTGAAGTGGAACTCTAGAGACTTCTGATGCGCATACAAGGAGAGAGTGAGAAGTTTGGGCTTAAACTGAATATTAAAAAGACAAAGATCATGGCGTCTTGCCCTATCAATTCCTGGAGCATTAAGGGACAAGAAGTGGAAGCTGTGAGAGATGTTTTCTCCTTGGGCTCCAAGATTACCCCTGAAGGAGATGATGATGATGATAAACTCTTTATTTACTCGCAAAGAAGGGGAACCAGCCGAAAGACTTGTTGCACTGCTTAGAGAAGGTCAGCAGGGATCCCTTGGGACTCTGCAGCCTCCAATGCGCGCAAAATGAACTGGCGCTGATGGGCGAGCTCTGTGGTACGCAGGAGGGACTCCCACGCATCCACTGTAGCTGTACTGTCTGCATTGTGTCGTATACATGTCCACACCATGTGAATGAATGTGGCCGGTTGTGAGCAGTGTTTGCAGCTAGGTGCAATAAGATTTGGGAAAATTTCGCTATATAGCCATGGGTTGGGAAAGGTTCCTACTTGTATTTTGCGCCAATGGACGGCCTCGCGCCGGGATAGTTCCCGGTGTGCAGGGGGGTATAGACACCGTTCGAGCCGATAATGCTGGAGGATGTCCGTGTATGTAACAAGGCGTGAATGAGTGCCTTGGGCAGTGTCAGAGGAAGCGGCAGGCTGAGGAGGGTGCTCCGCCCGGTAGCTGAGTTCTCGGGCTAGACAGAGCATGCGCCTGTGCGTTCCCGCTGAGCGCCTCATGAGCTGGGGTCCATATGAGAAGACGAGGTGTAGACGGTAAGGGGAGAGATCGGAGGGTAGTGCGTGCCTGTCGAGATACACGACCTGCATCGAAGTTACGAATTGCCTGTTGGGAATCGCTAACGACTACTTTGGTGGAGGGGTCGGTCAGAGCGAACGCGATGGCAACCTCTTCCGCGGTGGTAACAGTTGCGGCGTTGAGGACGCTGCAGGCGTGCCAATTTCGGTGCGGTGCCAATGCAACCGCAACCATAGCGGTGCGACGGGGGTGGTGGGAGGCATTTGTGTACGTAACGTCGGGGCGACCGGTAAAACGTTTGTGGAGTTGCCGGGCTCGGTCGGCTCTGCGCTCCGTATGATACTCTGGATGCATACGTTTGGGAAGCGGAGGTATACGAAGACTGAGTCTCTGCTCAGGCGTGAGGTTTATATACGTAGAAGTCGCCCTCAGAGGAGTGATTCCTACCTGGCTCAGTACTGCACGGCCCGCATATTTCAGCGAGAGGCGCTCATATTGGGAAGTTAGAGTCGCTTCAATCAGCTCGTTGACTGTGTTGGAGATCCCGAGAGTCATCAGTTTGGTGGTGGAAGTGGACATGGGTAGACCCAATGCTGTCTTGTATGCCTTGCGCAGTGATGCATCCAGTCGTTCCCGATCTGTTCGCGTGTGGTGAAGGTAAGGGGCAACATAGGCAATGCGCGTACAAACGAAGGCTTGTGCGAGGCGCAAAAGGTTGGATTCGCGCATGCCATTATGCTTTTTGGCGACTCTCTTGAGCAGGCGGCTGATCTGGATTACAGATTGATCTATTCGCTGAAGAGTAGTGGCGTTTCCTCCATTATCTTGTAGATGAAGACCCAGGATACGGATTCGGAGTACCCTGTACTTGCAGATTGAAGGAGGCCGGAGGCGATCTGGGGCGTCTTCCCTGGGTTAGGACAATGATGTATTCAGACTTGGTTGAAGCCATGAAATTAGGAGACGCCTGCTGCTGGGAAAGAGAGCCATGGCTAGCCTTGACCGTCTAGTAAAGAGCACAGACATTACACTGCCCACTAAGATCCGTATAACTCGTGCTATGGTATTTCCAGTTGTGATGTATGGATGCGAGAGTTGGACTGTGCAGAAGGCTGACCGCCGAAGAATTGACGCTTTTTGAATTGTAATCCTGGCGGAGACTCTTGAGAGTTCCGGAGTCGCTGAAGAAAGATTTGATGTTGGGAAAGGTTGAGGGTCCCCGGAGAAGGGGTAGGCAGCGAACGCGATGGTTAGATGGCATCTTTGAGGCGCTGCGGATGAAGGTATGCGATGTTATGAAGATAGTGAGAGACCGGAAAGCGTGGCGTGATATGGTCCATAGGGTCACGAAGAGTCGGATACGACTGAACGACTGAAATGAACTGAACTGAATTAGCTGATGTGATGGTTTATTCTGAACAAATTTGAGAGAAATTAAATGCCTGGCCCTAGTGTACGCTGGCTTTTACATAATGTACACAGCTATTATATACGTACGCGTACACATGACGATCAGTCGGCTTTCCTTGTACGGTTAAAGTATCGTCGTTGCTAGTACATTCAGTGTACGAATGACAAAATTGCTATCCGTATTCTGAGTATTGACATTAGTTTGTACATTACGCATGTTTATGCTATTCACTGCGGTACCACGCTCAAAAAAGGTTTAGGGTAGGAAGACTAAACTTTAGAAGAGCTTGATGTGGCTTGTACGTTTTACCAGAAGGAATGGCTTATGCTAAACGTTTACGTAAATGATTTTAGCACTGCGTGTACTTCTGCAGTGCAACGATATATACAGGCTTTAATTATTTACTGATCATTGTTACAGCAAATTAGGGGCCATGTAAAGAAATTTAAAATTTTAACAGAGATGCCAGGAAATACCTTCACAAAAATTAACCGAGGAACAACGGAAAAGGTGACGTACATATTTTGAAGGCATTGCTGTCTTACACTTTCTCAAACTGGACATTCGGGTCAAAACATTTTTAGAACAACGGTACTGAAGTTTTCCAAATAGGTCATAGTACATTAAATTAAGCTAGGACTGTAATGCTAACTGAAGTTATTGTACGCCCTATTTCCTATTTTTAAGCACCTCCACCTCGTTTTCCTTTATTTGTCCCTTTGCCAAGCGCTCTGAAGGACAAGGGTAATTTTTGCGATGCCAATCCACTTGATCATTTCTGCACAACCTCCATAGGTCGGTAAAATCACGAGCGCTACCTCAGGCTCACTCACAAACACTAGTTCAGCTATACGGACTCAGTCTATTCAGACACAACATACGGGGTCACATACATGAGCTCAAACTCGCGCAGGCTGGCGACTCACTCGGGCTCATTAAGACTCACGAACTCAAATTTGTGAAGGTTAGAGGGATTACTCGTGCTCATTCACACTCACGAATCATCTGGGCTCAATCACGTATTTTAACTCACGTCTGATATGCGTCTGACGTGACTCATCTGAAGTAACAAAATGTAGCGCACCAAGACAAGGACAGAGAAAGAAGACACACACAGCGCTAACTTCCAACTAATGTTTATTCAAGGAAGAAAGCATGGTTTTATACCACCGCGTATCACATGCGCCAAACAACATGCGCTAGCAAGTCATGTCACTCAGATACGCAATCTCGTTTGGCAACAACGCGACAGAAGGGTTACTAATACAATCATCTTTCAAAAGAGTAATCCATTCAGCTTCAACTATTTCACGCGTTAACCAGTTTTTGTGCACTTTTAAAACCATATTTTTTTTGAGGAGAGGAATACAATTGCGAACACGGCAATGAGCCGACAAACCTTTACCACACAATTGGTTATATACTCCACACAATGCTTATCTGCTTCAGTGTACCGTATATAACCAGAGGCATGTCGTCCATACTGAAGCATCCTTTACGTTACAGTTTAATAATCGTTGTACACATGATCAGTTCGCTCCAAACGTTTCCCTTTCATGATATGCACCTAATATCGGCTAGTCATTTGGTCAGCTCTCAGATACTATTCATGAACCTGGTTTCAGAAGTAAACACGGCCAATAAATTAGGGCCTTTTCGCGTGCATAAATTAAGTACTGTTTTTATAGGGTTTTGAGCAAAATTGTAGAAAAACTGAGCTGCCTCGAATAATAACTACTTTCCCGCTCTTGAATACGAATCTTTATAAGTGCAGTTTTATTCGTTTTTCCCTGTGCTGGCTGCTTTCACGTGGTCAGATCAGAGTGTGCTTTAGAACGGAAGCTCTAATAACCAGGCTGCACTTACAGAGTTCGCCGCTTGTCGGAGAATGACATTGAGATCTTCAGGAGATGCCATATTTTCATCTTCTCGTTAGGCTTCTGAGCGGTGATGAATATATACTTGATGAGGCTCCACCTTGTTTTTGCTCTTTTTCTCAGTGAGGATAAGGATATTTCAGCGCGGAAGTTCTAAGATCACCGGGTGTTGGCGATTGACCCTTAAGTTCTATTATTTAGTTTTTTTTTATTGATGGCGGTATAGATAGTCCGCGTGCAGTACACTCAGAATAACATAGGATTGAAGCGGGGCCTAACCCAAGCACTTCGGTTCATCCGGGAAGCAAAAAGAAAATCATCGACAAACGGTACCTACCGTGCGTGCCAAAGCTCGTTGAAAACGCTGTATTTGATATCCAGTGCGTATTCTCTCTTGCCCTATGGAAAACGGCTTAAGCGACTTCATTGCTGACAAGAGGCTGCATAAATATCTCTATGGACCACATATGTGTTGAAGATGTACGCAAACAGAAACAGGCCCTGACGTTGTTGATCATTCGGTGCGAGCAAACTGCGCCATGGCGTACGATGCCAAAATCGATGTACAAAAGTGGTACGCAATGACACACGCTAGTCAGACGTGGCTTCCCAAGTCCAATGTTAGGAACACAGGCACCTCTTGTGGTTAAAAAATGTAGGCGTACTTTTTGAAATTTTCGGAGGCGCTTGCCACATGAATGCTGGAATGCTGCATAGGCTACTTTTCTCAGCTTAGTTGGATCGATATAAGCAGTAAGTATATAACGGTTCTATGTTTTTGAAAGAATTGAGAAAATTAGAACTACTTCACTTTACACAACACGATCCACAACCCGAGTGAAAACATACAGGACTACATACGAGCAACAAATGCTGGAAAATATACTACCTATATTATTAAACTGTTTTGAGCCTCACAATATAGACCCTAGGAAACTTTCCTTTAAGGCTCGGCGTAACTTTCTCGATTCTAAATCCACACCACCGTTTAACTAAGAGCCGTTGCTCGGCCGAAACGTTCCTGATGTATGTGCGAGCTTGTTTTTTTATCATTTGTATAAAATTTACAATCCTATTCGACATCATGATGTTGCTTGTCTTAATTTTGGGTTATAATTGTCATGAAATCTGCATTCTTGTAGTGTCAAATGCAATGGCTATTTATCTTCTGTAATTATTTTTATCTCTTTTTACGTGTATATACCCTGTTATAATGTAACCAACGTTTGTTGCACAGACGCCAAGTTGATGACTGCGCTCCTCAATTGCCAAGTCGATGGAGTGAGGCTGTGTCAAGCTGTCCTTGTGGCAGCGTTTTCTTCACGCCCCCAGAATCATGTACACTACACTTGGTGCAAATAAACCAGTTTGATTCAATTCAAAACGTCAGAGCTAGTAGTACAGTATATATAAGCTCATGCCCAAACACATTATCTTGTAAGATGGTTGGATTTGTTGCTTTACTGGATTTAACATCCCCAAGGCGACTGAGGTTATGACATACACAAGTTGGCCTTTGCAGTGACATGGCTATGATGTGTTTTAATGCCTTAAACATCCGTATCTCAATTTCATACGCAAACAACGACGAGTGTGCTTGCTCCAAGCAAGGTACGCCTTCTGCTCCAAAATAGGGAGTGTTAAAAACTTCATTTTCGTAAGGCCATGGTCGTATTGTGGGCACATTCTGGGATCAAGCTCACGAGTCATTACATAATGAATTACCACATCATGCTAAATGAAAGGATACCTGATATACTGAAGTAAGTTAAGATCAGACAAAGTTAATTGCTCACATTGCTGAAAATGAAAGGAAGAAAGACACTATTCAGTAAGAATAGATAACCACGTTCATAAACTAACAAGTACAGTTCGCATATTATCCCAAGGAAATCGTCACTGACTTTTGTATGGAGTGGGTGGAGTAATTTTCGGGAGGCAGCGAGACTTTGTCCGATTCAGTCGTATTTCTGCGTTTCATAGGTTCCTTTGGTAGCGGCAGCAGTGTCTCCTGCATTGCGCGTGTACTGTTCGGAGCATGAGTGGTGATAGGTCGGAGGCCGGAGGTGTGTTGCCCTTGGAGCACCCAGGCGTCCTGGTAAGGCAAAACCTGGGCGCCGACGGCGAACAGCGACATTGCCGCAGCCGCTATGGTCAGTCTCACATCAATGTGTCGGTCATCGAGCAGTGCAGTGCTCGTCTGGCCGAGGAAGTCACCGACGCGGCTGAAAGCGAACAGGCAAGCCAGACCGCTGCTGTGTGCTACGACAGGGTAGGCACCAGCCGCTTGTGAAAAGAAAGACGAGAAGCATATGGTTCCAGCTACGTGCATGAGGACTACGAGGCTATTACGTACAAGGGTGTCATTTTGTCTAGGCGCGATGATGAAGACCGCCAAGAGTGTTTCGAAGATTAATCCAGTGGCGACCACTATCCTTCTGAAGCCGAAGCGACCAAGGCAAGGTACAACCAGGAAGAGGCCGATTAACGACACTACGTAGCAAATGGCCTTGATCTCATCGTTGAGGGGCAGTCCAACACTGTTGATAACAAATGTGTCATAGGCATAGCTAAGTGCGGTTGACATGTAAGCCAGAAGAACTGTGCGTGCCCTGAGATCGAAGCCGCAGAGTCTGTCACTTTTGAGAGAGTGTTGGTTATCGGGCTGCGTATGCAGATAGTTCTGCATCATCTCGTGGCAGTGTTGAAGTGACACCTTGTTAAGACTTGCTGCGAACAAAGCAACGCGCTCGGCATCCTTCCCGTGCCCTTTCGCTGAAAGCCAGGCTGGAGACTCGTCGACGCTGTAGTACATGAGAAGAAGTAGGCAGGTGGGAATCATCAGAATAAGCTGTAGTGCCGCCCAACCAGCCCCGTAGAGCTTTGCGAAGAACAGTGTAGTAGGAGGAATGACTACCGCGAGCAGCGAGCCTATCGTCGTGTACAAAGGAATTCTTGAAGCGGGTGTGACTTCGTAAAAAATAGCTAACACTGGTGGTATCAGGGCGACCATGGCAGCCAAAGCGGCGGCACGAACGGCAACAAAAAATGGGAAACCGTTTGGTACGCTGCTCCCGGTGCCTGCTATGAGAACAACAGGTATGGTGATGAAAACGACCGTCTTGCGGCCGACGCGGTCCGCAAGAGTTCCAACTACAGATAGGGAAGCCAAGCTAGCGGCTAAAGAAACGAGCCTAGCGACTTCGATGAGCCAGCGCCTGTCGCACACCAGGTTCCATTCACTCACGATGTTGTTGCCGAATTGGTCCAGGTCAAACTCCCACGAAGAGCACGGGATCACCCTGGCAGCGTCGCCAGCGTCCGGTGGGTCGCGCATCGAGCAGCGGCTGAACTCTCCTCGTTCGTCGAGTGGGATAGCCATATTCTTCCACTCGAGGACGCTGAGGTTGGCGAAGGCATCTGATCGTCTGCACCAGTGGTTCATTATGCCGGCGGTTAGACTGAAGCTCTCGTAGTGCAGGTCGTAGGTACCCAGAGAGATGCTCGCACTGAAGAGAACCAAGAGCTGGAAGGCACCGTTTCCGTATGGCAGCTGCCTCTGCGCAGGTTCTGATGATCCTGCAGCTTCAGCACCATCACGGGCCCAGCGAAGTGGTCGCAAGAGTGGTCGCTGCTGGGAAGCAGTCATTTCTAAGGGTTTTTTTCTTCTTCTGTAAACACGCGCGCCCATTACGATTGCGTGAGGCGGCAGGCGTGTTTTCAGCAGAAAACAACCAAGGTTTTAAATTGCAAGCGACACTCGAATGCTGTTTATAGAAGAAAAACTGCACGGATACGCAATTCTCTGTGGATACAGTTTTTGTGTAGTTTTCGTTGCTCGTTCCTGAGCTCTACGATGCCAGCCACTTCTTTGAAGTGGTTTCGGCCAGATTGGACCAATACGGCAAGGAGCTTGTTTTTTTTTTACTTGAGTTTGAAATTGAATACCTTAGTCCCGCTTGCGCTATCGTTCCCCACCAAACAAGGCTGTAGCCCGCAAGGCAGACCGTCGCCATTCTGAAGAACTGCACTCCTGTCAACTTTACAAGCCCACCTGCAGGGCTTTCTGAAAGCGCGCATGCCCTCACAGAGAACGTCCGGCCAGAAGTGGCATGCACTGCCGGAGTTATGTGGCAAACGTATGTATTCAAGATTGGAACTACACCCACCCCACGCCACACAGATAATGAAGTTAATGAGGAGTCACCCTGGGAGGTTTTCGCTTCTGAGGAGGATACATTTAGAAATTCCCCTAATACAATTGGGGTTTACCCTGCCAATCCCGCTTCTTCCCTCACTCGGTTTGACTGCCAAATTACTACCGTTGCCTCATATTTGTGAATATCACAACTCTGTCACAGTTAGGGCTGATTTCCTTGCTAACAGTGTTCAAAATGTACACACTTAAAAATTTTGTGCACCAGGCTTCGCCTTTATTCAGTTCTGCGATTGTGTATTATATGGCTTCTTATTTAGCACATCGTTGTTTTATTAAACTAATCTATTATATGCCGTACTTTTTGGTGTTCTCACTAAGCTCTGGTCAATCCCCCCTTCCTAGGTACTTGGTATGAGCTAAGGAAGAGCACTAGGTTTATTTAATTTTTCATGCATCCTGCTGAGCCCCTCATTAGTTTGAATCCTGTTCATCAAGTACTATTGGCTCTTCTCACATAACACTGCCCAAACCCTCCGTGAGTACGTTCCATGAGCCAAGAACAGCACACATCAGCATTCTTTCTTTTTAAGGAGCCTTTTTAGCTCTTATATAGGTAACAGACACGTAAAACGTTTTCAACAGACATAATGAGACCTTCCCGGTGTGTTAGCAGCACGCAGTTCGATGATTGTCAGATTTCCCTTGGAGAACTCTTTTTAGCGTAAGGAGCGGATGCCGCGTGAGAAATATAAAAATACATGACCATAGACTTTGCTTTCAAAACTTCCGGAGTTGTAAGAGGCCTTATTCTGTCGGATAAAAAGGAGTTAATTTGCATAGACACAAAATGCCGAGGTACTGCTGAAGTACTAGCGCCCAAGGTGCCTTCACGTTGCTGGAATCGTCTCTTACCAGGGGAACAGTTTCTGGCTTCGACGATTTTTTATTACCTTGGAACATTTTCTTGCTGTATACATTCCAGTGTCTCCGTGGTCCTCGATTTTTCACATCACTGTAAAACACTGCGTGAGATGTTGCGGCAACAGAGCTCATGACACGCTCTTCGCGTATATTTCATTCACAGACCTTATTACTTCAATAGCATGAATTCTGGACCGGCTGTGCTCTAGTACCAATGCTTGACTCTTCGTTCTGCGTCGATTGTGAAGTGTGTCAAGTGCCCGGAAGTCGTTGTTTGCATTTCACAATACGACTTCGTAAGCGTGTCGCGTTCAGAAACTCACCCTTAGCGCAGCAAATTCTGCCCACCGCCGACCCTTTACAGCTTATAAACACGTTAAAGTTCGCCAAATAGCGGGGTCTTGCGAAGGAGGCGAGTGCGCTCCAAAAGGGTGCCAACGACATCAAACACTAACAGCCTCTCAGAAGGAGCAGACTCATCATCATCATCATCCTCAGCCTGACCATACCCACTGCAGGGCGAAGGCCTCTCCCATATATTCCTCCAATTAACCCGGTCCTGTGCGAGCTGCATGCACTTGACCCCTGCAAACGTCTTAAACTCATCCGCCCACCTAACTTTCTGTCGCCCCCTGCTGCGCTTTCCTTCCCTTGGAATCCAGTTTGTTACCCTAAGCGACATCGGTTATCCTTTCTTCGCGCTCCATGCCCTGGCCATTCCCATTTCTTCTTCTTGATTTCCACTAGAATTCCAGTGACTTAAGTTATTTCTCTGACCCACTCTGCACGTTTCCTATCTCTTAACGTTATCCCTAAGATGTTTCTTTCCATAGCCCACTGCGTTCTCCTCAACTTAAGTAGAACCCTTTTTTTAGCCTTCACATTTCAGCCTCATAGGTAAGCACAAGTAAGATGCAACTGTTGTATACTGTCCTCTTGAGCGATACCGGTAAGCTGCTAGTCACAATCTGGGAGTCCTCGCCAAATGCCCTCCATCCCAATCTTATTCTCCTTGTTGTTTCCTTTTCATGGTCCGGATATGCGGTTACTGCCTGTCCTAAATAGATATATTCGCATAGTACTTCCAGTGCTTGGCGTCCTAACGTAAACTGCTGTTCCTTCCCTAGGCTGTTGCACATTACCTAAGTTTTCTGGATATTGATTTTCAAGCCTACCTTTGTACTTTTCCTGTCTAGGTCATCAATCATTCTTTGCGATTCGATCGCTGAGTTACTTAGCAAGGCAATGTCATCAGCAATTCGCAGATTACTGAGGTATTCTCCATTTGCTGCTGCCATTCCAAGTCTCTGAATACTTCGTCCAAGAAAGCTGTGAATAGTACTGGGGATATCATGTCACCTTGCCTAACACCTTTCTTTATAGTAATTTTTCTACTTTCTTTATGCAGAACTATAATTGCCGTGTACCCACTATACATATCTTCCAGCACATTCACGTACGGCTCGTCTACCTCCTGATTTCGCAATGCCTGTATCACCGCCGAGGTTTCTACTGAGTCAAATGCTTTTTCGTAATTAATGAATGCTATATATAAGGGCTGGTTCTATTCCGAGCATATTTCTATCACCTGGTGGATGGTATGGATATCAGCGATAGTAGAGTATCCTTTCCGAAAACCTGTTTGATAATTTACTTGGTTGCAGTCTAAAGTTGCCCTGATTCTATTAGCGATTACTTTGGTAAATACCTTATACGTAATAGACAGTAAGCTAATTGGTCTGTAATTTTTTAAGTCGTTACCGTCTCCTTTTTTATTAATTAAGATAATGTTTGCGTTCTTCTATGGTCTCTGGCCTGTTTTCCAGAGCAAAATCCCCCCCCCCCCCCCCCCCCCCCCCCCCCCCCCCCCCCCCC
>JAJIZL010023000.1:140234-154917 GCA_023969395.1 Amblyomma maculatum | reverse complement strand
CCCCCCCCCCCCCCCCCCGCCCCCCGCCCTGCAACAAATCAATAGTTACCGGATCCCCTCCAGCTGATTTCCTCCTTTTCATAGTGTCTAATGCTTTCTTAACTTCGTCTTTCGCCACTGGCGGAACGTCTGACTGCATTTCCCTACTGCCAATCTCATTACTGTCGTGACTTTGTTGGCTGCTGTAGAGATCAGTATAGAACCCCTCGGCTACTTTGACTATCTTGTCCATATTCGTGATGACATTAACCAACTTGTCCATTAGCGCATACATCTGGGTTCTGCCTATGCCCAATTTCTTCTTTACCGCTTTAAGGCTACCCCCATTCTTTACTGCATGCTCAATGTTCTCCATGTTATACCTCCTTATATCGGCCACTTTGCGCTTATTGATTAGCTTTGATAACTCTGCCAGTGATATCTGGTCTGTTGGATTAGAAACTTTCATACCTTGGCGTTTCTTATTAAAATCCTTCGTCTCCTTAGACCGCTAACCGGTATCCTCTTTAACTATCCTGCTGCCTACGTCTATAGAGCGTGCTGAGTAATGATATCTCTGAAATTATTGTTCATTGCTTCTAGGGTAATGTCGCCATTCTCGTTTAGAGCTGAATATCTATTCTGTAGCGAGATCCTAAATTTTTCTCGTCCCCCCCCCCCCCTCAACGCAAATTCATTGATGAAGGTCTTTCTTACTAATCTGTTTCGTTCCCTTTTTAGATTTAGACTAATTCGAGACCTTACCATCCTGTGGTCACTGCATTGCACCTTCCCGATTACCTCTACGTCCTGCACAATGGCGAGGTAGGACACGTTATGAAGACAATTTCATTTTTAGTCTCCCCGTTAGGCTTTCACATGTCCACTTCCGGTTCTTCCGTTTGCTGAAGAAGATTATTCATGATTCTTGAGTTATTGCGCTCTGCAAACTCAACTAGTAACTCCCCCTTGCTATTCCTAGAGCCAATGCTATAATCATCCACTGCCTGATCTCTTGGCTGCTTTTTCTCTACCTTGGTATTGAAGTCGCCCATTAGTACAGCATACTGCGCCTTTTGTTTTCCGCATTACCAATTCTACATCTTCATAACAGTTTTCGACTGCCTGGTCCTCATACCGTAGGCCTGTAAACCTTCAGTTTATACCGCTTATTAAGCTTAAATACGAGGCCTACCGCCCTCTCATTAATGCTATTGAATTCATCTATATTACCAGCTATATACTTACCGACAAAGAAACCTACCCCTAGTTCTCGCTTCTCCGGAAAACCTCGGTAACATAGTACATGCCCGTCCTCAGTACAGTATATGCCTCATTTGGTCTCCTAACCTCACTAAGCCCTATGACATCCCATTTCAAACCCTCTAGTTTCTCTAACAGTATTGCTAAACTAGCTTCACTAGCTTGTGTTCTAGCGTTAAAAGTTGCCAGGGTAAATTTCCAATGGTGGCCTGTCCACCAGAGCTAAATATTCTTAGCAGCCCCCGCTGCGTCATAGGTCTGACCACCGTTAGTGACTGAGGGCCGGGGTTTGTATGACTAATCATGGGAGGTTGTGGCCAATTACTGCACCAGGGTTGCCAATTCCTGTTCTGGTGAGGGAGTGCGTTCCGGAGGTGCTCCCCTGTATCAGGTCGCAGCCCAAACTCTTAATTCAGCTCAAACCCTCATCATGACTCGGTAGGCCTCAGTTCAGTTCAGTTCAGTCGTTCAGTCGTGTCCGATTCTTCGTGACCCTATGGACCATGTCACGCCACGCTTTCCGGTCTCTAACTATATTCCTAACATTCCATAACTTCATCTGCATTGCCTCGAGGATGCCATCTAACCATCGCGTTCGCTGCCTACCCCTTCTCCGGCGACCCTCAACCTTTCCCAACATCAAATCTTTCTCCAGCGACTCCTCTCTTCTCATCAGATAACCAAAGTAGCCGCGCTTTAACTTTAGAATTTGACCCTCCAATGAGCCGTCAGGGTTTATGGTCGAAAATATCGACTGATTTGATCTTCTGGCAGTCCAAGGAACTCTCAAGAGTCTTCGCCAGCCCCACAATACAAACGCGTCAATTCTTCGGCGGTCAGCCTTTTTCATAGTCCAACTCTCGCATCCATACATCACAACTGGAAAGACCATAGCACGAGTTATACGGATCTTGGTTGGCAGGCTAATGTCTCTGCTCTTTACTAGGCGGTCAAGGCTAACCATTGCTCTCTTTCCCAGAAGCAGGCGTCTCCTAATTTCATGGCTGCAGTCTCCTTCCGAGGTAATCTTGGAGCCCAAGAAGAGAAAATCTGTCACAGCTTCCACTTCTTGTCCATTGATGCTCCAGGACTTGATAGGGCAAGACGCCATGAACTTTGTCTTTTTAATGTTCAGTTTAAGCCCAAACTTCTCACTCTCTTCTTGTACGCGCATCAGAGGTCCCTTGAGTTCCACTTCACTTTCTGCCATTAAAGTGGTATCATCCGCATATCTAAGGTTGTTGATACGTCAAGACAATCATGACATGAAAGTTATGAGTCATGAGTCAAAGAGCAGACTAGCTAGTAAAAGATTCAGCGAATTATTCTTACTGTTGCGAAACCTCCCAGGGCACTAATTCATTGAATACACAGTGGTATGATTGGTTTAAGCCATGAAGTAGACCGAGCGTAGCGAAAAGACGAAAAGGAACACCCGCAGGGGCTAGGATAAAACTATGTTTAATTCTCACATGATCGGCTTAAAAAAAATCGTTCAATCAAACGAAGCTTTGATAAAAGAAGCGCGACGGTCGGCTAAAAAACGAAACAAGCAAACCATTTTCGCCTCTTCAGATGCTGACTGCTTTGCGTTGCGTCAAGATTGCGTAGCGGTTGGTCTGTGTGCGCAAAATGGCCCCTATGGTGATTTAACCTTTGAAATAGAGTTTACCAACTGGTAAGATCAAAGAGATTTGGTCAGGACGCCATCATTTGCTAACAGTGTTGCCCGACTGGCAAAAGCTAAAGACTAAAACCATGAAAATGCATTTATGTGTTTTTAGTGCGAATGCATGGTTTCACGTGGTCTAGCCGGGCAATAAAATCAGGTTCGTTGTCTTCTTTTCTTCACTGCTCTCACTTCTCGAGACGGTCGTCCATTCGGCGAGCAACGTGTAGTTCACACACGCATTGAGACGAAGAACGACGTACTTGATCTATCAAGACCAAACATTATGTAACTAAAGCAAGAAGTAGAGAAAAGGTATTTACAAAAGACAGAGAAGCGACTACACTGGGCTCAAGAGACTGACTCACGCTACATGCTGACCTGCATGCAGATACGTTAAGTGACACTGAACAGAAAAGGTATGAGCTTTGTACAGCCTCTTCTAAGCCTGGGTCTGCCCACTACCGCTACCGTGCCTTCACCTTCCTAGTGTATAGTTAGTGATTTCGTAGCCTGACCTGGAAAATGCTGAGATAGGTATACTGAAATGCAAAAGAGGACCGGCTTTAGCGGCACTTGAGGAAGTCATCGATTTATTAGTGGAAAATAGGTAATTCGCTATTGGTACAGAGCGAGTGCTAGTAATCGATTAAGGCCCAACACTTTGAGAACACTTAAGCTGTGCCGTTAAGATATAGTGCTCTAGTTAATGGTATGATACGACAGCGTTTCGCACACACGGAATAAGTATTTTTGCTTTTTATTTTTTATTTTGAGCGCTTTATGTTTTATGCACCAAAACATAACATCACAAAACAGTGGTTTTCCTTTCTCAGCCGTTTCACACCCTTGTGAGTATTTTCATTTGTCATTACATTCATTAATTGATCAATTACACACACTAACTTTTCTTAATTAGTGACCTTTTTCATTCTTAGCATTTTTAAAGTTTGAAGCTCTATTTTTCAATTGCGATCAATTATTTATTAATGCGTAGGTATGTAGCTATGTCGGCAGTTTCGTGACAGCAGAATTGTCATCACAATACGTTCGAACGAAACAAGTTATCGAAAATACGAATGGTTGCATTAGATAAAGATAAGGACCAAAATTATCGCTGGTGAAATCATTTTTGTGCATGTGGTTTAATTAGCTAATTCATTAGAGCCAAATGAGGTAACAAGACGTCGATATAGCCAGAAGGGGTAATAGTGACGTCCAAATGGGGTCGCATAGTTCTCGACTTCTGGTGACGCAACTTCCGGTGGCGGGAAATTTGAAACGTTTGACTGTGAATGAGCTGGAAAGGTCATGATTTGCCTGCAAAACTGGTTGAACTGGTTAGAAACAACAAAAAAAAAAGAGGTAATGACCCACCTGCAGTTGAAAAATTCATAGAGCACTGCAGAATATGCATTGGAGAAATGAAAAAACCTGAGCTTTGCTGCTGCACACGGTACTTCGCGCGCCCCTTGTCGAACGCAACCAGCGTTTTGCTGCACGCATCAATGTTCACAGGTGTTATATTGCTCTAGAATATTCTAGAGCACTATACCGGCGTTTCATAATTGGTTTACAGGAAAGGAAAGGCGCAATACCTGTATCTCGCTGAATCCCGCTGGCACATCTCGCGGATGTCACAATAAACCTCCCGATTACGCATTTGTCTACATTCTGCAGGGTTCCAGAAATTATTCAACGTATGCGCATTCGAAATTTTCTTGTATGCTATCATTAAGCATTCGGTTTTCATTCTGAGCATTTCGACCTCGAACTTCTTTTTCTCGAATCTTTAATCTTTTAAATTATTTCATTTATTTGGTAATTGCTCCAAATTTTTCTAATTAGCATCACCAAGCATTGGCTTCTCATTCTGCGCATTTTAACACCCTTGAACCTACGTTTACATTTCATTACTTTCAAACATTTAATATATTTGATCAATTCCACGCTCTAAACTTTTGTGATGAATATCATGAATCAGGCACTGCATTGACAATTGATTTCGCCAAAAATGAACTGAAAAAATTACAAGGGAATTTAGCGACTGAAGTAGTGAAAGGCGAACGCCTGAGAAGACTCTTGTCGAGCGTTCCTGCCATCTGCAATCCCACGCTTGAACGCGCACTAAGGAACGCCACGCGACAGCCGCCGCAAAAGCGGGACATACATTGTTCATGATAGTATCAGCGATGTCTTTCGCCTTAATAAATAACGATTGAGGCACTTAAGACCTCTTAAGAACAATGAGAGGAGGGGGCGGAGGGTGGCTGATCCTGGCCATGATGGGGTTGGGACAGGTAGGTCACCGCCGACTGCGATGGGGGCTAGCCTGCCACCGAATTTGTATTTGTTGTAGGCCTTAATTGCACCTGCCACGGCTTCGGCGGTGGACGACGGCTGTTGCGGCGCGCGTCTTTCTCTCGCTCTTCTTTTATGCGAAGCATATTACTAGAGCTAAGCCTCAGCTCCTCGAGCGCGGCGGTGTCGCCACCATTGACCTTTCATGACCTACCACGTGATGCGTGACGTCACGACAGAGGAGAGACCGGGCTGCATCTCGCGCCGTCGAGCGCAACGTCGCTACCAAGGAGTAACACGTGATGCGTGACGTCAGAGCAGAGGAGCGATGGGCCGCCGGCTTGCGCGGTCGAGTAAAACCCCTCAATAAACTAAAAGTAGCGCCATCTCCTCTCCTCCTCCGGCGGCGTCGCTCCTCCTCTCGCATTTCGACCGTGGCTCCACCTACGGGGTGCGCGACTAGCGCTAGCTCTCCGGAGCTGGCGCCCTTCACAGCCGATAACAGCCGTCTCGATCAGCGCCGCTCGCGCGCCGATCGAGACGGCCGTGCACCGGGTCTCACCAGAGCCTTGCATTTTGTCGCAATGTGTTCAGGTTAAAATATTACTCACTGCTGAAACATAATTACCGAATGTTGACAGGGATTTCCCGCCAGAATAGTTTCAGCTGTGAGTGTCATACACCACATATACGCGATTTCGGCGTTGGTTCAACTCGCCGTCATCTCCGTGTGTCCGTAGTTCGTCACATTTGGCCACTCAGCGACATGCTTTATAAAATTTGTAACTAGGCGGCGGAGAGGAACAATTTTGGAACAGTCTGTGTAAGGTTTCTTCGCAGCGTTGACTGGATTGCGAGCTGCCGGTAAACTTGAGAAGTGTGGCAGCAGCTGTCTTCCATGTATTTTCAACTTCAGCTGCAGATCAAATTAACTATAGGCGGCGGAAGCTGCAGTCTGTGTGGAGTCTTTGCAGCTTTGATTGACTTGTGAGCTACCGATAAACTTGGGGAGGGAGGTAACAGTTATTTTTTTATATTTGGCGTTGAGACGGTGCCGTGTTCAGCTGCCATGGTGTGTCACCATACGTACACGATTTTGGCGTCGATTTAACTCGCCTTCACCTCCTTGAGTCCGTCAGCCGTTGACAAAAGTGCGCAACATGCTTGAAAAAAATTAACTAGGCTGCGGAAGCTGCAGTCTGTGTGGTTTCTTTGCAGGTTGGACTGAATTGTAAGCTACCGTGAAACTTGAGAAGCGTGGTAGCAGTTTTTTTTATATTTTGGGCTGAAACGGTTCCGTTTTCAACTGTCAGTGCGTGACACCATTTGTACGCGATGTCTGCGTTGGTTGAACTCACCTTCACCACCGTGCTTCTATCAGCCGCCGGCCAAAGAGCGCAACATGCTTGAAAAAATTAGCCAGCGGGAACGATTTAGTAGCAGTCCGCGTGGCAGCAAAACACACGGCGATATGTGCCGCGCGCGCGCCGCCCGCCCCGCTGGAAAGGAGGAAGCTGCACGCCCAGCAAAAAAAAAAAAAAGCGCGCGCACGCACGTGACGGCGCTCGGCCAATGAGAGGGTCGAACGACGAAGGAGAGCGCAGGAGAGGAGGCGGGCGGCAAACTTCACATGTTGGCGCTACTTTTAGTTTATTGAGGGGCTTTACGGTCGAGCGCGGCGTCGCTACCAAGGAGTACCACGTGATGCGTGACGTCAGAGCAGAGGAGAGATGGGCAGCCGGCTCGCGCGGTCGAGCGCGGCGTCGCTACCAATGCGCTTCTCACTTCTACCGTTAGGTGCGCTGTAGTGAACACGTGATGCCGGAGCCGCGGTATATAAGGGTGGTTCGTCTGCAACACAACAAGGGAGTGGGAGGGAGTTGTCTCCCCTGATGAGGCTGGTGCAGGTGGGTCACCGCCGCTTGCGGCGGGGGCTTGCCTGGCACCGAATTTCTATCTGTTCTAGGCCGTCATTGCAAAGGCCACCGCTGGTGGTGGACGACGGCTGTTGCGGTGCGCGTCTTTCTCTCCCTCTTCCTTTTCTTTCTTCCTATTTTCTCTTCTGTCTGCACGAGGCAGCGGAGGTCGCTCAGCTAAAAAGCCAGTAGCAGGCCCATGCATTTTCTTTTCCTTCTTCCTACAGCCACAACAACAACAACTTCTGCTAGGCGCACATGGCAACGGTTGAGATGCCTTCTGAAGATAGGGCTGCCCGTTGGAATGAGAAGCGAAAGCTGCGGCGTGCTACAGAGACCGATGAAGAGCGTGAAGAACGTCTAGCCAAGCGGCGTGCTCAATATGCGGCTCGGCGACAACGTTCTACAACATCTGAAGAACAATGCGAGTAACTTGTCAGCAATGCTTCCACTAGTGCGGCCAGTGAGTCTTATAATACTTCTGCCAGTTCGGAACGCTGGAATGCTACGAAACGAATTAGACGTGCGGAACGAGTCATGCTATTGACGAGTTTAACCAAGGAAAACCGTGTATCCGAGTTTAACCAAGGAAAAACCGTGCATTTCCAAGCCTAGCCACCAATATGCTTCGCATCTGACTAGGCTTAACCTTAGCTAAGCCTCAGCACTTTTTTTTTGTTTTCTCTTCTGTCAGCACGAGGCAGCGGAGGTGGCTCAGCTACAGGGGTAGACGAGAGGTGGGGAAGGGTGGCTGATCCTGGCCCTACTGGGCTGGGACGCCCCTCCGTGGTGGTGCAGTGGTAAGACGCTCGACTACTGTGCGGGAGTACCCGGGTTCGAACCCAACCTCGGCGGCTGCGTTTCGATGGAGGCGAAACGAAGAGGCGTCCGTGTGCTGTGCGATATGAGCGCACGTTAAAGATCCCCAGGTGGTCGAAATTCCTCCGTAGCCCTCTACTACGGCTCCTCTTTCTCTCTTTCCACATTCACTCCCACCTTCCTCCCTTCCCTTACGGCGCGGCTGAGGCATCCACAGAAAACAAGCGAGACAGTTACCGCGCCTTTACCTTCCTATAAATCAATCAAATGGCTCAGCTACAGAGCCAGTGGCAGGCGCGTGTATTTTAAGGCAATAGCCTTTATGGCTCATGCTTCCGTGGACAAAGTGTGTCCCGATTTTGGGGCGTTCTGATTGGCCAAAGCAAGATGCGTTCCAGCCATCTGCAATGCCACATTTATACGCGCGCCAAGGAATGCCACGCGGCAGAAGCGATGGTGTACCCTCAACCACGCTTGCCGGAAAAAGTGTGATGGATACTGCGCTTTTCCTCTCCTGTAAAATAAATAATAACCATTATAATTAAGGCGAAAAGCTTTAGTGGCTCATACTGTCGTGGACAGTGTGTCCTGCTTTTGCGGCGGCTGTCGCGTGGCGTTCCTTGGTGCGCGTTGAAATGTGGCATCGCAGATGGCAGGAACGCTAGGCAAGATGAGATTTCTGGAGGAAAGGCGCAGTATATGTCACACTTTCTTCGACAAGTGTGCGTTTGGATAGTACGCCATCGCTTTTGTCGCGTGGCATTCCTTGGCGCGCGTTCATGTGTGGGATTGGTGATAACAGGAATGCTAGACAAGATGAGACTTCTCAGGCTTTCGCCTTTCACTACTTTAGGATTATCAAAGTCTCTCGTAATGTTTTCTTCTCCTTCTTGCTACAGCCACAACAACACAGCAGCGAGAGGAAATGGCGCGCGCTCGTTGCGGCATTGGCGGCTGATAGCGTTCGTCATGCTCCTGTTGCATAGCGAGCTATGTCTATGTCGCCCGCCGTTTTCCTGACCCGTGCACAGCCGGGGAGCGGTCTTTTTTTTTTGCCTGCACGGCGTGGCTGTGCTTTCTCCTTCTTGTTGTGGGGTGCGCGCAATTGTACGAATGTCCTTGCTCACACCGGGGCGTGGTGCGGCCTCCCTTGACCTCTCTTGGGGGTATTCGCGATCTACGCCATTCGGAAAATGGTCAATGGCTGTGAAGGAAGCGAGCTGTTGGAAGCTCGCGTCCCAGCCGATGGACGACTGAGGGCTTGGGGGCGACGGCTGAGAGCGCGGACGGAGCTTTGTGTTTTGTACCGTCTGTGTCCTTGCTACCCATGTGTTGTTGGTTGACCTTTTGTGTGTTTGTGTGCCAGGCGGAGATGCGCCGCGTCTTCTTGAAATTCACGCGATGCTCGCCAGGAAGCAACCTCGTGGGCACCGGCGTCCTATTGGTTTCTCAGCTCTAAAGAAAGTCGTCCCATTGGCTCCGATAAGCACATTTCCGCCTGGTAACCAACACTGCCTGGATAATCCCGAATAACGTTGGACAGAGGGGTTTTGGCGGCCGGTGAAGGAGCACGACGACCATCCGAGCTGCTGCTCGGGACCCCTGCTCAGATATCGCGTGCCTGACTGATGTGTTGTTGAGTTTGTTGTTTAATTGGTACTGCTGGATTCGCTTTAATTATTGTGTGTGTTCATCTTTATTAAAGTCAGTTAACTTATGTCATTAGTCGGAATCGCCTGATCCCTTTCTTCAATGCGGCGGAGCCGTCGTGCCGTCACGGAAGTCCAACTTGCGAACACTTCGTTACACTCCTTTGACCGGGGTGAAAGCGCCGTCATCCCACCCCTCGTTGCCGTGGTGACGGCAGGAATGCTAGAAAAGGAAAGTTAAGGTATGTTTCTCATGTGCCCAGCGTCGCGTCCCAAACGAACCTAACATTCGATGCGAAGAAATTTGGAGGACGCTTAAGCTTCGCCTTTAAGAATGGAACGCGATAGCGTTATCGCGCCCCATTCGCAGCGTCAACTCATTTGCTTGTCGCTCTTTTGAGTGACACAAAGACGTAGTTCACATGATCGGAGGCTAGCCTGCCTCAGAATTTTTATCTATTGTAGGCCGTCATTGCGCCCGCCACCGTTTCGTTGGTGGACGATGGCTGTCGTTGTGGCGCGCGTCTTTCTCTCCCTCTTCCTTTTCTTTCTTCTCTATTAGCGCGATAGCGTTAAGGAGCTCGTGTCGCAGGCCCCGCCGGGGTGGTGTAGTGGTAAGACGCGCGACTACTGTGCCGTAGTACCCGAGTTCGAACCCGACCTCGGCGGCTGCGTTTCGATGGAGGCGAAACGAAGAGGCGTCCGTGTGCTCTGCGATGTCAGCGCACGTTAAAGATCCCCAGGTGGTCGAAATTGCTCCGTAGCCCTCCACTACGGCTCCTCTTTCTCTCTTTCACTCCCACCTTCCTCCCTTCCCTTACGGCCCGGTTGCGGTGTCCACAGAACACAAGTGAGACAGTTACCGCGCCTTTCCCTTTCTATAAATAAATAAATAAATAAACCAGAGCTCGTGTCGCAGAAAAACCGGTGTCGTCGGCGTCGCCGGCGTTGGCCGTGAGCGATAAATCCCGGCATGCACTTCGTAAATAAAAAGCAACTTCCAAGATGGGCTGGATGGGAATCGAACCAGGGTCTCCGGAGTGTGAGACGGAGACGCTACCACTCAGCCACGAGTTCGATGCTTCTAAGCGGTACAAAAGCGCTTCTAGTGAATGCGGTGTTGCCTTAGAAACGTGCCGTAGAACGTTATACTGTGGTGTATATCGGTAATTATGAGCATGTTACTTACAGAAGTCGCAGTTACACGAGTAGCGAAGTACGTTTCGCTACATTTCTTCTGCGCTCTGCGCACATGCAGAGCCATCTTGCGGCAAACACAGAAGAACCCCTCCTCGCAATGTGCGGCGCTGCCCCGACACGTGGCGTGCCACTTGCCCCTGACGTTTCGTCGTGCACCCTCACGGGTTGTAGAATCAAGCGTCTTTCCTTTCTTTAGGTCACTATCTTCGCTCACCCGCTTCTCCCCTTCGGGCCGCGCGGGTACCGGTGCGAGGATGCCCCAATACCCTTGCGTTTAGAAAGTTTTCTCGCTCTCTCCCCTTCCAACATCCAGCGTGCGTCACTCGAACAGTGGTGTTTAGGCGACGCGGCTCTTCTTTCCGCTCACAGCGCGATTGCTAGATGCAGCGTCTGATGCCGGATACCTCTGGCGTATACTCTGGTGTGATCGCTGCGCCGTAGCGCTTCTGCTGGGAAAGCGTACCCTGCGATGTGTGCCGAGCTGCTTCCGAGGAATCATGCTTCTGCGTGGTGCTCCCAAGCGAGATAGAGGACGATCCCATCAAGGCGTCAGCCCCACGATCGCGTCCGCCTTCATGGCGCGTCGCTGCCCGGCTTTCTCCCTCCGAGACACCGAGTTCTTTTGTTCGTTCCGCTTGCTCAGGCGCACGTTTCGTTGCCGCGCCGAACGCTACGTTGCTCGGCGGTCACCGCGTGATTCGTGAGTGCGAAGTCCGACACGGGGCGCCTCATCAGTGATTGCTGCGCCGTAGCGCATTGTCGTACACTCCTTGGCAGGTCGACGACATACTCAGTGCGTGTGAACGCTAAAGGAACACGGGAGCAAGAAACGTTGTAGTGTGCACAACACAGTGCGATAATGTAGATTGTGAGAAGCACTTTTTTGAACAAATAGGAAAAAGTTGTACAGTGCACTTAGAAGTGTTGAGTATGAAAACTGTGTCTTTGTGTGACTGAAGAGCACACCGAGTGAATGAGTGGGCGGTGCGAACGAGGTGCAATAACGCTATCGCGTTCCACTCTTGAAGGCGAAGCTTAAGCGTCCTCCAAATTTTTTTCTCTACTGTCTTGTGCCGGAGTACCCGGGTTCGAACCCGACCTCGGCGGCTGCGTTTCGATGGAGGCGAAACGAAGAGGCGTCCGTGTGCTGTGCGATGTCAGTGCACGTTAAAGATCCCCAGGTGGTCGAAATTACTCCGTAGCCCTCCACTACGGCTCCTCTTTCTCTCTTTCCACTTTCATTCCCACCTTCCCCCTTCCCTTACGGCGCGGTTGCGGCGTCCACAGAAAACAAGTGAGACAGCTACCGCGCCTTTCCCTTCCTATAAATAAATCAGTTTTTTTTCTTCTCTATTTTCTCTTCTGTCTGCACGTCCCTTCCATTACGGCGCGGTTGCGGTGTCCACAGAAAACAAGTGAGACAGTTACCGCGTCTTTCCCTTCCTATAAAATAAATCAGGCAGCGGAGGTGGCTCAGCTACAGAGCCAGTAGCAGGCCCGTGCATTTTCTTTGCCTTCTTCCTACAGCCACAACAACAACACTCGCTAACCTGCCCAAAGCGTGACTGTTTGCTGATTACTTGTTCTGAAACGTGATTCTGACATTACACAATTCTGTATTGTGTTCGGCGCAACCTGTGCGTTTCGATGGAGGCGAAACGAAGAGGCGTCAGTGTGCTGGGCGATGTCCGCGCACGTTAAAGATCCCCAGGTGGTCGAAATTTCCGGAGTCCTCCACTACGGCGTCTCTCATAGCCTCAGTCGCTTTGGGACGTTAAACCCCACGAATCAAACCCAACTGAACCAGCTTTCATTACATGTCTCTCAAGAGCGAGCTCATGTTCCGACGCTTCATGCCCTAGCGGTGATGTCATCGCTTCCACTAGCGGCCTTTGCGAGAGCACCTTTCTACTCACGTTCGCGCGTAAGCGTTCCTTGCTTACAATGCGGCTGAGGCGTGCACTGAGAAGGGAGGCTCTGTTTGAAATTCCTGCATAGAGCAACTTGCTATGCTCATCTTTATTTATTCATCCTTCCGGGACGTGGAAACGCTGCCAACTACCTTGCCGAAACGCGCGGGCCTCAAATTGCAGTCGTAGTTCGTTGGCAACACCGTTGCCGATCCGAGCCGGCGTGATGAAGATCGCGGAGGCCATGCCCTGTCTATCTTATTCCGTGCGCCACACGCATGATAGCGCTACGTGCATGACAAGCGTAATTTGCCACTCACTTAACTGCGTGTTCTGTAATTCTGTAATTTACATGCTCATAATTATTATTATACGCCCAAATACACTTCTCTGAGGGACATTTCTGAGACAACACAGCAATCAATAGACGCGCCTTTGTCCATTTCAAACCATCTAGCTGGCGTGGTGGACTCACACCCGGTAGATGTTATTACATTTAAGGATGAGTTTCTTGCTGAGCTACCACGTCTCGACTATGAAACAAAAGACAGATTAGAACTGGACTTATGTCCAGTTCTCACGGAAACGGAAACAGAGGTGGAGCATGCAATTGATAAATCAAACCTCGGTAAATCCCCTGGACCGGACGGGTTCAGTGCGACTTTTTATAAAGTACTTAAACACGAAATAGCCCCTCTCCTAACTCTAATCTTTAACGAAGCCTTCAAAGAAAAGGCTCTTTCTCCGTTATATGGGTCGTCCTACACTGTGCTCATTCTGAAAACAAATGAAATACGTCAATTAAGACTGGTTACTGCATACCGGCCAATAGCGCTCACAAACGTGGGGTACAAAATTTTTATGAAGGTTCTAGGGCGAAGGTTGCAGACCGTGATTAGAGACATAGTTGGGCCTCATCAGAAGTGTGAAATCAAAAGGCGCTCCATGTTGACCAATATCCATAAAGCGCGCAGTATATTAGAATACTGTGATGATAGTAATGGTCGGATGGCCTTTCTCCAGATTTACGTAGCAAAGGCATTTGACTGTGTCGCTCACGAACTGTTGTTTGTCATTTTAGACCATGGGAATGTTTGTTCTGTTGTCCGTGAGGGCGTGGCTTTGGCGTACCGGAGCTGCACGACGAGATTGATTGTTAACAAATGTTTAGGGGACCCCATCCGTGTATAGCGTTCCGTACACCGGGGCTGTCCCCTCAGCCCTCTTTTATTTTGCATCTATATAGAACCCCTTTGTTTGAAAATACTCAAAAATAATAGCATTATGGGATTCAATGTACAAGCAGCCGAAGAAAAGCTGTTAGCGTATGCAGACGACATCGCTGTTTTTACCGATTATGAGGGGGCCATATACCAAACTGTAAAGTGTTTGCGCGAATTCAGTCGCGTCGCCGGTAGTGGAGTTAACTGGTCGAAATGCCTCGGACTTTGGCATGGAAGGTGGCCATCTACGCTTCAACGGTTTGCCAGTGTGCCTTGGACGACGACACCAGATAGGTACTTGGGAGTTCCGCTTATGGCTTACCGTGACGGTGAACAGTATTGAAGAGGGTAGGCTAAAGGGATAAAGGATAAAGCTGAAAAGTGGAGAGGGACCAACCTATCTGTTTTTGCAAGGGCCACAGTTTGCAACCCCTTCATGGATCACTGCCTTGTCGTGGCGGAGGGGCTTGCGAAACTCGATGAAGTCGTGAGCTCTGCTGTGTAGGGCCACCCAAGATAGACAGGTCACGACAGAGAGTTCTGACAAAATGTGATTCACTGGAGAAGGTAATGGCAATCCCACTCCAGTATTTCCTGCCAAGAAAACCCTATGGCCAGTCACAATACCATTATCGATATGGCGCCGGAAGATGAGCCCCCCAGGTTGGAAGGCGTCCCACATGTTACTGGGGATGAACAAAGGGCGATTCCTAGTAGCTCCAGGACGAATGAAGCGGCTGGGCTAAAGCCAAAA
>JAJIZL010023000.1:117670-135234 GCA_023969395.1 Amblyomma maculatum | reverse complement strand
CACACACACACACACACACACACACACACACGCGCGCGCGCGCGCCAGCACGCCCGCCAGCCGCACCGAACTGCCGATATCGGCCACCGAAAATGAACGCGACACACGTGCTGCAGATGCGCACCGCGAGCGGAGAGGAAAGGGGGAGGAGAGAGAGACCCTTTTAATGAAGAACAGAGATTTTAGCTGGCTTATAAATTTCGCTGACATGCTACTCTGTGTAGGAAGGGGAATTCGGGAGGTAAAGATGGAAAAAGAATCGTGAGGGGATTTAAAGCAATGAAGGGGTAGATAAAATGCGGCAATTAAGTGTGTTCTAACATGCATCGTGGAGTAGTGGTATAAAATGAAATTATGAAATGCATAGTCCGATAAATGTGCTTATAGAGTTCACAGCATGAAAAATGCCGAAGGGTAACATTCAAGGTGAACTTAAAGTTTGTCTAGAAGTCCAATGTCTTTTAAATACGTAAATAAAAGTTCATTGCGAGTCGCTGTTGCCTATAGGGCAGGCTGAGGGGCCTAAAAAAATGTCCATTGTTAAAGACACTGAGGAGAGCTTTCCCATGCTATGTTCGTAGTATGCGCTCTCGTCAGCGTACGCAAGACACTCAAGTAGGATATGTTGCACAGTTTCAACCGAACCACAGTTGTCACAAAGCGGACTGTTCATTTGACCAAAACGATATCGCAAGCTATTTGTATATGCACAGTTCAGGTGGAGTCGATGGTAAGGAATTTATATTTGGCGACGAAATTTCGGAGGGAGTCTTGACTTTAGATGCTCGTCAATGAAGTGAAAAAATGGATAGTGACTTGTCGGTAAGCTCCAAAGTCGATACTTTGCTTCGGTAGCAAATTTTTTAGCCAGTTTGGATGCATCAAATTTCGTGAAGTAGGTCTGAATGTATCATTGATGTTAGTGGCCTTTACGAGCCGCTTCATCGGCTTTTTCATTGGCTTTAATGCCACAGTGGGCTGGTATCTATTGAAATCTTATGCAGGGGCCTGCAGCAGTAGCCAAATTATGCAGGTACCCAATGTCAAGGGAAACAGGCTGATTATTGGTTTTCTTCAGCAGATTATACATGATTTGCAGAGATGCTCTGGAATCCGTAAAGATAACCCATCCGCAGGGGGTCTGGCGCAGGATATAGGAAACAGCTTCTTTGATGCCATGGAGCTCAGCTGTCGTAGATGATGTCTTAGCCGGTAAGACAGGGCATGGTTTGTTGAGGGCACATAAAGGCCCCAGAAAGAAGTGTCTTGAATAGTTAAACCGTCGGTGAAAATGTGGGTGTATTATGTATGTTCCTTGGCTAAGTAGGCGAGAGTGGCTTGCAGAAGTGTTTCCTGTGGCATGCGGCTCTTCGCATCCACGCCAGGAACATACATATTCACTTTTACAGACGATAATGTCAATGGGAGAAAGGTGCACAGGTAGCAGATTTCGCGGTTGAGTAATAGAAGGGAGGGGCACAAGCTGTACAGCTTGACCAAAGCCAGAGTTACATTGAGTTACGTGGACACGGTTTAAGAAGTGCTTCTTTCCTTGAAGGACATGTCGGTGACGGCTGCGCATAGTTTCTTGGGCGGCAATCGCATCTAGCGGGAGACATCCTGCTTCTGCAAGTGTTCCTGATGTAGAGGATATACCTTTGGGAAGCCAAGGCATATTTGCAAGCAGTTGTTCCACGAGGCTTCAATAATTTTCTGGCTTTTTGGACGTAATCTTAGAAGCATCGGCAAATAGTAGCGTAACACTCCTTCAACGTAGGCCTTTTCAAGCAGTACCATCGACCGGCAGTTGCTGCCCCATCGTGGTCCCGCCATGAATTTGAAAATCTGTGTCGCTGCAGTAATTCTATTGCGGAGTATTTTAATCTGAGATGCCCAAGAGAGGTTACTTTCAATCATAACACCTAGGAATCGGCGTGATTGTACATACGATAGTAACCGTCTACCCAAAAGGAGCGGATATTGAGTCATTCTTTTTCTTGTGAAAGCCATAGCCACACTCTTTTCTGGTGAGAGACGAAGACCATGGGGAGCCAGGTGCATTGAGTTGTGCAGTAACGCTCTCTGAATTCGTTGTTGCGTAGTATAACGCGAACGTTATGCACTCCAGATGCAAATATCATATGCAAAACTTGTTATGCGTACTCCTCGTGGAAGACTTCTTGTTATATGTATAAGGACAATATTGAATAGGAGAGGGTTGAGCACAGCTCCCTGAGGTACGCCCCTCTTCACTGCTTGAAAGAGAGCGGGACCATGTGGAGTGGTCACACAAATTTGCCGCTCTTGTAAATAGTGTGCAATCCAGTTGTAAAACTTTCCACCCAGGCCAAGGCTGACCAAGGCTGCGAGAATAACATGATGAAACACAGTCAAAAGCAGCCTTGATGTCAAGGAAAATGGTTGTCGGGATGTACCCAGCGTGAAGGTATTCTTCAAGTGGTGAGATATGTGCAATTGCATGATCAGTCGTAGATCTATTTTGGCGAAACCCTTTCATTCCTTGAGGATACCCTTTCCGGTTCTCGAGGAACCAGGTGACGCGTTTGCAGATCACTCGCTCCATAAGTTTACCTACGCAGCTTAGTAGGGCGATGGGTCGGAAGGATGCGTAACTTGTTAGTTGTTTAGAAGATTTCAAAACAGGCACAATTTTCGCCAACTTCCATTCCGTGGGAACCTCACCAACTGTAATATTCCAGAAGTCGAAGGCGGGAATTTCGAGGTAGTTTTGTGATTGCGTCGTTGGTTACGTCATCATGACCTAGAGACGTCCGTCTGTTTAATTCCGCGATAGCTGACGATAGCTCTTCATATGTGAAAGGTAGGTCCATCGCTGGCACTGCCGCCTTTGGGGATGCCTGACAGACCATCTGTGGAGTGTGCGGAAGGCCCTGACCCCGTTGATAGTAGTCTGCAGTATTCTTCAGAGTCTTCTTTAACGGATTTTCATTCATGCAGGAATATTGCTGTGAAAGGATGAAGCTGTTGGAGGGGCGAGCGCATATGGCGAACTATCCGCCAAATTTTGGATCCTGGTTGGCGCAGTTGCTTGCTTCTTTCCCCTACCCCTAGAACAAAAATCGCGGCAGAGATGGCGTGACTTTTGTTCTAGGGGGAGGGGAAAGAAGCAAGCACACACAAAAATGGAGAGCGCGTGGCTTCCGCTGGTAGAGCGCGGCGGTCACGAGGAGAGATGAAATGCGAGCCTGCGATGCAGCGAAAGCCGCTGTCTCTGAGAGGGAAGAGGGGAACGTCAGACAGATGCGTCACCGGCTGGTGAGCGCGGCGGGGGCCGTATACTGAACTGCCATCATTTTCTCGATATTTTGAATCCCTCAACTGAATCGACCATAGTGCACTGGACTGCCGGCGCATTTTAAATTCAAATGCGAGTTAGTAGGGGGCAAGGTGACATGTAGCCATATCTCAGCGCACTCCTGGATTATGGAACACATGTTAGCATATTGTACAGTGACATCTGCAGGATAATTGAAATATTAAGAGTCGTAGCTTTCCTAAATTGGATAATTGTGTCAAAACTAAGCATGCAGGCCATGCGGAATGGGTAAAATATTGAAGCTGACGGCTCACATGATGCCAATATTGGACTTTGAATTAGTAAAGGACCATATATTGCTAATATACAGTCACTGTGTGATGAGGCTGTATAAGCTTGTGATGATGCCAGGCATGGCCCTGATATCACCATATAAGGTCATGTCGACGCTATATATGCCCTTTAGCTGGCCACATAAGGTCGCGAGGATACCGTATATCCCCCTGATCTAGCCATATAAGGTCCCGTTCACCATTCAGATATGAATTATATGTTTTATATTATAGCCAAATCTGAGCTATACAAGAGCAACATTTTGCACATATATGACCTTATCTGGCCTGTTTTTCGATTTCACTTGCCCAGATAAGGTTTTATTTAGTGTCCTATATATTTGTATCTGGCAGCATATATTTCTTATCTGGAGAAGATATGGAGTTTCCGTAAGAGTTCGTTTCGCCTCCATCGAAAAGCACACTTCGCGATTTGAGTAACTGTGACGCCCAAAACCTAATGACTCGAAAGGTGTGAGATTATGTCATTATCACGATGCAGCTTGGCAGTTCTTGTGAGGTTGCTAAAGGTTAGCAACATACTTTATTCGACCTGATAAGCAAATTTTATGACAGCGCTTCCTGTGCGAGTAATGGAGGCTTTTTCAACTTCTAAAGCTGGAAATCAGGCAACTGTCATTTACTTTCCAACCTATAGTTACCGTCTGAACAAGCATCTGGCATCGGCTGTCGCCAAACATCAGCTGCAATTTGCCAAAATACCTCAAAAAGGTGGAGCACAATTCTGCCTCCAATGGTGATTACAAGTGCCGAGACAAATACCCATTCCCAAGTGGAGTATATAAGGCCGGTCGATAGTACAGTAGGTATTAAAGCGGTGGTGGTGGGAGCCTCGTGTTTGGTGAATCATAACGCCCACACGGTAGAGCAGCTGGTGGACTCCATTTTATGGGTGGTCAGGTGTCACCCGTTAATAATTATGAGGGATTATTAACGATGCGCCCTTAACGGTGCGCACACTCCCAGACACCCTTAGAGTGAGTGGGGGTAGCTGTTCCGGTCGCAAAGGAG
Organism: Amblyomma maculatum; assembly: GCA_023969395.1. Taxonomy (NCBI): domain Eukaryota; kingdom Metazoa; phylum Arthropoda; class Arachnida; order Ixodida; family Ixodidae; genus Amblyomma; species Amblyomma maculatum. The sequence continues at coordinate 130,572 of JAJIZL010023000.1, read as the reverse complement.
ATGCCCTCGACCTGCGTGGCAAGCTCAGCCGGAATTCAACTACCTTGTAGTGACAGAAGGGGGTGGCCGTTTGGTGCCCAGCTGTCGTCGGTTCAAACCAGAGTAAGGATCGGAGTCAGAAGTAACAAACAAAACAAACTTTATACACAGCAAGAGACGATACAGAGGAGTACACAACACTAAAATTACACAGACGAGTGGTTCACAGAATTAACAAACGCTAAGCATGCAACTACAGAGAGATTCAATAATACAGAGACTTTACAGCACAGATGAAACACGAGAGAGTTACATAAACAAACACCAAATTGTTCACCGGGCACTGTTGCAGTCCGACGCCTCAAGAGTCACGATGCGGCCGCCATACAAGACGAGCGCCGCTCCCTTGCAGGTCCGTGGGCTTGCCAGCAGGGGTGATCCCCGGGAGTCCCGCCGAAGCACGGGCGAACACGTTGCAAACACTGACTGACTGTCTGTCTGACTCAACAAGCGGCGCGGTCACTTTAAATAGGGCGCGCCGCGTCTGTTTGTTAGCACGCGTCAAAGCTAGCGCGCACACACACTTAGCTTCGCTGGTTATAGCTCTCTCTTCTCCTCCCGTCGAGCCGCGCGTCGTCATTGGCTAGGTCCCATAGAAGATTCTGGAATTTTCTGGCGTATTCCAGTGCGTTGAACCGCCGTCCTCCCCGGGCAATGGGAAAGAGGGTGACGGCAACGCGTACAAAGCTACGCGCTCTCCCGCGCGGGGAAGGAGGCTTTTCTCTCCATGCTTTTGCACGCGACGCCGCGCGGGCCTCGCGCCGTACCGGCTTGATGAAAATGTGCGCCGATTTCGTGACACCAGGTGTGAGCTTGAAACTATCTGCAATGCTGTAGCCATGATCATGTGTCTTGGCCGCCATCTTGAGTATTAGAGCGACGGAGGAACCGGAAAATGTAAGTAGCAAGAGCTAACGCTCTTAAAAACACGTTTATAAATTTATCTGCATCTGAGTGTCGACGAGCGGCTTTATGTGTTTACCACTGTGCAATGTGACAAAATGAACCAAAGACTGTTGCAATGTCTACATTACTATACATTCCCCTCCCCTCCTCACTCTATCTGTTCGGTCGCAAATCCCTACCTTTAATTTCTTCTTTATGATTTCTGATGTTTTTTCTGGCTCATACATGTATTTACGCTAAAATAGCCTTTAGATCCCTTATTATCCAGTTGTTATGGCCCCCGCAGGCTTGTAGGGTTGGCTGCCGACCCCGATAGCACAGAACCACAAAATCACCTGCGTGTTTTGCGATGCCCTCATGACCACCATTTACTCAGCTGCACCCAGTGCAGGAGAGATGCCCTCCCCATATCCATTCAGTTAACCCGGTAGTGCGCCACCTGAGACTATTTTATATCCGCAATTTTCTCTTCTCATCAACTCGCCCAACTTTCTACCGCCCATGCTACATTCGTCTGCGCTCGGAATCATCTTGATTACCTTCAGCGGCCCTCGGTTACCATGCCTTCAGTTACATGCCCTGCTCACGCCCATTTGTTCTTGAATTCGGCTAGAATTTCCTCGCGTTTGTTGCTTAATTGATCACTCTGTTCTTTTTTTGTCTGCTTAAGCTGCACCTATAATTTTCCTTCCCATAGCCCGCTACCTAGGCCTGACATAAATGAATTCTCCGTTAGCCTCCACGTTTTTGACCACTAGAGGAGTCCCAGTAAGTCGCAGTTGTTACGTACTTTCCCTTCTGCGAGGTACTGCTAAACTGCTGTTTATGACCTGCGAGTACTTGCCCAAATGCGCTCCACTCAATGGCTTCTCATCTGCGGTCATTGTATCTATTAGGTAGACGCATTTCCTCACCACTCCTACTCTTCGCTACCTACATTTGACTTTAGGTCAATGTCGACATTATCGAACTTTATATTCTTTGTACATTATTGTTTACATCCACTGCTCTATTGTACAAGTTTAGGTCCCTGGTCTTGCATTGCGATGCATCATTTGAGTTACTGAGCAAAACGAATTATTCTGGGAATCGCAGATTTATATATTCACCAAAGAATCTCATCCCAACTGTTTCGAATCCAGGCCTCAGAATACGTCCTGTAAAGAAGCGGTTAATACCACTTCTCTGATGCCCTTCGTTGCGGGATTTTATATTTTCCTTAAGAGGAGTTACTGTGGCTGCGGAGACGCTGGAGATATTTTTAGTGCGTAGCACTACTAGCCGCAATCACGGATTTTGCCGATGTCTGTCCGAAGCCGCTCACACTCTCTTCGTGAACGTGAAATTGAGAAAGAGAAGGGATGCTACGCGCGCGTTTTGCGGCTCAGCATTGAGGAGGTGGAGCCGCCGCAGAGCTGTAGTAGAAGCCGCGCTCTCTCTGTCCATTCATCTCTCTGTGAACTTGAAGAGGACGAAGGGAAAGTGGCGACACCCGCATAACGCGACTTAACACTGAGAGGGCGGAGCGACCGTATGATGCACCCAGTTAGAGAGTAAGACAATGAGAGAGGAGTGTGCCAGTTGCGGACGTGGCAGCCGTCGTTGGACAGCGTTGCATAAGCGTGTGTGTGTTTGCTTCGCGTCCCAATGGATGAAGCCGGGCCATCTGGCACTGCGGCGCAGGTTCGCTGTGCTCGACGTACAACGATTACGAAGGCAGAACCAGAAAGCCGGAGGCCCATAAATCGACAGCCGGAGGAGACGCGGCCGTTTGCACGCTCAAGTTCTCGCAAGGCTGGCAGCGAGCGGACAGCGGTCGACCATAGATCACCTTCGTCGGCTTCGAAGAATTCATATTCCAAGGGGGAGTTAAGTTTACGGGCTTCTCCCAGAAACGAAGTGTTCACCGCGGGTCCACTGTCGCGGGGGAGATTCCGAAGGGGCGGCCACGGTCAAGTGGCAGCTTGAAGCGAGTTTATTTATGACGGTCGCGCAGGTGGCCGCTCTTCAGAAGTGGTATAGGAACACATAGAAATGGGCGGCCTTCGGTTCGGTCCGTTCCGATTCTCGAAAACGTCGCGCTTCGCCCGTGCCGCGAAGGAGGGAAATCAGAGCAGTTAAAAAGCTCAGCGTAAGCGCACTGGTTGTGGGTTCGGCGCTAACTGCTCTGTAGCCTTGTATACATGAGCCCGACGCAAGCGGGTCGGGTAGGGGGGGGGGGAGCCGGTTGTCGAGATGAGCCAGCCCGACCCGTCCGGGTTTAAATGAGCTCGAACCTGTCGGGCAAAGATCGCTGCTACACCGTGCGTCGAGCAAGAGAACCAGGCGCAGGCAGGAGAGGAGGAAAAGGAGGAATGCTCAGACGAACAACTCACGGTCCCGTCCCCGATCAGCAAGGAGGCAAGAGAGGAGACGCCTGACATGCCCCTCGCCCATCGGGTAGGGTCGAGCCAACCCACCCCCTGCAGTCGGGCTGGCGGGACCCGACCCGACGGTCCTTTAGCTCGACCCCCTAGCGTATACATGAGCCCGATAGCCGGTTTTTAGCCCGACAGGCCTCCCCGACCCGACTTTGTCGGTCTTATGTAAGCCCCCTGTGTATCTCGGTTTGAGGGGAAAGGTCGCGAAGGCCATAAATCGCGGCCAAACACGGGCTGGAGAGAATGGGCGGCAGAGGGAGCTCCTGTCGGTGTCTTCGTAAAACCCCTTGATGTTTTGAAAGTAGCGACACTCTCCTCCTTCGCGGCGCATTCCTCCTCGTTTCTCCTCGCCCGCCAGCCGCCCGCGCTGCACACGGCACTCTTTTTCACCCAAGCACCCGCCGGCCAGCCGCGCCTTTGAACGCTGGCGTGCTTTTTAAGCACCGTTTACAGCTTCGGTAGTGAAAGTAATTCTCATAAACGGTTACCCAAGCGATTAGAATGCTGAGAAAAAATTCTGTGGTTTTTTTTCTTTTTTTAAGGCACTTAATTTCTAAATATTTCCCAGAAGAAAACATTCTTCTGCGGGTGTCATTTACGAAAACCGTCTCTGAAAGGAGATGTGATGTTTTGCGGCGTGTAATCAACTAAGTAGTGCTCCAGGCATAAGTTAATGCGTATTAAGCTTATCAGTGCAAGACATCTAACGGTTTGCTAGTGTTTATGGCGGCGTACAATAAATTAGTTGTAAGTGCTGTGCAAGACGATGTGTTTAGTTTCCTGATGTGAACGCAGGTGCATGCAGTGAGATGTGCGGCGCAGAAGTGATGGACTTAAAAAAACTTACAAAACTGACAGTTCAAAACACAGCACAAAAAGCAAGCACAATTGTACAAAAGCAATATCACGCTATGAATGAATCGGTTTTAGTGCGGCTGAAAAATGACCAACACGGTACCAAGCATGAACTGCTTACGATTTCCAGACATGTAATGAAGCCGATGCTACGTGGTGCAAGGGCCAGCACATTATTTGGAGCCGAAACTCTCCAGTAAAAGGAAGTTCAACGCACGGAACGCAGTTTTTTTTAACGTTTATTGTCTCTCCTTCACCCTTTGTGGACGTTCTGAAGTCCTTTTTTTTCTTGGTGCACTTTACCATTGAGCCCCTTCAGCTTTATGTTACACTAAATTGAAAGCGGATTGAAATAAAAAAAAAGTCTTTTCTGTTGTGAACAAAAATTATTTCGACATGAAAAGCGAAATCCTCACGTTAGATATTAACTACACAGTGGCTGTAAAATTTTAAAATTTATCCCAGGCAGTGGCTTGCTGCTTATGAAAGATATTTGTTTTAAAAGTATCACATAAAGGTCCTTTGCTTCGCAAGCAATGAAGCGTCTACACATCATTTAATGCTTGAAACAGCAACGCGCATGCCAATGCTTTAACTGGCACATTTGGAACTCTCAATAGAAGATCTTTTAGCCGCTTCACTTTTCACTAAAATTTCCATGCGCAGTTTGCCGAATATTTTAACAATGTCTTCAAGTAAGTTATGGCAAGAAGGAAAGCATGTCTGCGAAGTTACGCTTTGGGTAATGGCTTCACCTCCGACTCATGTACAGAATTACGGATTAGCTCTTCCTTATTAATGCGGAAGTAGATCTCTGCTATTTTTATCACTTCAATCACCCCTTGCGATGGAGTGGTCAAAGACTGCTGGTGCTTTGAAAAGTTTTTGAGCTCTATCAGCGTCGTAGAGCTGTCTCGTTCAATCAGAGAATTATAGCAATTCTCACACTGTACTCGCTTCACAAGTTTTGAAGCAACGTAGCCTGCTAGGTACGTTAATGACTGCTCTATTTCAGGGCTCGAGGTCAAGAATATCATCAGGCGCTTGAATAGCATCTGTGGCGCTTCTTGCTTCACTTGTGTCGCGTAAATGTAATAGTAAATAATCTTCCTCCTCGGAGTAGCTTCCTGATTTGCTAGGCTTCAAAAATTGACCTAGTGTTGCGTTCCTTAAGCTACATTTAAACTCATATAGTCTCGGGATGGGGTTTTTGGCGCGTAATGTAGAGAAAAAGTTCTCAAGCCCATCCTGGCCTAACCTGCTCAGGAACACATAATGAAAGTTGTACGTTGTGAGAAGGACGTCTTGTACTTCTAGTGCTGTTATTGTCGCTAGTATAATTCCCGATTGTACAGGCTTCCAGACAGCATTTTTTTCACGTCCAATTTGAATTTTAAAGAGCTCGATTATCATTTCCAAAAATGCTACACAGGAGTCATACTCCTCTTGAACTGCGTGGCTAAAAGCTAGCTTTGTTGTCCGTGACGTGATCAGGCGAAACCAACTGAACACGGTTTCGATAAACCATGCAGTAGTAAGAGCGTTTCTCGGAATTTTTCGTCTGTCTTGAAGCAAGCGCAAGCCTGAAGCTGTGTCATTATGGGAAATGGAAAAAGCTGGGCCTGCCTTCATTTTATCGTAGTGGCTTGGATCAAGACAGGAAGCATTTAGGTGCGGGGCAAGTTTTATATCATCCGTTTCATCGTGCCTTACAAGTGCTTTAATGAACTCAAAATTCACGACATTAGTTGGCAAGTTATGTTTTTGCACAACTTCTTCGGGAAGGTAGATGAGGTGCCCTTTAGTCAAATGATTTCTAAGATTTTTTAACAAGTGAGGTACATCGCAAAGAAAAACAACGTGCGCAAGGTCTCCTTTGCTTGAGTGGGTGAAAAATGGCGCGCGAAGAACGAAAAGCTTCACAAAGAATGCAAAAAGCGCGCGTGTAACCATGGCGACCCCGGGGACAGCCAGAGTGACCAATTAGCGCGAAGCGGAACGCGCCGCGCGACTGCGCGCGGCGTCGCGCAGAGGTGCCCGTCGCGCGGAGATCTGAATCCGAGTAGGTGGCGAGGAGGTGAGGAGAGGTGATGCGGCGGCGGCAAAGTACAAAGCGTGGCGGTACTTTCTCTTTATCGAGGGACTTTATGTCTTCTCAGGAAGACTTCAGGGGCCGTATCCAGCGGAGGTTCCTTTCGTGAACCGTTCTCTTTCAAGAGTGACGTCAGTTGACGTCAGCAAGACAGCGGGCGCCACCTCATGGCGAGGACGGGAAAGACAGCGGTCAATCAGCGATGACGCCAGATCGTAGGCGTGTCCACCACGAGCATGTGGCTTTTTCTGGTACCAAATGCTTGTACCAAAGTGGTGTTAAGCACGAACTAAATCTAATAATTACATAGTAACGCAAACTAGTGATTAATAGACTGAAATATTCTTAGAAATTTCCTTTTAACAACTGTCAAGCAATTTTATTGATTCATGAGTACCTTTTTCGCCGCTAGATGGTGTCGCGCGCGCGATGGCGTCGTCTGCTTTTTCGCTTGCTGTGAAGTTTTTCTAAGTTCTGTCTTTCGCACAGAATGGCAAATATCCTAAGAACGAGGTCTACAACGCCCGTAGTATGCAGTCCGAATCACGCTAGTTCTATGACGGAGGAGTTGCTGCCACCGTTGCGAGTACGAACGAGCTGCTTGATACCGGCACCGCGCCGGCGCGTCCGCGCCTGCCTATGTAGCGGGGCAGCGTCCGTAGCCTTATCGGCTGCTCAAGCATCGTGAGTATGCGCGAACTTTCCGTGAATAGCTGTCAATGTAGGACGCAGCCGATGACATATGGAATCCGACCGCACTCGATCCAGTCAGCCACCATCTGCTCCCCTTCCGCTGATGTAGGAGGAGGCAAAATGCCGCGGAAAGTCAGCGGCACTTCCGTCCCGTCTAATGGTGAATTCCAATCGCAAAGCAGGAGCACTTCCAGAGCAACGTTTTCTGCTCCTTTCGGAGCAATTGTCTTCCAAACGCAGATCCGGAACACGGATCGCGTCTTCCAAACGCAGAACGGGAGCAATTGCCGAGCAATGGTCGCTCCGCGGACCAGTCAAAACTGCTCCGCCGAAATCGGGGGAACCGACCGGAAGTTTGCGTGACGTGACTTTCCGAGCGACGCTTGCGCATGCGCTAGCTAGCGCATCCATTTCCGGTGGCTCGCCGCGTTGGGCTGGTCTCTACAACGCACCGCTCCATAGCAGACGATCAGTATTTGCCGCCGCCATGGATGGTGATTCGCGTCGCGCTCTTGCGCTCGCTTTGCTTGAGGACAGCGAGTCGGAGAGCAGCAGTTCCGACTCATCTGTCGAAGAATCAAAAATCAACTATTTATATGTCCATCGTCCGTGTAAACTCAAAGCCGCGCACGTTACAGCTTGGCTCTGGAAGACTGCAAACATTCGGTACGTGAACCGAAGTTTTCTTCCATATTAAAGAAAGTGCTGAAGGAGTCTTACCGTGTGTGTCCGCGCTCGGCTCTTCGAGCAAGGAGGATATAATTGCGTAAACGGCTGGTGTAACCTCCATATCAAAGGGAAGAAAGGCTGCAGGCTTGCAAAGCAGACGACGCGAGCGCACGAAAAGCGCGGGCAAGTGCAAGGAATGATGGGTACGTTCTCCGTCTCCGTTTGCTCGCGAGCGCCACCTACTTGCTCCGGCCGGAGCAAGAGTATTCGAAACGCAGTCTGGGAGCGTGCTCTCCGCCGGATTGAGGCGTTCTGTGATGGAGCTTGCGCGCTGCTCCAGTTCTGCGATTGGAATTCGCCACAATTCTCTCTAGCGGGGGCGAAAGGAGGAAAGAAAAAGCTAGGAGGAGGATTTCTCTCTCGTGCCTAAATTTTCCCCTAGCACTGACGGCGCCGCCGACTCCGCTGCGTGGCTTGCTTCGTCCTCACGTGAACCACTGCAACCGTTACGACTCCGCTCGTTTTGAATTAGAACCGTCGTCTGCGTCGGTCGTCTGCATAGCCTAGCGCTATGAATTCTTTGCGTGTTGGCTTATCGGCCAAAGTCGCGATTTTTTTTTTTACTCTGTGCATCTCATTGCTGCTGGCTCTTCGCCTCTTTGTGAGACGAGATACTTGTCTGCGTGCAGCTCCAGTTCCATGGACCCATTCTCATCTGCTGGTTGTGCTGGCCATTCCGATATCCGCTGTGGTTCGTGTTGTTCAACTTGTTACCTTCATGTGATGTGGAAAGACGTAAATGCGTTTCGAAGAAGGTGGTTCTTCCAGGAAGGGTAGTGTAAATTTTTAATCGTGCAGTTTGGTTATGTATAGCACATGTGATTACTTGCATCAAATACCAACCACTAGGTAACTAGTAACGCAGGTATTATCTCCATGTTTCTACATTGCTCTGATGGTACCCAGTCGAAAAAAACTACAAAACCTTGTAAAAAATACGACAAAACATCCTGTAGTTCTGTCGTAACCATCAGATTTTTCTGTAGTTCTGTAGTACTTTTCTGTAGTTCTGTAGTTTTTCTGTAGTAAAATTCTGTTGTCTGTAGTTCTGTAGTACTTTTTTGTTGTAACTACAGAAATTTCTGATGTTACTACAGAATGTTCTGTTGTCACAACAGGTTTCCCGTCAAAAACCGCACAGAAATTCTGTCGTAACATCAGAAAATTATCTGTAGTTTTTTCCGAGTGGGTATGGAATGCGTAGAATGGATATGTGCATCATTTAATTAATTTCATATCAACTGTACACATGCTGACAGAAGCAGTGCCGGCAAACTGGGTTCTTTTGTAGTGATAAAGCAAGCATGCAAGATTACAATGTTAGCGCAGAACACAGAACACTACTGTAAACTTTTGGTTATGTAAAGTGTGTGTGTGTGTGTATGTGTGAGGGATACCTCGTCGCATCTTTTCATTTTCTGTTTCACGTGCAGTTAATAAAAAAATCAAACGATATCTGCTGTTCTTTGTGCTATTTCCTGCTGCGGTCGGGTACGCTTGCTTGCGAGCGCCTACGCCTTCGAGAGCGCTATGCTTGTGGTTTTTCAGTTTTTCTTTCCATCATACTGTTCCTGCCGCGGTGATCGCTCTGCGGCAGAACGATGATGCGGTAGAAAATCCACAGGCAGAGCGTTCTCCTGGACGCGGTCGCACGCGAGTGCGCGACCCGCGCTGCTTGAAGCAACCTTGAAGACACCCCCTTCAGCGCACCGTTTTTTTGGACCACTCCGCTATACGGCCTTCCCCGTCAAGTTCATTTTTTACGCGCCCCTCCCGCTATAATGGGGAGTTTGGCGCTAGCGTCTGTAATTCGTGGCCGCTGGGAGGGCCTCTTTATATATAGGTATGAGTTGTGGGCACACAACCACGGCGGGCTTGTAACCAAGTTTTAGGGCCGAGAAAAAAACAAAAACACAACGCATTCTTGTTCTGTGAATGGAACGATTACCGTAGAAATGGCTGAGAAAGCTAAGAAGGTGTGTAAGATTTTTTAGGACAAGTGTAATAGATTGCACAAGAATGCTAAATTGGGCGAGTTGGTGCATTCGCATTTTAGGAAACGTAGCGCAAAAAAGACAAGGACAAAAGCGCTCGTGTGTGTTTCCTTCTTTTTTATCCTTGTCTTTCCTGCGCTACGTTTCCTAAAATGTAATAGATTGGGCAGCGTTATATGGTACAGGAAGAAAAGTACACACACAATCAGAAATGAAATGCCATCTTATGTGTTATTCAGTTTCCCCATTGGAGCAGTATAAGGTTAGAAGGATGGAAGTTTTCTGCACATTGTGCAGGACAGTCCTCATGATATTCTCATAAAAAAAAGAACTCGCACTGTGAGCCGTAATAATAAAGAGTAAGAGTACCTGCAAGCAAGGTCTCAGTAGAAAACCTCCTGCACGAAAGTGTATAAGGCTCCATGGATTCAGCTTTATCATGCGCCTCACAGAGCATAGTGTGAACCTTGGGGTGCAAATACATGACACAAGGCAAATTTTTACATCTGGCATGTCTTAAGCTGCATGCAGTAACACTTCATGAGAGTGATGAATGCTGGTACTCTCAAGTATGACTCAAGGAGCAAAGATTTTGGGGATATTCATAGCAGAAATTAATGAGATGAAGGTATGTAACACGGTCACACAAACACTTTCTATCCTCATTGAACTCGATCAGCATTCAACTCGTGCAATCGTGCCCGAGCCTGCTTGGATCGAAGCTGTTTCTGAGCGCTCTTGAGTTTGGAAGCACATCCGAGAGCGGGCGTCGCCACCCTCGACGTCACCTAACGCACACGAAGGAAGCTTCTCAGTGGTCATTCAAAACGGCCGTGCAGCACCGGATGCTTCAATGCTTCCTGAAAACCTCAATGAGGATCACAAGTGTTCGCGTCGCAGAGGTATAAGAAGGAGCAAGTAATTTCAGACTGAGTTTGCTAAGAAATGAGCTGCTACCACAGTTCTTTCAAGTGTATTACAATGAAAAACCAAAGGTATATGCAGAAAATAGCATCTCATAAGCTTCTGTACTCTCAAGACAGGCAGTTTGCACATGTAAGCACTTCAGACGTCACTGAAATCCTGTGAACCGCTGACCAGCGGCATTGTTTTGCAATATACATCTCCCTCATTGTCTTATGAACAGCCAAAAAAAATGCTTTTCATAATGGCAATAACATGCACATATTATTTACTGCAGATTTCCTGCTCTCATTGATTCATTTTTTTTTCATTTGTACTTCTTAATTATTTCGTGGTTGAAATTGCCTACAAGTATTTGATTCGTTTGAAAAGCTCACTACACATATCTTGCATTCTGAATGCTGAAATAAAGTTCGATCTGTGCAGGTAGTCGCGTTTGTTCTTCCCCCTGTAGTGGCCATGCATGCACGGCTTTTTCCCTGCAACGTGTCCATCATAAATATTGATTGTGGCTCGTGTGTAGTGTGCCTGAAAACAGCCTTGGGTGCGATGTGACCTTTCTGGAAACTATTTTGTATTAATGAAATGATCTCCACTGTCTGCTATCTGATGTGACTACAGAAGCATCGGCACCACTCAGTGGCTTGAGTCTTCATGAAGTATAATTCTTGCGATTATAGCTAGATTATAGCAAGCCTGTCTTGTCTGTGCCACGTCTTGTTCTGATTAATCGTATGTTGTGGGTGCTGGGTATCGTGATGGTGTGCCGACAAAACTGTTAATTTTCATGTCTCTCTGAAAAGGGTACATATCTATGATGGGTACCGAGGGTTTGGTGCTGAGCCAAAAACAAGAGGAGAGATTCATGTCCCAATAGAGCACATGCCGTGTAATCAACTTCTGTCGTTCTATACTTAGCTCAACAGAGCAAGATGCTACCAAATGAATGGCTAAGAAAGATGGTAAGGCTCATTATAAGACTGTAATGAAGTGGGCAATATTATGGTGCAGAATGAAAAAAAAATGTACAATCTGAAAGGAATTTTCAACTTGGCTAAACATTCTTCCAGTTGCAATGATACAACAATATACAGGTACTTGCACACTTTTACCAGGGCAAGGCCCTTGATCACACTGAGGGGAAGACGAATTCAAATAACGAGTTGCAACTGAGCAAGATAAATTTTCACACAAGTTTCCTTGAGTCTAAACAGTGAAGGTTCGATAGTGTCAACCCTCTGCAGCATGATAATTCGTATAGAATCCCGTCGCACAACCCCATTACCTTGCATTGCCTTGAGCTGCATAAAGTGATGCTTCTTGAGAATGGTAAATGCTGCTGCTTAGTGCAGCAAGAAAATGGAAATTACTTGGCAAGAACCAAATGTTGAGGAGAACCAGAATGGGGTGAATAAACATTTATTTTCTGGCTTCAGAGACCACTATACTGGTAACAGATGCGAGATGCTACAACTGGGGATATGCATATAACAGCTTAAGTTTGCTGCTACAGACAGGCAACATTCATTTTTGGTTCATGGTATATATTCAGAAATCTGGATAAAATATCCTTTGCTTTGTTGAATTTCCTGGCTTCAACCAGAGCAGTGCAGCATTACTATCAGGCAACACAAACAGCTTGAAATCTAAAAAAAGCCATGTTACACACACCTAAGATCACTGGAGTGTTTCTAAGTACTCCACAGATATGGTTGTCAAGTGAAAATTCATGCAGTTGCGTCAGCATGTACCTAATTAGCAATCTCGGACTGACCGAAAGCTTAGTGTGCTTCTATTATCTATCTTATCTATTCATTCAATTTGTCGGGGGGGGGGGGGGCGCAGTGGTTACGGCGCTCGACTACTGTTCCCAAAGACGCGGGATCGAATCCCGGCCGCAGCGGCAGCTTTTCGATGGAGGCGAAAAGCAAGGCGCCTGTGTGCTGTGCGATGTCAGTGCACGTTAAAGAACCCCAGGTGGTCAAAATTTCCTGAGTCTTCCACTACGGCGTCTCTCATAGCCTGAGTTGCTTTGAGACGTTAAACCCCACAAATCAACCAACCAACCAATTTGTGATAGAAAAGAACCCAGAAATATAGTCATCCACACTGCTCAAAGGCAAAACAGCATTGTCTGCTAGTCTAGAAGGTGCGATCATCACTATTATATGTTGTGCATACCACTGTGTATCACTGCTGCATTGCAACAGTACTCCCCCCCCCCCCCCCCCCCCCCCCCCCCCCCCCCCC
>JAJIZL010023000.1:40332-109510 GCA_023969395.1 Amblyomma maculatum | reverse complement strand
GTTTTGCCAACCAAACTGATTATGAATAGCATAGTCTTGCTGCTGAATCAAATATGAATAGTGCTGAAAACCAAACTGAATACAAATAAACTAGTTGAGCAGCTATTTTAAATGTCTTTGAAGAAGTAAACACATTGAATTTTAGAGATAATTTGAACATGCACTGTTTGAATCATTTGCTATGGCATGGATACCATAACAAATGATTCCATGCACTTTTAAAGATTTGTTACTGTCATGAACCTCGACACATTTTCTGCGTGCAAATGCATCTCATATGCAACACCACAGCTATATGTTGCAGCCAGAAATGAGGATTACGTGGCGAAATGTACGCCACTGAGAGATTGCTACCACCGGGGTGAACCGCATGGAAAACAGTGCTTCTGTACATGTTACAAATGATGTGTATGTTTGTTTATGCTTTGCAGTCTATTTTCTCACAGTAAAACAGGCGTGTTGTAAAATGTGTTTAGGCTGTAATTTCGGATGAAAACATTAAATGACCAGCTCCTGCATCTTTGCCGCGAGCGCTATACCGAAGTGAACGCGCGAACACAGGCAGGGGAGATATGAATATATACACTTTACCTTTCAATGTATACACACCAAGTACACGGCGAAAGCAGGTGCCGCTGGGGCATGCGTGCGTCTACGCTGTTGCTGGATGATTGCATCGCCGGCGACTTAATCGCTCTACTAATGGTCATTCCATACTGTTTGTGCTGTATATGCGGGGCTCAATAACTCTACAGCTAGAGTGCAAATTAATTTGATAGCCGATGATCGAGAGCCACCGTGAAGAGGAAAAGTTTCCCCAAACCAGAGCCGCAGCCGTCATATGCAGCGTTTCGGCGTTCGAAGCAGCGCGCGCCGGGCGCGCCAATCAGAGCGCTGGAGAAATCCGCCACCCAAAAGATGCCCAAAAGCGACCGTATAGCACCCTATGCGCCTCCCGTGCCGAACGCGTCCGCCAGCTGGCGGAAGGCGGACGAGCGCAGCGCCTCTAAAAACGACCGTACGGGGGCCTTAAGCAGACCAACTCGTCGCGGTTCCTGCACCGGCCGGCAAAACAGTTCCTTTCGGAGCGGTGGCCCCGCCTCGTGACGTAGGCGAAAAACGCGCAGCCGCCTCCGGAAGTTTTGGGGGTCACGCCGGACGTGACGGAGCAACCAATTAGGAGCGGCGAAAGGAACCAGTTCCCGAACGCAACCGTCGCTGGATCTGGCCCCTGGACATACTCCCCTTGAAACCGCCGCCCGTGCGCAACCGACCAAGGGCAGCGATCGGGATGCTTGGGCCTTAGGTTCGTGTGCTGTGTGTTTTGGAAGCGCAACCGTCGCTGCTGGCCACCTCTTGCGTGAGCTGAGGAAATATATTGAAGAGAGTGTAAATCGCAGATGTGTGTGGTAATGCATGAAAGGTATAACAGGGATAAGCGGGGCTACATACCTACTTCGTATTTGGTTAACTATTCAAATCGGCCATATTTTTTTGCCTATTTGGGTGAATGCAATGCTATAGGCTAGCAGGATGGATTAGATGTGCAGAGTAGCAAGCCAGATTTGAATTATTACGGCCAACCTATCTACCTTTTCCTTTCAATAAATCCATCTATCTATCTAGATGTCTCAGTGGAGTCTCTGCCGAGGTCAGGCGAAAACAAAACCCTTCGCAGCAGAACGGATCAGAGCCCAGTACTTCTCGTTCGTAGCGAGCACGGAACGTAGTGTACCTTTTGTCCAAAGTTGAGCACCCTGTGTTGTTGTTACACCCTTTCTCGCGGTGTGCATTCGATGTAGTCTTCATCCACTTCCATCCATGCCCAGTGGATCCATGCACTCCGTTATTGATTCGCCAATGTGGCTAAATCGGTTGCAGTTTTTTTTTATATACGACTCTCCTACATCCCGGTTCCTCAATGCCTGCATTACTGCTGACTGCTGATGTGTCGACTGCGCCCTAATGCTTTCTCGTATAGTCAACGCAAGATGTGGGCTTGATCCGCCTTCCTAACCTCACAAAGTCACATGATATCCCACTTATACTCTCTGGTTTCTCCAACAGAATACCGCTTCATTAGATAAGATTCTAGCGTTCTAGGTGTCGTTTGTGCGCTGAACACAACTATGGCGCCATCAATCTCACCTCACGTGACGCCCTCACGAGCATATACCCCACATCGGTGTGACCTTCATCGTGACTGACAGGTACAAACACATCACGAATTCTGTGCTACATTTTGCTTCCGCCGTGACACCTGCTAGCAAAAAGCACGCACGCGCCGAGGTCGAGTGATCGTCACGGAGGCTAACCGCGACGAGGCCTAAGACACAGGTGCGTTCTGAGCCGGCCCGTAGGAGGCTTGCGCCGGCTGGCGGCCTACGTGAACAGCGTGCGCACTAGTACCATGCAGCAGCAGGGACGCTGAAGGGAAGCAGCAGGAAAGGAAGAAAACAGGTAAACCGAGACCGGAATACGCGCAGTAAACTCCCCAAAGCAAACAAGACTTCGTGATTGACTCCGGCGTCACGACAGACATCGCCGCGTGCCATTCCGGCTTCGCCATGTGTCAACCGGTCATCAAAACATGCAGCGCTTTCCAGTATGCACAGCTCAGTAAGTTCGGCAAGTTACTATATGTGTCGCTCAGTTCAGCCTCCGGCCGACTGCGCAGTTCTTTAGCGTGGGCCAAACACGGTGTCGTCACGCTACGGTGGTCTCAAGTAGACGCGCCCTCCTACTATACATCCGCCGCGCGTGCGTTTATCCACAGACCGCGTGTGCGCAGATTGTGTACGTACGCACGCTATTTGCCGGCTCCTTTTACTTTTATCTTTTTGCAGTACGCCTTGGGTTATTTTCTCTTTTATTTTTTTTTTCTATTTGAAGTGATGAAGGGGAAGACTTTTCAGAGCACACAAACCGGGTTAATATGCTGGCCGCTCTCTGTGATAACATTGTGCAGAATTCTTGTCGACCTTGCAGCGTATGAGACGCTTTTAGGCCTCGATCCGGGTTTTTAAAGCACGCCGCGTTCCCCTTTCTAACAATTCAGGCCGGTTGAAAGCATCTGCTGGCTGATAGTTCACGAGAGGGGCGCACACGTTTAGAAATCACATCCGTGAGATAAGCAATAAAAGAGTCAGTAGAAAAGAAAGTGCATTGCTAAGAAACGTTCCCAGCCAAGATGTTTTTAGTTTATTATGCGAATGTTTCTCAGAATACACAGGAATCAGAGCCTAAAAACTTTGCTCGAGAGTATGGACTGCTCTTAGACACAACTACGATCAGAATTATTTGTTTTCAGCCTAAAACAGATCTTGCACCGTGAGCCCTAGAAAATTAAGCCTAGGCTACCTTTTCCTCTCTCAAGTGAAATAATATTGCCTGCTATTCATTTGTAGTGTCCTGTGTGCGAATTGATTAAAGTAATTATGCTAAGCCAGCTCACGCAAAAAAGCATTGATATCCATTCTGGAAAACTTTATGTGCTCGCAGCTTAGAGGCTGTAGCAGAGAAGTACATGAACCTCAAAAAAATGCTGTTTTGTGGAAAGAGCAGTGAAAGCCTCTAAACAATTTCACTTTATTTCTGTACGGGACCATGAAAAAGGACGAAAAATCATTTTAGAAGTTTCTAATAGCAAACTAATATACTTTCTGAAAGCTAAAGTAATACGCTTTTAATATGTTGTAGATTCTACAAAAATTACTTTTTTTGTCAGAAAAACAGAACCGCAAATAAATTCTCTAATAATTCTCAACTTACGTTTTGAAGTCACCGCGAAAAACAATAAAACATTATTTTTTCAGAGAACAAGTGGTTAAGGTAAAGGATGCTCTGTAAGAAGTTCGCAAAATACAGCCATTGATTTCTTCGACAAAACAATCACTCCACCATTCATCCCGCACCGAGGGCACTAATTTGGTCATGCTCTATAAAAGTAATAAACTCAGAGCTTTCCTTCTCTCTTTCTCCTGTTCGCTGTTCATTCTCATGTCTACATGGGGGGTGTGGGAGGAGGACAAAAGGAATGTCATCATCATCATCATTGGCCTAACTAACAAAATTACATAAAGAGGGGCCATCTCTAGATGGGCGGTGTGGGAAGAGGACAAAAGAAATGTCATCAACATCATCATCATTAGCTTAACTAACCACATTTCATTAAGAGGGGCTCTATCCAACATCCTTCTGTGGGGCTGTGTGTGATTATGTGCGTGTGAAAGAGTGCGACACCGATTCTTTTTCTTTTTCATTTATTTCCCCTTCCCCTCCCACACTCTGTCACCCTCATCCCTGAACCCTCATCAGGAGTAGCATGCTAGGCTTACCACCAGGCAGACATCTCCTGTAGCCATTAAAATAAATCTCTCTCTCTCTCTCTATCCAACATCCTTCCAATTTATCCTGACATGTGACAGCGGCGCTAAACGTTATTCCCGCTGACTTCGTAACGTCATTCGCATCCTGACTCTCTGCTGCAACCTACGATGCTTTTTAACGACGGTCGGTTACCTTTTTTTTGCTTTACATGTCCAGCTCGTCCCCATTTCTTATTCTTGATTTCGAATGCAATGTCACTAACTCGAGTTTATTCCATCAGTCATTCTGCTCTTTTCTCCGTCTTGACTTATTTATTTTCCTCAACGTCTGCGCGCTGTCTTCAATTTGCGTTCAACCCTTTTGGTTAGCCTCCACGTATCCAGCCCATCGGTGAGCACCTGTAAAATACAGCTACTATACGCTTTCCTCTTGACGGATATTGTTAAGCTGTTATTCACCTACCAAACGCGCTTCACTCCACTGTTATTGCATTAGTTATTTTTTCTTGTGGATCCAAGCTATGGCCACCTCCTGCCTTAAGTGGATGTATGTCCATACTATTTTTAACACTTCAGTGTGGATCGTACACTCACGTTTTCCTTGTAATTTATTGAGCTTGATTTTGGTTTCTATACGTTATTTTTCTAGTCCGGTTTTCTTGCCGTCCCTCTCCGCGTCAATGACCTATGACATCTGCGGGTGGGCCTCTAGCAAACTACGGTATATTGTGCCACAGTGTATATATTTTTTTCTACCCTGTTCTTTCTCCCTGTCGCTCACCTCTTTGATTTCGTCTACCGCTTCCTCACCATCCCTTTATTTCCGCCGCCCCAGTTCAGAGGCTTCAGATATCTGATAGCAGATACCGGGCCTTGCAAACACCTTTTCCATCCTTTTGAATATATAATAAAAATAACCAAATACTACTAATACATTATTAATATAAACAGCGCGACCACGAAGACTCGCCCAACAAAGTATCTTGACTGCTAATACCACTACTACTCTCCGCACCATAGAGATCGCACTTCGAACTTCAGGCCCAAGCGTGCTCAGCTACGTAAAGTCATTCGCTAACTGATGATGCGAATAAAACTTACACTGAAGTCTTCCTTCCTTCTTTCTATTCCTGATCTCTGTATACGGCCCGTAAACAAGCTGTGACTGGAAATGGGGAGATGGTGTCTCCCTTCCTGACAGCTCTCTTGATCGACCTTCTATTGTTTTCATTATGAATGAAATTCTTAGCTGTGTCTTCCCTGTGGATTTTAGAGCGTTTTTTCATATACGTCTTCAACACTAAGGCTCCGCAAAATCTGTATAGCTGGTGACGCTTCGACGGAGTCAAATGTTTCCTCTTGATCAAACAAGGATTTACATAACTGTTGTCTAAAATGGCAGCTTGGGCATGTTGGTTATGCATCTTGAGGTAACAGCGCGGAACGTAGACGGGAGCACAAGATTAGAAGATGACACCACGATCGCTGACTTTCAACCTTTGTTTTGTTGAAAGTCAGCGCTCGTGTTGTCTTCTAATCGTGTGCTCCCGTCCACGCTCCGCGCTGTTACCTCAAGATTACTGTTGTGTACAGTCTGGGCAGTCCTTTACCAATTGATGTGAATAAGTCTACATTTCCAGGTAGTCTATGCGAAAGCATGCCTAGTCGACCGGGTCATTGAAGCCTAAATATGGCCTAATTATTTTATAGATTGTCTTACCTAGTACTATGCAGGAGACGCACAAAAAGCTATTCAGTCTGCGGTCTAAAAATTTATGACGTTCCTCTTTGCTATATTAAACTTGTTTTTGTTCTCCCTAGACGCCAGAATGCTCGATGCTGCTCGGATTTTATGCATGATATGGCCGGCTTTCGAGTAGAATCTTTCCATCACCCTCTAGGAGATACGAAATTATATAATCCGCGCCAGCGGCGCTTCGCTTTTTTTCATGGCACGTGAGGTGTTGTTTACTACCTCTTTTGTTACTTGCAGAATGTCCAATTTCTCAACAGCCTTGCATCTGCCATGTAGTCCTGGTTATTTCGGCCCCTGTATGCATTTGAGTGGAACTACCCGGCTACCTTAGCTATATCATCCATTTTGTCTGCGACATGGACAGTACGTGCTAGTCTCTTCCTGCGCACATCTGAGTTGTGCCTATGCCCTTATTTCTTTCACCCCTTTTAGTTGGCGCACGTTAAATATCTCAAGCTGGTCGAAACTTCTGGAGTCCGTCATTACGGCGTCTCTCGTAGCCTCAGTCGCATTGAGCGTTAAACCTCAGAAATCAATCAGCGACATTTAGGTTACCTCTGTTATTTAGCGTATGATAAATATCGCTGAAATTTACTTCCTTACGTTGGTTACCTGCGCTTATTATTCAACTTTGACAGCCTCCACTTTTCTATTATTTCTATATACGAGGTTAGATAATTTCGCGTTTCTTAGTCGGATCTTTTGTGTCTTGGGAAAAGACAGTGTAGCATGATAGTAAAAATGCTCGGTAATTAC
Organism: Amblyomma maculatum; assembly: GCA_023969395.1. Lineage (NCBI taxonomy): Eukaryota > Metazoa > Arthropoda > Arachnida > Ixodida > Ixodidae > Amblyomma > Amblyomma maculatum. Next base: position 102,670 of record JAJIZL010023000.1, on the reverse strand, counting down.
ATACGCTGATAGCTACCGCTCATAGCTGTCGCCGTGGTCAATCGGTCAGCATTTTTTCTGCTACACGCTCGCGTTCCGCATCTCATTACGCCGTCCTCATCCACTTGCATGCATGCGCAATGAACGCGAAACACCGTATCTTGCGGTCTACGTAAGGTGCGCTGAACGTGAGATATGGTTTGGCTAATCGACTTGGTCCGTGCCTATATTTCAGCTGGCTCCATGACAAATTATTTTTGCGCAATTTCGAAATCAAAAATGGAATTGGTCCACGTTATAAGCGACCTTGTCTTGCCTAAGAATAGGTTTGGCACAATTTCGAAATTTGGGTGGCCCAGCCATAATATTAGGTTGAAAAGTCCTTAAATGCTCATGTATATATGTCGTCACTTCCAGACGTTGCTGCGTTGGTTTGCGGAGACACACACCTATAATTTATTTCTTGTCGGGAGATCTCTCACATATTGTAGCAGATAACGTAGCAGATTAAATCTGCTTGTTCGCTCAGACCTGCAGTATTGTGAAATAATTAGTGTAAATAAAAATAAAGGCTGTAAATTAAGAAATTCTAATGTTGCTTCAGGTCTCTCCCAGGGCTTATCCATGCTACTTTTCCTCATTTACATTAATGGTCTCCCTGCTAATGTAGACGCTAAACTAAGATTATTTGCGGATTACTATGTCATCTACAGTCCTATTCGTCCTCTTACCGACAGCCACCTACTACAAAAAGACATTGATACAGTAGGCACATGGTGTGACACTTGGCCCCATGCCTTTGAACCTGGACAAATGCCAACTCTTGTCGTTCTCCCGCAAACGAACAGTAATTCAGCATTCATACACCATCAACGCTTCCCCGGTTGCCGAAACATCACCCTACAAGTACCTTGGATTATATCTTTCGTCTTCATTAAATTGGGTAAATCACGTCCTAACAGTATGCTCCAATTTCTCATGTGTTCTAGGTTGTCTAAATCGAAACCTAAAATCAGCATCTCGAAAAGAGAAAAAAAAGCTGTCAAAGGCTCGTCCGTCCCAAACTGGAATTTGCATCATCCATCTGGCACCCATCTCAGGCCCTCCCTCACCCCCGAACTAAGCGATCGACAATCGTGCAACCCGCTCCATCACTTCTGAATGCTCATAAGAAATCAGCATCACTGCACTTAAAAGCTCTATCTCCCTGCTGACTGTACTCAAGCCTCATCATCTCCCGTCTTTGCCTACTGCACAGCTCCTTTTACCACGCTGCTTCTAGGCACCTATTGCTACACAACCGCTCATAACGTCCAATCGCCTAAGCCATAGCCTCCCCATAGCAGGTACCAGGAGCCGCATTTGAGCTATGAACAGTTATTTTTCCCCTACGCGATAACTCTCTGGAATGCCTTGCCTAACGACATAGTTGTATGCGACGATCGCAAATCATTTCGCACAAAACTCGCCAGCTATTTTCATGATGTGTAAAGGTTTCGTCGGTGTTATTATCAGTCATTCATTGACTTTCAGCTATACTTGCTGCCGCACGTGCGTTCTTATTTTCTTATTTGCTTTTTTGTAATCATATTACCTTCATGCTCTTTATTGATTGTTTTTTTTTTCTCTATTTTATAATTTGTAGTGTTTGTGTTCATTGTGCCTGCCTTCATGATGTAGGTATTCACCCCAACTGTAGCTCCACCTTATGCAATGGTCTTTAAGGATGGAATAAATGAAACGAAATGAAATGAAATATGTTTGCGATATTAAGCCAGTGAAAAGTGCCATGCATGGTAACTGACTTACGGAAGATTATTACTGAGAGAGAAGGGAGGAATATATGTAGGTGGGGTCTCTACTCTGCGACTCCTGCGGCTGCGACTCGTTTACATATACGCCATCTATCAGAACACACGGGCATTGCTTAGAAACAGTCGGTTGCAATGAAAAGAGAAAAATGCACGTTCGTCGTAACTACTTCGTGCCGTAAGTCTCCAGCGTGGGATGAATGGTGGATCATTGGCGAAATCATTAAGGGAGTGATGGTTCATATTAAAATTGCGCAAAAAGATGGAGACGGAAAAGCACAACAGCGCACCTCTTATGTTTTTTTCTTCTTCGTCTTTTTCGTGTTATTTTAATAGGGATAACAAAAACCAACTTGCCCAGCTTTCTGTTTTTCTAAGTGATGATTCCCCCAGTAAAGCTTACGACGATTATGTTTTTATTGTGGAAGGATCACAATCAATGGATCTGTACTCAACTACATGAGCACAAATAGCCGCGGCAGCCTTACCGTGGCTCAAAGAAAACGCGTGCTGAGACTCAACCCTGGTTAAAGCCTTCGACTCGAATACGGTTGCTCAGGTTGGTTTCTGCCTGAAGGCGGTTACTATGGTGCCGTGGTTTACTACGTTATCGTTAGAGCTGCCGTTCACCAATTTCGGCGATCTTTTTCTCGCTAGAGCCATTTGTAGGAGCTGTCAACGTTTGCCGCACTTTTCAGATCGAAATTAATACACCGGTGCACGTAGATCCCGAGTCAAACACGCTACTCCTATGTTTAAATACATGATTGTGTGACAAACTCTTGTACTCTTCACAGCTAAACTCACTTCGACCGCCACTGGCGATGGTATTTGGAAGCTAAGTGATGTGGCCGGGGCCTGGATTGTCAACGGTTTCTGTTTCGAGACGAGGCTGCATTTTTTTAGATGGGAACTGAATCTACCGGTACCCTTGGGTCTCGAGTCGGACACGCTGCTTCTCCTTATAGGGCAAATTGCTTTAGAAAAGGAATTAAATTACATTATTGATTAATGTGGTGAAAGTCGTCGAAAAGTTATTAAATCCCATTATAAATTAGTGCTCCCAAAAATAAATGAAATTAGATCAAAATTACTTGTGCTGAATATTCAATTACTTTTAATCTATATTGTAGTTTTTATCAATGTTACTAAGTAAGGCAACTAAAGAAAACAACTTCAATCAAGAGTCAATGGACACATTTCCTCTTTACAGCACGGGCCATTACAGAAATAAGACAACGGCAACAAACCGACAAAAACAGATGCGCGTTCGAATGCTCCTGAAATGAGCGGCGAAGCCAGCGTCTTGCGGAAGGTGTCTCCACCGTTTGATGTCCCCAACGAAGCTAGGTTCTTTATTGCTTCCACAGTCCTAAGAATCGACTTCTGCACCTTACGCTCAGCAATACTCACTCAATGGACCCTTCCGCCTGTCTCTCCCAGCCCCACCCTCTCTGCCGCCTGGAGACCAGTGTGCCCAGGTACCACTGTGCCCTAGTTGACGCAATGAGGAATGTCACTGCGTGCTGCAGACTATTTTGAGTTTCGGCCCTCTTGCTCCAACTTTCCCTTCGGCGGTCCCTTTGCGCTTTACAAGCAGCTGCTTGGGGAATGGTTTCAACTGTATTTCAATAGGATAACCTCACTAAGTGACCGGGCAACGTAGGGCACAGAAGGTGTGATGCGCAGAGTTTTGCTCAATTCTGCCTTCTTCTGATCCGTTACGCTGGCCCAGGTTTGCGGCACGTCATTGCTGCTTTCGCGGCACTCTACTGTGTTGTCTATTGAAAGAGCAGTGGTGAATATTAGCAAACATAATTACAAAATGAATGAGGTAATTTTGCTGAGAATTCCTGCCCAAACGTAATCCATTACCTTACTAATTTACCAGGCTGGAAAAGTAAGTAAATTAGAGCACTTTCACTACTTTAATTGAATTACTGTCATGTATGCAGCTGTTTATTTTATACGATGCAGGTAAAATCATATGGCTGTTAAAGACTTTCACATAATGCGGTAGAATACGATTCTGTGATAGGGGTAAGCATGACCCGAGACTGACATTCGCAATTGACGTAACCATGATTAATCAGGTTCTACTTTTTTTATCCTTCCTGCGCTAATTTGTACGCGAACCGGACGCCTGTTTCAAGCTAAATGGTTAATATGGTAATGAAGCTAGTGGTGGGAAGTATGTTTAACGTAATTTCTAGGTTGGAGCATGTTGCTTGCGCTGCCTACGCGAGAGTGCAGCAAATCATAATAAAAAACAACAATCTAAGGATTGCACTAGGCAGGCACTCTAAATTCCAATGCAACCATTCATTTCTGTTGAATCATAAGCTGAGTACGATCAAACTTGAGGAGGGCATACAACCTTTTTCTTAGGGAATGATGAAGGATAAATACGACTAAATTTTAGCACTCCAAAAAAGGATGGCGGATGAAAAAACGTATCATACCTTAGTAATATAATATTTGTGTTTCGTGACAATTTGTTTTCGGCGTAAGGAACATATCGTTTTGCTGTTAGTGGTTGTTTGTGAAGCTTTCAAATTGTAAATAAAGTTTCAACGGGGGCACTCCTAAGCTTCTATACAAAGAGCATTTTTTTCAGTATCCACAAACACTTACGGTTTCTACTCCGACGAGCTTCACTTTCGCTAGTATAAACAAAACGATACCAAAGGATGTGCAGGCAGATTGTCTACTCAGGTCTGTTCCAAAGACATAAATGCGGCAGTGGCCGCATGTCATGACGACCCTCTTCGTTATTCATTTTTGGCTGCCGCTCCATGCACTTGATAGTGGAATCTGTGATGTGCGCTTAGCTGTCTCTCATGACGTTACCAAGTCGAGTGCATGCCAAGTGTAGAAGAGCAAAAAAAAATAAATTCAAAAATATTCCAACGTCACCGCGCTCACCACAGGTGTGCCCAGACAGCCCCAACGTCTGGTTACCCAGTCAACGAGGTCAATATGTTCTTGAGACGCTTTGATGTTAAGGTCATATTATTAGCTATTTGCGATATGAGGCCGCAAACAAGCCTGCTCAAGCAATTAGAGGTTGGAAATCGTGACTGGAGGTGTGTGGTATTTTAAGAAGAACATGCTCCGAGAACTTACTGCTAAATTGGTGTAATCGAGTTGGCCATAGAGGATATTTCTCTACTCCAGAAAGAACGAGCTGCAGCTGAATGGAATTCGTTCGCTCTTATGTTCCTGAGATCTTCCTGCGGTGGTGGCACAGAATCGATCCGGCGGGCTTTGCGCATTCGTTAGCCTCTCGTGTATATGTGCCGACTTGTTAATGCGTGACACCAGAGCATGCGACGGCGTGCCATGGATACGTGACCTGCACGTGCCGGCACGCAGTTCCATTCAACGGAGCGCGTATCTCGGAGAGGGATGTCACCGACGACGCCACGCGGCCCGGAACGGACAGGCGCCGCTGACCGAGCGCGTCCCGACACACGGCCGCCGAAGGAGGAGGGGCACGCACGCCATACAACGAACCACGCCGCTCTGAACTTATATAAAGGACACAGGGTCAGCTGCCGGGGCTGCCTGTCTGGGAGACGTCTGTGGCGTGCTTGTGTGCTGTGCGATCTAAGCCTTGCTTGCAGTGGCCTCTGTCAGTTGTGCTTCTCCTACAAGTTCAGGGATAAGCTTCGAAGACAGGCGGAGGCGAATCGGAGAGACAGACAGGTATGGGAGGATGAACATTTTTCTCAGTTTTCGGCGTTCTGAACAGTTGGCGTACATCTATGTACATTCGATTAATCGCCAGAACTGTGGGAGCCAGCAGCACATAGAGTAGTTGCTCACCTCTGCAAAGAAGTTCTGGAATTCGCTTTGTGCGCAAGCATGGAAACCGCTTTGCACATCGGCCTTGCTGTTGACCCGAAGTTTCACTGAGTACGTCCGGAACACAAAACTGGCGTAGCGTTTTAGCGCAAATATGCCTTGCACAGCTGCAGATACGTTTTCCGGCCAATGAACGTGAGGATATGTGATTAATATGTCTTTACAGTTTCATGCAGAGTTAAACTGCTCAGTGCAATGCAGCTTCCTTTCTGCGGAGAAACTATATTTCTTCTCGTTTATGACTCTCCGAGTCAACGCTTCCGGTGAAGCAAAAGATTTTCACATCGAGTTTCGCAGGTGTGCCGGTACAGCTTCATTCGACATCAAATTTAATTGTAAGCAACTGTGGTATACTCTCGAATGAGTTGCGGTTTGGACAAAAAACAAGACTTTGTTCTTCACAATGCAAACTGTTTGTATAATATGATCGCTATAGTGAGTGATATTTTGCAGCAGGCGGAAAATTTCTCTCCACAGTGCATCTCTCATTGAACAAATGGGCTACTGCACAATTTGTAAGCATATTTAGGTGTTCTATAGAGGCTGACTACCAGATAAAATGAAGTAACAACCCACAAAAGCTCCCGTTTTAGAGTTTGGTGCCGCCATAAATTTAACATTAATATATAGTTTTATCATACTATCACTTAATAAGCGTACGTAATAAGTGAACATTCAAGTCACCTGAGCGTGGGAGGAAACATGAACAGGCAGCATTGTAAAGTACAAAGTAGCCTTGCATTAAACAGGACAATCTTCAGAATTCTGTGACACTGATTCAAAAAATTATTGGCGGCCCTTGCACGCTTAATTTTTTTCGGGCAACTAAGTATTCTACTTAGTGCATATCAACAATGATTTTATTGCACAGGCTTGCGGATGGCATTTTCGATGAGGCATACTCAACTAATGCTCTCCAATTGCTCGGTCGTAGTGAGCCTATGTTCCGAAGTTTATTATAGTGAAGCACCTCGGCTTGCTAAGAGAGAGGGACGGATGTTAAAAAGGAACGGTCACTATTTATTATATCCTTGGTCACTGTCAGAAGTGCCTCTGGAGACATAGGGGACCAAACGCTCGTTCTCGACATGCGCACTTCGGCCCCAATGTTCCCCTGGCCGACCACTCTCGCCTCTGACGAGGGTGCCGCTTCCAAAATTATTCATATTTCATCACAAGCACAGCAGACCACACTAACATTGGTATCGCATTGTCCGAATTACCAAATATAGTGTTGTCGCTCAGACAGATACTGCGGTACTGTATTTGAGGTGCAAGTAATGGTATGGCATAGTGACCGCCAGGCTGCAATGACATGTCTAATGTTTTGAGTAACTTACATAATTCCTCGGAGTTCTCTCGTTATTCTGCTTAGATTTCTAGTTGTATTCTAGCGGCTTTGGTGAGGGTGAAAAATGTAATGAAACAATGCACACGCGTGGTGTGACTTGTTGAATAAATAACACCTCTTTTCTGGACTGCAATGCAGGAGCGTCAAGCAGTGCTGCTAGGTATGTAGGACGCATCAAGCACGCACATTTAGCAGGGTTCCCGGCGCGGTAAGGTAAGGGGAAAACACGCAGATCACTCAATGCAAACGAAATTCGAAAAGCAGGAGCAAGGTTACTGATCGTATAGTTGGCAGCAGCAGCGTCCGACATAGAGGAGCCTTCGGTTATTAAGAATGGCACAAGAGTTCTGAGACAACATTCAGTAGGCACTAGAAATGGACCTTCGGCTGCAGCTCCTTTCGGAATAATTCCTCTACAACTGCTGTTTTCTCGAAACGTTCGTGCATGCCATACTCATATAACTAGCCGCCTTAGTGCCCGAGTTACACACCCTTCTTTCAGTAGGTGCCCGCTCAACCACATTTGCGGTAAAATAGTGCGTCATTCCACCTGGCTCGGAGAAGAACTTGACAGCATTAGTTCATTTTGATGACCTCAATCTCGTGGCGTATTGTAATATATCAAAAGCATTAGCGGACTTTATCGAAAGTCCTAAAATAGGAAGTTTGTAATAGAAAAAATATAGGTTTGTGTGTTAATTTTGTGAGCAGGCGTTATTTAGTACAAAAGCCTTCTAATAACGCAGCTAATGGGTAGAGCTGATAGATTAAGGGTTTAATTATCACAGTTGGGTGGTTAGTGCCAAGTTGTATTTAAACGTCGTGGATGTCATAGCGTTTTTTTTCTTGCAATGAGGAAAAAATAATTTCCTTACCCCCGGTGCTTGTATCCCCCACAAAAGCAAACCTGAGGGCACAAGACGTACAGGAATCTCGATGGATCAAAACTCGGCGTCTAATGCTGACGTGTGGCAGGGACTGTGGAGCCTGAATCGAACGGCATGGGCTACGAAGACTCGTCATGTAGAAGTGTCGTCAAAACTAAATGAAAGGTGACAGCTTTGAAGGAAAAAAATAATTTCTCTGAATGCAAAGCTTAATAGGCAAGGGATGTTTGTACACTCTACAATTATAGCAATGGACTTAGAGCATAGTATATCTATTAAGGTATACCTAAAGGGGGCGGTGTACCTAATTGTTATTCCTAAAACGGCCTTTCAGTTACTTTTCAAAGCACCTGCACATTGTGCTGCTTTGTCGCTTGGTGCATGGAAAGACAGCGTAGTGCTAACAGCATCGTGACACGTTTACAAAGCGACGGAGCTAAATAAAAGTTCATGTCTTGACACTGGGGAGCAAATAGTTGGAATGGGGCGCCATAGTCACACAGAACACACCATTTGGGAACGTGCCGTTCGTATAGAGGTTCTTGCACATCTAATTCACTCACTTCCACTTTTGGGTGAAAAACAAAAAGCGGATGAGAACCTCGCACTGCGGAGTTTGAGAAAAGAGACAAAGTTTTTCATCATGTTGAAAATTAATATGAGATTGGTTCCAAGACTTCGAAATTTCCTTTAGCACCACCCATCTAACTGCTTAACGAAAACGTAATTTGTGAATTTTAATAACTCATTAAATAAATGAGAACGGTATAAGAGAGCTGTACATTTGTGTGCCTTCCTTTTCGGTGGAGACTGCTCAGAGCCCTAGGGATTAGGACAATGAATTTCTGGGGTTGCCGTAGCAGGGAAGCCGTGAGAACAAACATGTAGCTCCCCAATTGTGTGATTTTATAAAAGGAACAGTTATATAGCCAGATTGTCACACGGTGTCGATAATAACCGAGAAGTCGACAGACGACAGGAAAATGCATACACTTTCTCTGAACGGTACTATTGCTTTACAGTGCTTTGGTAGATATACACATGCATGCTGGTGGTCGCAGTTGGTTACTATTGGATGTCGCTTAAATTGTTTTAATATTCTGTTCTAAATAGTTAAAGGAAACTTTTTCCCATTGCGTCTAATAATTTGCGCCCGTGGGACGAATATTAATCAAGAATTGTTAGCGTTGCTTTCCGTATGCTATACATGGAAATAAAAGCCAACAAATACCTCAATAAGGATCAAAAAAGGTTGCTAAGATCGTTATGCAAAACTAGAGCTAGCAAGAATTTAATATGATATTTTAGTTATTGTACAGTTTTGAGGTATTTTCTACAAAATTAAACTCTAATACAGCAAGGAACTTGGACAGCCCGAATGCTAAATCTTTTGAAATTAAATATTTCTTTCAGGAGTGAAACAAATCTCATTGGAGACGAGAGCAGATCAATGTTCCTGCTATTTCTGTCGTGCGTCAGAGTTTATGAAGTGAAAAATAATGACTTTAGTGTTGTAGAAGGTTATCTTTATGCCACTTCTTGAACGCAACAGCAGTGGAATCTCCAAGGTTTTTCTATCACGGCTCCCGAAATGAAAAAAAAAAGGGGGGCAAAGTAGACGCTTTTTTAAATGCGTTAGGTTACTAACCTCTCCAGATTTCTTCAGATAAGAATGATAGGGTTAAGTGAAAAGAGCTCACTGACACTCACGCCTCCACTCATACACACGCAAGAGCTTCGCAGTGTGCCCAGTAGATCGGGGTCTTTACTTTACGGCAGTCTCTTCATACTGGATACAGTAATCATCTTAGGAGCCATTACAGCAATGTCTGCATTTTTGACGCTGTAGTCAGCCGGTAGCCTATGATTCAACACAGAGACCTGTAACTGCCATTTGGATTGAGATTTCAATGTCAAATCAATTTTTTTATGAGGCTCAAGGAGCACATGCATTATTAGAAATTAGCGTCTTCGTTGACCCAGGTCGAGCATTTTAAATGGTTTCGTTTGTTGACAGCGGGGTAATGTTTTTTTCTCAACGTCGAGGACTCTCAGGGAAACCGCCTATGCTTTTGACGCTGAGAAGAAAGGTCTGGGGTGTTTTAGCCAGTTATTCAGTGTCGTATCGTCAAAAGAAGTGATGTAGCACAGAAATTAACAGCGGTCCATCGTTGGGGTCCTCTCTCAATGCTTAGCGATGTCATGTAGGCCAAAGACGGATGGGGTGGGGTCTAAATGTGAGCGCTTTATTAATAAATGTCCGTACTCTTTTGAATAAAAGACACTATGAGCTAAGAGCTACCATGGGTAATCTGGGACTTGAGCGCTGGTTAAATAATAATAGTTGTGAACAAGACGCCAAATTGGGCTTGTCGCTTTACGCTGATCCCGAAAGAAAAATCAGAGCGCGATAAAAGTGAGGTGCACTCTACAAACGCTGTCTGGGCAATTAAGAGCTTATTTCGAAAGAAACATTATATATCAGCTGAACATACGGTACATATCCAGCAAGCACGCAAGAGTTTCCAAATAAAACACAGGAAACACTAAGAGTACTCTTGTTACCATCCGATGTTATCCAAGACGTATTTTTCTTTTAATAACAAAATGCAACAATCGGCAGCTGACGCAAGCGCCTTCTTTTTCTTTCTGATCAAAAACGTTTCCACATTGGTAGCTTCATCAAATTTTAGATTAGAGTCTTTTTATAACACTGAAGCTCTAAAGGTGTATATGAACAAAGTGTACGGCTTTTGAAGTTCCCCTCAAAGAACACGAATAAGCATCGCCACATGTGGCTAAGCACATCGCTAAGAGGGGATAAGGTTGTAAGTCGAAACTTGAAGAAAGTGTAGCCGTATACCGGCATCAAGACAATCTTGCTAGGGGTACTTTTAAAAATGTTTCAGACAAAAGTTATAACATGCCAACGATGGGCTACAGAAGGCTGTGCGTGCAGTCCCAAAGAGCACCATCACAACTAAATGTGTCAAAAGGCGTCGTTCTGTTTACCTCGGGAGCTTACAATTGTTACTATTATGACTGCGTGCATTAAGTGGTTTGACGTCATCAGGAACAGCATGCTAGAAGTGTGAAAGGGAAAGTTTGCATGGAACTTTACAACTCTGCCACAGGGACGTTTGACATGATTGGTGAAGTTTAGGGAGGGGCTTCAATTAGTGGGGCAAGATGTTTTCAGTGATACGCGGGTTTTGAGGCCAGTAGAACATACTGTAAGGCGGACAGATAGAAGGAAAAACATTAATAAGCTTAATCCTCGGAATTGTTAAAATCATATGCAAACTTGTTGAAGTTTGTCGCAAGCAAATTGGGTGATGGCTGTCAGTGTCGGCGTGTCATACGGAACATTTCAAGCAATCTTGCTTTTGATTTAATTAATCTTTTTTGGGGGGTTTGTTGGTTCATACTTGAATCGATGAAGAACATTGCGCCACACCATACAAACCACAAGAAAGGACGACTGAGCCATAGACGCTTTTATTGAATTCGTAGGCAAAACATTCTTGAGGCACTTAAGACTCCTTAAGAGAGATAAGGCAAAAGCCTTTTGGGCAGGTTCTACTGTAATGTTTATATTCTTTATTTGACATTACCACGACAATACCACAGTGCAAGACAGCGGGTTCCTACGTGTCAGATTCTAGGTGAGTATCTTCACTCGGTGTCGATGGCACGCGCTCGTTGCGCTGCTTTTTCTTCATAGCAGGCGGCAGATAGCGTGCACCTTGCTCCCTCCTGGAGGCGAAGGTGAGGGCGTCGTCTTCACGCTTCTACGTTGCCATGGAGACAGCAGGAACACCACACAAGGGGAATAAGATACATTTCTCAATGTTCCTAGGAAGTACTTCCATGCAATATACTGAAAAAAAAAAAAAGACCCAGCGTGAGATAGTCGGTTAACACGCTCGGCTGGTGGTCGGATGGGGTAGGAATTCAATTCTGGAATGGAGGATGATATTTTTTTTTAACAGCTAGATAGAACCAGAGCGAGCGCGAATTCTCTAGGACACATCTTGCGGAAAGATTCCGCTGACAGTTCTTGCCCATGCGAGATTTTCCCATAAGCCAAGTAAGGCTTTCGCCATAAAAGAAATACAGCTGGGGTGCTGATGCAGGTACTCCCAAACTTCTTTATATAAACGCCTTCACACTACCACGTGCCGTTTCATTGTGCTCTTTTCAAGAATCTTCGTCTTAACTGCGCCTTGCATTTGCTGCAAATCATTACATGCGCAACCAATTGTGCATACTTATCCGTAAATTCTCACAAATTACAAGCATGGTACCTCAAACCCGTTGATGCAGCGGCCAGTTTGGCCGACATAAAACTTTCCACTAGTTAAGGGGATGGCGTAGACTACGTTCGCGGAACACTTGGTAACCAAAGTGTCATGCCTCATCAATCTGGGACCCCCACTTTCCTAAGTGGCAGATTCTGGGACATCACTTTCCCGGCTTGTTAGGACTCGACAAAACGACACTCATAACATGCCTGTTGTCTATTTTCCTCGAATTGTACGAGGTTTTGTGTAAATTAAGCAAAGCCAGCGGCTTCTGTGTCCTTCGACGACCGCCTGTGTCTCGTTTTTCTTCTTCCGTTTTGTATGGACCGGCGCAGTTTGCTTCATCTTTTCAAGTCTGATTTGAACATCTATCTGTTTTTACTAAGTTAGTCCTCCTAATGTTGACCCAGAATCAGAAGGAACGCCGCGTGGAAGGCTGCCTAGAATTGCGTCAGCGTGCCGTTTTGAGCTGTCTTTGGTTTTGGTTTGGTTAACGGCGTCGGGCTATCAGAGAAGCCTTAGTGGAGGCCTCCCGAAATTTTTGCCGCCTGGAGTTCTTCAAAGTGCACTGACATCGCACAGCACATGGACGCCTTTGTGTTTGGCTTGCATCAAAAAGCTGGCTCCGCGGCCGAGATTCAACCCTGCACCCTTCGGTACAGCAGTCGAACGCCGTACTCCCTGGGCGACCGTCATGGGCTGAGCTGTTTTTGATGTCGAGGGCCATTATACTGCTGCAAAAAACTCGCTTAGCTCTATTACTCTGACATGAAACAAATTCTTTACAGTGGAAGAAAAAGCGTTTTCTGGAACCAAATTTCCGAAGATCGACCAAGTGCATGCACATTATCTTTTTCGACATTCGCGGCATTCGCTCCCCGCCGCAAAATTCGCAGTAGTAAATTCTGTTTCCAAGTTTTAAGGCGTCTCAGGAAAGACGACCAGATTGTTGCATGTGAAAAACGAGATGCTTTACGGTGGCAATGCACGCATTCACCGAACTCTTTTTACGCGTTAATTCATAGCTGCAAAAACATCTCACTTCCGAATCAACTTCATTAGTTATGATTTACTTCTTCGCACTTTGCCTTTGCGAAAAAAGGAAGATCCATCTCGACGTTCTTTGCTTTGACAATAATGCTGAGACCCAGCGCGGATCTCAGAAAGAACTTTACTTGCTTCCTCAAGAAAACAGTGAGGACACATTCCATTTGTACCAGAAACGTTATGAGCGCGGTATTTCTGCGCAAGAAGATTAATCTTGAAATAATAATGTGTAAATATAGATAAGTTAAGTGCCTATTTGTTAAAAGGGCGGGCCTCAAAGCGTATTGATATACCTACCAGCACCCGAGGGAGTGTGGAACCGATTTTCACCAGAGAGGTAAGAGGCCCGTGCGTCCACCTGCCCTCTAAACATTCTGCGGTAGAGAGATGCATGTTTTCAAGAAGAACTTTTTGCTGGGCTCATTGTTGCAACATTTTAAAAAAAAGGACGAAGCGCTTTCAAGACATTCTCAAGAAAGGAGACACAGACATGCGGTCCGCTCCTCGACACGCTCCATGTCCCCGAGGAGCGGAGCGCTTCTCCGTGTCCCCTTTCTAGTGAATGTATTGTTACCGCTTCTTCCTTTCTGAAATATGCATGTTTGTTAGAATGTAACACAATTACAACAACAAGAGTAACAAAAATGGAAATTAAATTAAAAAGATTTGAACAAAAAAAATTTAATTATTATTCGTATTCCACATCGGTTATTATATGTCGTTTGCATTCTACGTTATATGTCGTAGAATGCAACCTCAGTTACGAGGCAGGGTTTGTACCATGCGCGCTATGTTCTTCATCCAATATCTAGGTTCGCGCTATTTACTTTCAAAATTAGTGACTAGTGTCAAACTCCTGTGGCGCTAACATGCCCGCTTTACCCGACTATAACTTCTGGACAATGAGAACACAGCAATGATCAGCCGACCTGTAATGTAGTGAGAATCTGTCATCTCTGCTCATATGGTATCGGGCTACGGCCTGCAGCTGGAGTAATTGGTTTCGAAAGAGATCGAAAGGCTGGAGCCACAGCTCTCAGCTCGAAAACTGTGCGAATAACATAGGCACGAGCTATATTTGCTTTCTGCCCCATCATGAACTTACCTTTTTTCCCTGAACAGACTCCCCAGAAACCCTGTCAAGGGAAAGGCACCAGATTGATCTTTTTCTCGACATTCACCGTCCTGTTTATCTCTATTGTCACAAGGTGACCTCTTCAAATTGTGAAGAAATGGTGACTCGATCGGTGCGTAAAGGGGGCTTACGTGTGCGCACCTCGGCATATTGGGGGCCTTAAGGCAAATGCCAAGAAAAACGCATGAAACTCCTGATATGGCGCGAGGCATTTCAAGTACGCGCCTTAAAAAAAAAGTAAGAAAATGCAGCGTCTCGCTCTGCACTCACCACCGAGAAGTTCACAGTGGTGGTAGCTCAATCGGAAATACATCCTGTCCTCTCGTCTGTCCTCATTCTTTCCCTCGTTCATAAATCTTTATTGACAAGGGTGACCTCATGCCTAGAGGGACATTGGATGGGCTAGTTGAGGGCGAGGGTTAGGGCGCTAGACACCGATATGAAATGTTGCAGGGCAATAAGCTTGCGCTTGGCGTCTTATTTTTCTCCGGAGGCACTAGTATCAGCTAGGTGTCGGCGCTTCCACCTTGTGGCACACGCACGCGCTCGCACTCAATACGGGAGAGCATGCTTCCCCTCGGCGTTTGACAATAATGTAGTAGATGAGCGCTGAGATATCGCTAATCATATTAAGTCAAGGACTTGAAGGCTTACGACTATCGAGTCATGCAAGATAGATGCCATAATCACAGCCCTGCCGGCTTCAAAGGGTAGAACACCTTGGTTGCAGTGTGCATGTAACCTAACCCGTAACAAGATGATTTGGTTTGGTTTTTGTAGGGTTTAATGTCCCAATGCGGCTCTTGCTACAGGGGATGTCATATTGGAGGGCTCTGGAAATGTCGACCTCCTGGGGCTCGGTAGCATCCCCTCACATCACTCAGCACAAAATTAGATTTTTCGCCTTATCTGAAGCAGCCGCCACAGCCGAGAATTGATCCCGTGTTTTTGGGTTCAACAGTCGAGTTACCGTGGCGGGCTGATGCAAAGAGGGGGAGGGTGGACTTAACTGCATACCCACCGCTGTTGCATCAAGGGTGGTCTTATACTTTTGTGACTTGCGACTTTCAACCGGAGTCATGAATGCGCTAATAATTACTTTTTTTTTTTAACAAGCATGCCTGACCCTTCGTCTACCTGTAGGGCTGTTGGCATCAATGCGTAACCGGGACGGTTGGCCTCTGCCGATGGAGCCCTCAGTAGCCGTGGTGTGCGTCATCGCAATGCTGGTCGCCTCATCACCAGTGTCATGCGCCGAAGCTACGCCTGCGGTGACCAGCGGCGTGCCGGCATTTTCCTACGATAACCGTACGCTGGCGGGAGGCCAGGCGCAACCGGCCAACAGAGCGGCGCTGATGGCCACAGCACTGCCGGCCACCCTGGGACTGGGCGGAATTCTGTACGGACTGACCGTGCTGCCGGCGCTGATCGCGCTGTTCGGCAGCGGTGGTGCCTTTCCCTTGACAGGGTTCCTAGGGAGTCTGTTTAGGGAAAAAAGGTAAGTTCTTGCTACTGGGGCAGAAATCACGACTATAATTCATCTAATGTATTACATAAGGCCACTTCGACTGCTCAACTCAAAAAGGAATTTAGCGGCTTTCAAAGCAGCCATTTGTGAACTGCCCGTGAACTGTTGATGCCCACTTTTTGCATTTTTACAAATTAAATGAATTATTTATGTGTTTGCAAAGCCGTAATGACGCAGGTTGCCATCAGTAACATGCCACGCGGGCTACCAAGCCTATTACTCAGAAACAGCTAAGATTATTCTGGGTCTTCAATTTACTAAATATTTCTTACATCATGGGCGCGTAGTTATGCAAACAGCATTTTGTCTTCGTCACCGTGCGCTGGCTTTTCAGTAGTACCAGATGACGTGCTAGGTGCGAACATTTAACGCTATGTCAGCCAGTTGTTACCGTGTCGTGGTGTATGTGCAACTGGCTTCCACTGCTAGCTGACGTAGTATCGACGGATGGGCCTCGGAGCGTTCGCAGGTCTTCGTCGGGCGACGGCGGCAGCGGGAAGAAGGAGAGCGGCAATCTTCTAGCCGTCTTACAGGAGGCGCTGCAGCGGTGGGATGGTGCGAGCGACGCCTGCCGCAGCATGTTTGTCTGTCAGGTGGCTAAGGAGGCACTGCATGCCGGCTACTTACCCGACATGAGACCTTTCGATGGAATCTTCTCTCTTTTCCTGGGGTGAGGAGCGTCTGTCTTGGGAATGAATTTAATACCTCGCATTGTAATACTGTCGTTATCGGAAGCACTAAGAGTTAAATTGAGGTCGCCGTATTTAAGGTTTGACGTTCGAAAGCATCGCAAGGAGGTTTGAAGGCGTCCTTGGGGATAGTTCAGTAAGATTTCCGAGAAACTGTGTTTCTTTAACGTGCGCTGGTATAGCAGAGCTACTCGAGTTTTTTCGCATCTGGGCTTTGTTGAAACGGGGGCGTCACAGCCAGGATGCCATATCTCCCAACCTTCTGCTCGCCTAGGGAATACCGTAGTCTCTAAGCTGCCACAACGAGCCAAAAGGCGTGAAATCATTAGTTCGTTTCTTTCAGTATAACTCTTCCTTCAAAGAAATTAGGTAGGTGGGGTTTTTTTCAATACGAAGAATCACATGTTTATGTATACAGGCACTATTCTCGTAAAACGTTTTCAAGCTCACGACAATGTTTCTTATCACATGGCTGAGGAATATATAAGTAAATTATTAATTTATTCATTGCGCACCTACGTCTATGGTGCTTGCTTTATTGAGTGGCACTTAGAATCTGAGGGTAAGGTGTCTGGATCGAATCATTCCCGTGCTTTTGGTGCACTGTTCTTAGTGGATTTCAAACGTTTTGTCGCAACCTGATTTGTTTATTTGTATTTTGAATGTTTTCCTCACATCGCCCTTGCAAAGGGCAGTTTCGCAGGCTGTTCAACTGTATTATTCCATCACACGTAATTAAACAAAAATAATGTTATTATGAAATATAACGAAACCTTTTGCTGTCATCCTACTGGCCTGTCGCATATCACCGCAACCTATCTTGCACATAGCTCCGTTTCTCCTCTTTCACGAAATCGCCTTGCGCGTTTGGCAGGTAGTATTTTTTTTTATTTTACTTTTTATTACGATTCGAATGATGGTCCGCCTTCTTAACATTTTCTCTGTACATGTTGACGCAAGTATTGGGGTGTGGTATTTATGTTTAACTGCGGTCTGGCTCAAGGCATCTGCTGCGTCTCGGTTTACACCACTGAAATAGTGTGCTGGAATAAAAAGCCCGAACAACAGAATGGGCAAGCTCACGTGAGCGCCTTGAGGAGCTGGTTTCAAAATCATTCCATTAAAACTCTCGTTGGCATTCTGAGTTTTCCTGCAAAGATGGTTCGTTAAATGTTTGTCTGAACAGAAATTACCATGCACCAGCTTCACTTTGTTCACTAGAAATAATGCAAAGCCTCGCCGGCAGGTATAGTGTCTTGCACACTGTTTTCGTTTTTATGAATGCTTATCAACTATCAGAATCAGGAAGGTGTACATAATGTCTGCTAATTTCATCAGTTGTGCTGTTGATGGTTGTTGAAAAACTACTGAACGGCAGAAAGTAGAGGCGTAATCTTTACTTCGACAGATTTTTCATTGCCTGAATTTCTTTAGATAGCAACAACAGCGAATAAAATTTTCAAGAAAAAAGTTTTTGTTTTGAAACTTGACTACGTAGATTAAAATTCTTGAAAGTGATACATTAACCTCATTATGTTTTAACAGGAATAACGAGAATATGTAGTTTTGCGATAAACATTTCGGCTATGCATTCATGAATCTCGCATGCTGTTCGTGCATTAAGCCTGCCAAGTCTCTACGCCCGTTTCACACGCTGAATGGATTCACCGGCAAATAAAATAAAGAAACGCTCCATGCGGGGCCAGGATTCCGTCATATGACAATTATTTTCGCTTCCCTGTATTTTGCACAGTCTTTTTAGAACTTTTCCGTGCCTCAAGAAAAGAGTAGTTCAACAAAAAAAAAAAAAAAAACGTACTGTTTTTCCTGCAGGGACTATGGCAAATCCCCGTCCACCAGCAAGGATGCCAAGGCGCTGTTTCCGCACCAGCTGTTCTTCCAGGCCATGCGAGACGGCTTCAGGGGCTGCAAGGCCAAGTACGACTGCGATGCCCCGCTGCAACCCCCTCGTTACCCGCGGACCGGAAAGCACTAACACAGAGGACTGGACCGTCTTTAGTGTTGCTTCCATCTGTATCACCATGATGCTCGTGTGTTAGGGTTGCAAGTTATTTATTTCAGAAGTTACCACTGCCTACTGTGTCATTAATTTCTTTTTCTGGGATGATCTCATTTGAGCAGGCCTGTATGCATACGTGGCTGCGATTAAAAAAAAGGGGTATGATATTTCACAAAATTAGCATGCAGTTTTGCATTCTTCGCCCGCAGACTGCAAATACCATGCTGCTATAAAGCAACATGGCTGAAACGTTTAAGACGATATCCAAATCAACTGTCTCAGCTGAGTTGTAGCGGCGAAACTTCACAATAGGGATATGCCATAAAAATCGCACCTTTAAGATACTGTCTTCAGAGGTTACTACGATGCAATATTTAGAGACAATAGACAGCACATGACCTCTGTGCGTGTGCCTTCATTTTAGCGTTATTTTTGTTTGGACTGCAGCCGAAGTCTGTCCATTCAAATATGATTTTGTTGATCGACTAGAATATTAGTAAACGCCGCAATGCCGCCGTTAGAGGCATGTTGAAGCAAATTTCGAAAATAAAAAAAAGAAGTGTGTATAGAACACATTATATAATAATACATAAATGCACATTATATATGATATAAAATTTATATAAATGCATGTGTGGTTTAAATCAAGTTATACTCACGTTTTTGGGCGATTTTCATCACATTCTTTGTTTTCTGAAACAAGAGCTTGTTTGTCAATTTACGAGAATGTTTCCGCTGTTTGACGGCCAAACGCGACCATTGTTTGCCTGGGCGTGGGAGGCTGGTACGTAAATTTTGGTGCTTTCTCTAAAATATTTCTTATTTCAGAGGAAATGACAGCGCTTTCCGAAATGAAGTCGCCTTGCTCTGATACTTCTTGATTCTCGGAATACAACCAGTTCGTGCACGGACCGAAAAAGCAATTCATTATCGCCATGAAAGATTTTTTTCCGCGCCAATCCTTGATTTTATTACGTACTTCTTCGATTCTACGCAGGAGCATTGCATAATGTAGTTCTGATTGCTTCTCTAATTTAGGCAAAACATAACAAAAATTTCGCGCGAATTCTTGAAAAAACTAACTATCAATTTCCGGCCAGCGAAATAGTCTTTTTTTTTTTTTTATAAGTTTTCGCAAGCTCTGCCCTCTGCCTTGACAGCTGCCTAGACTCTGGTGTGCAATGATATAGCCACACGTCGTCTACTCTCACAAACTGACGCCAATAGTTATGAAGACAGCAAACAAGAATCGCAAAGCCCTGCTTCCCAATGTCTGTCTTCATACACTTTTAGTGAAACGTCTACAATTGCGGTGCACAAATTGTTGATTTGTAATTTTCGTGATGCATTTTGTGCACTATGTCTACCAACAGGTTTACAGTGTCAGCTTTCTCAGGCATCTTCTTTCGACAGTCTTTAGTAAAAACGCCATGAACATTGTTTTTTTTTTTTACTATTTGTGGCATAGTGACCTCCACTAGATGTCCAGGACGTTGTTAGTTAGGACTAGAAGTTCAGCCATATTAAAGTTTGAAAATATAATATTAAATGGCTTAAAACGATGACCCAGTTTCTTTGGACCTATGTAGCCTTGAATTTGGGCAAGACTTCGTCGTTTAAAAGAAAGATATGATATTTTAATCTTATATTTTTCATTATGGTGGAAGAATCCACAAGGCTTATTTCAAACAGCTGTCAGAGGTGTACTAAATGTCGTTGCCGGCGGAAATGGTCAGAATTAATATGAAGGCCGCTTCCTGCACACAGCCAATGAGGAAACTAAGCGGTATCTCATCTATTGCATGTTTACCCAACTTATTCAATAATTTTCGAAAACTTCTCTGATTCGTTTTTATTCGACGGGTCGAAACATCGCTAAAGATGCAATTGGTGCTCTGGTATGAAAGTATTAAATAATCCTGAAGGCTGTCGGTACATCGAGGTGAGTTTTTTTTTTTTTTTGCTTAAAATTATGAATTGCACAAACGCCTTGCTACCACCTGTGGTACCTTTATTGTTTTTGCGGAATGCCTTTTACGGGCTAAGAGCGCACTCGGAAGTACTAATATGTGTGTTGGTACAGAGCTTGCGTGTCATTTTAAGCAACTAGGTTTATTTTCTGGTTGCGCCTCAAGGCGTTGCTAAGCATGCAATGAAAGTTCATGAGCCTATGCAGACCTAACAGAGACCAGAAATGTACATCGATGTTACGTGCAAGAAAATAGAGGGGGGGGGGGGGCACTATGACGCAACAGCCTTAGTGGTTGCCGCTTGCCGACTATGAACCTTGCTACTCTCATAACTACTAATCTGTTGATTAGTTGCTAGAATACATCAGACGTACTTTTAGCATACATTCGTGTGTGAAAGGCCACCCACGTATAAATTCTGCCTTAACGCAGCCGCACGGATGTGTCTGACTCAGAATGCAAGGATCCTATAAGGCTGGATTCTGCTCTCAGCCTCTGGGAGGTCTGGGTCTGCAGCTAGTGCCAAATACATAATTCCATGTTCTCGCTTCCTGTCAGACATCCATACGTCCATTCTATGCCAGCCCCCACCTCCAACTGCTACAGCGATAACCGTGATTTTTCTCTCACAATGCCGAAAACAGCAACGCCGTAACGAGTGCGCCGGCTTTGTTTACGCATGTTTTCATTTTGATAGTTCTACCTGGGTCCCTGGCCCTGCTAGTTCAACGCACGTGTGTGACTGGATTGATTGACGGACGGACGGGCAGGCGGACGGGTCCATGGATGGGTGTTAAGAGCGCCCCCTTTCAAACGGGGTAGTGATAGTCATTACCATGCCCAGCCTTTCTTTTTTATGCTTTTTAACTTATAGATAACCCTTCAACATTAACGACTTTACTTTTAGATACGGGTTGTCTTTAAATATCATTGTTTAATTTCAATTTAGCTTCCATCTGTCCCGACCCTCCCTGCTGTTTATCCAGCTATCTTCCAAATATCTCTTGCTAACTTCTACCGCCGATATATTCGTGTTTCCTTGGTTACCTCTAAACTCCAGGGCCTCAGCTAGAGTGACTTTGTCTGCATCGACATCTGGATGGATAATGCCACACTCCAATATGAGATGTTGAATTGTTTCTGGGCATCTACCGCACATAGCACAAGTTTCATCTTCTTGTTAAACTTCCTTCTGTAGCTTCGGGTTCTAAGACATCCAGATCTAGTGTCAAAGAGAAGACCGCGACCTCTTGAGTTGTCATAGAAGGTTTCCTTCTTAATACGAGTTTTCCATTTTCTACATATGTCTAGGGTCACCTTCTTTTCAATTGAATTATTCCAGTTTTTAGCCTCTGTGTTGTTTACGTGTCATTTAATGTTCCTTATGTTTCCTTCTTGCCTACCTATATACTTACTGGATAGTTTTCGTGTGCTTTTCCGCCACTGTAAGTCAATGACTTTTCGGTATAAGCCTTTAAATACTTTACCCCCCTACTTATTGTCCTTCATTTTCTTGAGGCGTTCTTTGTACAATATTTTCTTTTGAGCCTGTCGTGCCTCGAAAGACAACAAGCCCGTGTCTCCCGGTACTGCTTCGTTTGTAGTTTGCCGTGGGCTCCAAGTGCTTACCTTCCCGCAGATCTCTTATTTATTTATCACCCTGACTGGACTTCTGCCCTTAAGCACACAACCGCATTCCCGAAGGCATGTCCTGGCACCATATTCCTTTCCAAATAAATTTAAGCATTTAAGAAAGTTACTGGCTTCACGCGACATGTGCTCGCACAACGACGGCCAGGGAGACTCCGCTACGTCCGTTCCAAGCGAGCAGCACTGCACTTGATGATGACGCTCACAACAGGTCTCGACGGGTCTCAATGGCCACTGGCCGGACGCCTTCTTTAATGAAGGCCAGAAAGCCGTTGATTGGAGGGTGCGCCTCCATAGCGTTCTCGTTGCGCCTCCATGAGGTGGTCGTTGAGGCGCCAGAATCTCCAGCCTCTGTTCAAACAAGTCCAGACCGGACAGACGCCAAGGCTTCTCCTCAGTGTGCTGGTGCCATGCGAAGAAGTACCGGGCTTGTAAGCGAGCGTCAGGAGCTCGCCCGCACTGCACCCGCTCAACTCCTGTCGTCGGCCATTGCAGGAGCCGCGGGAACCGCGACTAGAAGCGCGATTATAACAATATCTCCTTTAGTAAGTCAATTACTTATTTACCGATGCCTTCAGATTCGAGTATTCTCCACAGAAATTACCTGTTTACGCTGTCCGTAAAGGACCAATACAGGCTCTGTTTTCCGCCCTGACTATTTCATGCATTGGGATATTGCGAAAATGCTATCATCTAGGCACCTATCACTCCTGAACCTGTTCTGCAGTTCGCCCAGTAGATTATTACTTTCTATCTATGGCTGCGCTTTTAACTTCACTGCCTCATTACCACCCTATCGTAACTGACGTTACCGCGATCTGTCTACACCATTTAATGTTTTTCCTATCTCATTTTCCTTTATAGAATAAATTCATTGTACTCAGTCGTCAGCTGTCCGGAATTTCTTTATTTGCTATCACTGTTTCCAATGCCTTTAACAACGTGTCCTTTCGTCTTGGATCAAGTCCATTATCTATCTTGATTAGAATTTTGTCCATCTCTATGGCTGTACACACCGAAATATTGTCTCCGCCTTCTTCCAGTTAGGATTTTTCAATTGTAAGCTCCTTTCCTTCATGCTGTCTGATATTGTTGCTTCATTCGGGGCGATTACCCCATCATCGCGCCTAAATGATTCGGCAATAACTGATGTAATATATCCCATGCCGTTATCCCCCTCTAAACACTTTCCCTTGGCGTCCTGAATCTGTTACTGCTCCCTATGGTTTCTTTTACGCCGGCAGCTTATATGGCTCCATAATTTCTTTGCCGCTTCTTTAGTTGAGTCGCGCACTTCGGTCATCAAGCGATCTGTGTGCTGTTTTATTTTACTCTGCACGGGTATCTGCACTTCCAGTTTCTTTTGCCAACAGGATTCTTATTTTCTCTCTGTTTCCTCTTGAGATAGCTGTTCTTTCTTAACTTCTCTGTATTCTCTGAATTCACCCGGCTTCTTTCGATTTCCTGTTTACTTCATCAACTTTTCACCATTTTGCCAGCCAATGTTGCCACCAGCTTGGAGCAGTGCTCTTACCTTTCCACCAATGTAACTCTTTTGTTTGTCTATTGTTTCTATGGATGAGTTGTGCTAACTTATTATAATCCCACTCTTCCATGGGGTTTTTCTCTACAGTTTCCGCGATGCTTCCTGCTGTTAGCTCTAGTAGTTTGTCGGTTAAGTTCGCTTTTGGTCTTCGTGCTTCCTGATTTTTTTTTCTTTCGACCAGGTGTCCATCTCCAAGCTAATACATTTATGGTCACTGCCCAATGTGCTGGCATCTTCCTCCTTTATTTCCACCCTCGTGAGTTTATTGTAGATTCCCGGGGACATCAAGCAGTAATCAATGGTCGTTTGCCTATTGCGGAATTCCCACGTGATCTGGCCTTCACATTTCCTTTCTCTATTCGCAATAACTAGGTTAAACTGCTCACCGATTTCTAGCATTAACTTCCCGTTGCCGTTGGTGCATCCATCCAGATCTTCAATGTGTCCATTCATAACACCCAATAAGATTATGTTGGCCCCGTCTCCAAACTATTCGATATCTTAAATGAGACCTTTAACTGAATGCCTGTTTTCCTGTTTGCATTTGTCCCCTGTCCTGAAATGGTCTACCCCTAGCCATATCGTTTTACCTGCTATTGTTCCTCAAACCCAGACATATTTTTTGTTTTTACAAGTTGGTTTTACCCGTTTCCAATTGGTCCTGGGGTGTCGACATACCAACACAACCAACCTTCTTCTCCGTTTTTGTTCTATTGCACCTGTTCCAAACATAATCTTCGATAACCGGGGGTTCTTCTAGGTCCCTGATGTGTGTCTCGCATATAATATATGCACCGACTTCACCGCCTCTTAACTGCTTTTCTATTTCTAACCACTTCGCTCTCTTTCTGCCGCCTTGGATGTTATGTAATGGATAGGGGAGTTAAATTTATTTTTCTTAGCTTTCTTCCTACGTCTTCTTCTTGTCAGTTGATTGGAGTAGTTCTTCAGTATGATATTCTCTGCCTCATAGAGACGCCCTACGCTCTGAATTCTTGTCGAAACCCCAAAAAGCTACCGCATTATTTTTCAGGCCCAAGCCGGTCTCAAGCCCCACCTTGTGGGCGCCTCGGTACTATATCAACGGAGCTCTGGTGCGGCACCATGCCAGGCACATGCTGTGTGCTACTGTGTAGCACCGACGCAAGGAAAGGCCTGATGATCTATTACAATGAGTTTTGGTGTGATTCAGCGTATCAAGTAACGCGTTTTCTTTTTTTTTTAATCTTGGCGAAGCCTTGATTTACGTAGTGACAACTTCCAAACGGTGTGTTCACAAAGTCCGACTCTAACGTTCTTGTCGCTGATGAACTGGCTGCGAACCGTATGATGCAGTCGGCGATTAGGCGCGTCTTCTTGGCGTCTTCCGAATCTTCTTGCTCCCTTTGACCGGCTTCTTCTTCTCTTCCCTCTTCTCTCTTCCCTTCTTCTGTAGTTCGGACAAACTAGGTGCCATAGTTACGGTGCATGCACAGTAGTGACTAGCGACGTTTACTTGAAATGCACCGCTGACTAGCCTAGTGTACCTTTCGCTACAAAAAAGTGGAATGCTTTTATCCTCCACTTTTAAGAGTATGGCGTCATATTGTTAAAGGTATCTTCATTCATACGAGCATCCAAATTCTGGCATGTAAGCGCTTTCTATAAGAAAGTGGTTTTGAGATGAGCACCTTAGTAATTTTTAACAGATTTTTCGTTTGAGTTTGAGATTTGAGTTTTTTTCTACTAGCTGATCACACTTGCTTTCGCGTCTAAAGATAGGCGGCGGGTGCCGCCGCTTGTTCACTTCATTAACTTGAAGATCGGCCTCGAGTCGGCGCAGTGCTTTCCACTGCGTGGATGTCGTCGATGAAAAACGTCGCATTAAAACACCTCCCGCGAACGCCCCCGGACACAAGCATATTGAGTTGTTGTTGTTGACTAGAAGAACATTTAAATAAATTGCCTATGAACAATTTGCAACATAATGCTGAATATAATGCTTACTCTGGCCACCTCACGAAGATGCGTTGGCGCTGTTGTCGGCAGCGACTTTCGTCCGGTAGCAAGCCATTTCAGTTGCTTTTGCCTACCGGGATGGCGGGGTAGTTTGCTGTTGCCGAAAAAAAAAAAAGCATAGCAACATATGCCTTCTATTTGCGCTGCCATGGCATGTTCTAAAAGGCTCAGGAAGGGAAGTTTAGTAAGCTGGCACAAATTTCTTGCCGACGAAAGTCACCGTAAACGGCGGGCCGCAGCGGTGAAGCGCGAAGGCTGGATATATACCGACGCCTGCTCATCGAATACGCGGCAAACACTGTTACAGCTAAGCTGGAGCTTGTTCACCTTTACTTCAGAGCGGCCTACCTGCTCAAAGATTGCGAACAACTCGCATTTGGGCATCTTTACGACAGGTAATGGGGTATTGGTACTGCTTTGGGGCCACTGCGCATGTATCATGTGTTCACACATGTATTGAATTTCTCAAACACATTTTTGTTTTTTGTTTCTTTACTTCAATAATTGTAGATATCCATAGTGAGCTGTGGCGCGAACGATGTGCGTTGAACTTCTCAGCGGTTATATTGGATAACTAATACTCACCGTATTGGCTGCAAACTATTTTAATCTATTTCGTGATGAAGATTGCCATTGCTCGTTTACAGCCGCTGATTTGCTAGAATAGAACTGTATATTTTTAATACCGAGCGGTTTTAGTTGTATTCGCAGCGGCTAACTGCGAATGCGAGTTGTGGAGTTGATTGTCACCGAGCGACATATGTGCTCGTGATTCAGACTCTGATGATATTTACACCAGCAAAGTTCTGCATGGTCCATTGTCGCATTCTAAGTTTATCCTACACTCAAACGCGGCCAGGGTGGCTGGAACTAAACTTGGTCACGAAACCACAGAAACACCGCGGCCTCTGCAGCTTGTAAATGTAATGCAAGCTAAACGCGTGATTACCTGCGAAGAAATCGCGAACGCAAACGGCGACAGCAACACCCGCGAACAGAGCAAATACAACAGGTACGGAGCCAGGCGATTTCATTGAATAAAGCTAGGATGAGCAAATCCGTGCGGCGCATACCCTCGCCACTGTTTCCGTGGTAGCCTAAAATCTCTTAACCATACAGACGCTCGATACTAGCCAGGGACTTCTTGTTTACCAACAACGCTCATTTGCCGGTCGATGCGAAGAATTATCCGACGGTGCAATGATGCTTTGAGCGGAATACTCCGCAAGTGGTTTGTGCGCGGTTTACGAGTAGCAAAAATCGCATATTCGACTAAAGCTAGTCGTACGGCTCCAAAGCTTTGTTATTCTCGACGTGTTTCGCGGGTAATTTGCTGAGCGAAAAAGCAAATAAATAAAATCGTCGCTCATTTTCTTTGGCAGACAGCAGCGCTTCCCTTTTGCGCCTCAAGTTTCTCCATGTAACGTGTAGTTTTTCCATTTATCGCTTTTGTCCTCCCTGCTGAGATACAGGAAATACTCTCAAGGTCTCGTGTACATGAACTGGACAGAATTCAAGTAGAGTCGATTATAATTGTAATTGTAATGCAAGCTAAAAGAGTGAATAGCCGCGAAGAAATCGCGAACGTAAACGCCGCTGAAAAAAAGAAAAAAAAAACTGAAAAAGAGCCAGTTTTGAATGGGAAACGTGTGACTGGTGTTTTGCTCTCGTACTCTGCGTTTTGCTCGTTACCTCTAAAAGGGGAGCCGACTCGCCTTTTGCCTGGTTCATGAAACCTCCTTGAGCTCGTGGTTATTTGGTCTGCGAAAAAAGCGCCTGCATGTCAGAAAAACACGCTCTTGGCAAGCTTAGCTACAGTGCCGCTCCCATGCTTTTTGCCTACCAGGTAGATCGCAGACTACCGCAGCGCCACCTCGGTTGCCTTGCTTGTTTGTAGACATGAACGAGGAGTATAAACTCGTTAGTGCTGCCAAGAATTATAATGGGCACGAAACCATGCCCCCAGTCCAGGCAATTATAAGCGATATGTTAACAGACTATTTAGACAATTTAGGTAGCTTAAAACGCCTGTAACGGAATGGGCTACCATTTGCTAGAGCGCGCTTACAAGTAACGCGCACTGTAGCACGGTTCTTTTTGTATGTAAAGGCGATGTTGATAATAAGCTCTTTATTTACTCTCAAAATTGGGAAACCAGCCGAAAGACTGGCTGCACTGCATAGAGGAGGTCAGCAGGGATCCCTTGGAACTCAGCGGCTTCCAATGCGCGCAAAATGAGCTGGCGCTGTTGGGCGAGCTCGGTGGTACGCAGGAGGGACTCCCACGCATCCACTGTAGCTGTATTGTCTGCATTGTGTCGTATACATGTCCACACCATGTGAATGAATGTGGCCGGTTGTGAGCAGTGTTTGCAGCTAGGTGCAATAAGATTTGGGAAACGTTTGCTATATAGCCATGGGTTGGGAAAGGTTCCTACTTGTATTTTGCGCCAATGGACGGCGTAGCGCCGGGATAGTTTCCGGTGTGCTGAGGGGTAAAGACACCGTTCGAGCCGATAATGCTGGAGGACGTCCATGTCCGTCACCATCATCATAAGCCTGACTATACCCACTGCAGGGCGAAGGCCTCTCCCATATTTCTCCAATTAACCCGGTTCTGTGCTAGCTGCTTCCACTTGACCTCTGCGCACTTCTCAAGCTCATCCGCCCACCTAAATTTCTGCCGCCCCCTGCCACGCTTTCCTTCCCTTGGAATCCAATTTGTTACCCTAAGCGACCATCGGTTATCTTCTCTTGACACTACATGTCCTGCCCAAGCCCATTTCTTTTCTTGATTTCCACTAGAATGTCAGTGACTTGAGTTATTTCTATGACCCACGCTGCACGTTTCCTATCTCTTAATGTTAGCCTTACCATTTTTCGTTCCATAGCCCTCTGGGTTGCCCTCAACTTAAGTAGAACCCTCTTGGCTAGCCTCCACGCTTCAGCCCCATAGGAGAGTACTGGTAAGATGCAACTGTTGTATACTTTCCTCTTGAGTGATACCGGTAAGCTGCTAGTCCTAATTTGCGAGTGCTTGCCAAAAGCGCTCCATCCCAATCTTATTATTCTTGTTATTTTCTTTTCATGGTCCGGATCTGCGGCTACTACCTGTCCTAAGTAGACATATTCGCCCACTGCTTCCAGTATTTCGCTACCTAATGTAAACTGCTGTTCCTTCCCGAGGCTGTTGAACATTACCTTACCCTTCTGCATATTGATTTTTAAGCCCACCTTTCTACTTTTCCTGTATAGGTCATCAATCATTATTTGCTGTTCATCCCCCGAGTTGCTTAGCAAGGTAATGTGATCAGCAAATCACAGATTACCGAGGTATTCTCCATCTACCCTTAGCCCTAACTGCCCCCATTCTAAGTTTCTGAATACTTCTTCAAAGCAAGTCCTGAATAATACTGGGGAGATCGTATGTCCTTTCCTAACACCTTTCTTTATGGGAATTTTGTTACTTTTTTATGCAAAAATATGGTTGCTGTGCAGCCACTATATATATATCTTCCAGCACTTTCACGTACTTTGCATCTACCCCCTGATTTCGCAATGCCTGCATCACCGCCGAGGTTTCTACTGAGTCAAATGCTTTTTCGTAATCAATGAATGCTATGTAAAAGGGCTGGTTATATTCCGAGCATTTTTCTATCACCTGATTTATGGCATGGATATGATCGATAGTAGAGTACCGTTTCCGAAAACCTGCTTAATCATTTATTTGATTTTAGACTAAGGTTGTCCTGATTCTATTAGCGATTACCTTAGTGAATACCTTATACGTAACAGACAGTAAGCTGATTGGTCTATAATGTTTAAGTTTTATAGCGTCCCCTTTCTTATGAATGAGGATAATGTTTGCGTTCTTCCATGGTTCCGGTATCATGTATCGGTACACGGATTAGTCCGTGTACGTAACAAGGCGTGAACGAGTGCTTTGGGGAGTGTCAGAGGAAGCGGTAGGCTGAGAAGGGTGCTCCGCCCGGTAGTTTAGTTCTCGGGCTAGACCATGCGCCCGTGCGCTTCCGCTGAGCGCCTCATGGGCTAGGGCCCATATGAAAAGACGAGGTGTAGACCGTAAAAGGAGAAATCGGAGGATAGTATACGCCTGTCGGGATATACGACCTGCATCGAAGTTACGAATTGCTTGTTGAGAATCACTAATGACTACTTTGGTGAAGGGGTCGGTCAAAGCTAACGCGATGGCAACCTCTCCCACGGTGGTAACAGTTGCGGCGTTGAGGACGCTGCAGGCGTTGTGTCAGTTTCGATGCGGTGACAATACAACAGAAACCATAGCGGTGCGAAGGGGGTGGTGGGAAATATCTGTGTATGTAACGTCGGGGCGACCGGCAAAACCTTTCTGGAGTTGGAGGGCTCGGTCGGCTCTGCGCTCTGTATGATACTGTATGAGGGTGACTTCTGCGTATAAGGAACTCACGCCTGAGCAGAGAATCAGCGTTCGTAAACCTCCGCTTCCCAAACGTGTATAGGTTCATTTCACGTCGAATGACGTCATCGCACGAGCGTCATCCGCCATTTTTTTTAGTCACGTGAGCGACGATGCCCGGTCGTCGCATACCAAAGTTGACATGTGGTGGACTCACACGACGGACAAAATCGTGAAGCACTATCACCATCTGGCATTGCGTGACTATAGTGAGCTAGAATAGCATACTGTAGACGTGGCCCCTAAGTTAGCGATATCCACCGCTTTGCTTCCGTCCGCTAGCAGCGTTTTCGCAGTTTGCCTCCGGATTCATGCACGAACGACACATTCCTTTTGCTTTTATTTTTTGTAGCGGAGAGCATTCCAACCACACCCAGGCGCCTAAGCATGTACAGCGTAACATGTGTTCTACTAAAACGACTAAGGGACTGACTAGTACAGAGGCAAAGCAGCGATGAACGGGTGTCGCACTGTTTTGTATTTCGATCATCTTAGCCCGACGCTTGTAGTGCGCGCAGTGGTATGTCTGCTCAGCGCCTGGTCTGGTACCCACAGCCACAGGAAAAAGCTCGCGAGAGCTAATCAGTAACATGCAACGGCTTGAAAGTATTCCTCGCTTTAGCGGGCTTGCAGTTACGCTGCATACACGTACCGGGAGCAGAAGGGCAGCAGTCCAAAAGGTTCTCTTCCAAGGGTTGAAAGTAGCATATGTTTATGAAGTTGTCATTGAGTAAGCGCGATCACTTGCACATACACAACCGCGTTTATGTCACGTCGAACGGGATAGTCAGCACGGCAATGCTTTATCAAAACGACGCTGCAGAAGCAACAGTGCAAGACCCGCCACAGCAGGTGTCTGCCCCAAAAAGTTGGCAGCTGTGCTGTTCACGGTGTTTTCACACCTGCAGGACCTATTGCCGCCTCCGTAGACAGCGCAACTCACCATTATTGTAGCAAATTACAGAGTTCACAGCACCTTAGATCTTCCGAACTACCCAAATGAAACCTCAGCAGACGACGACGATGACCAAGGCTATGGCGAACCGGAAGTGGAAATGCTTCATTTTTCCCGTCCTCTCCCGCGCGGCAGCCGACAGTGAATACAACCTATACGTAAAGACGAGTGCAACTGTCGGTCTAAGCAGCACATCGACAGTGACGTACTGCATTCGATGTCAGACCTGCGAGTGGCACTATCATTCAAATTTTGCGAACCACGTGTCTTTAATCCTGAACTTATTAAGCGCCAACAGTATCCAAGCTTCGAAGAAAACACAGCTTTCCACCCGTAGCGGTCCGGAAGCAGTGGCGCCGTGGTGGTGTCGATGAGAACTAGGCGCAACATGCCCTTTTCGGCATAGCCTTGATGTGGGCCCATCCAACTCGGACCACCCTTACTGTTCTCCCGTCTCCTTCATCATACCGGACTCTGTCAGCACGCGGCTTAAAATGAGCGGAGGGGTTTGTTGCGGGACCTCGTCCCCGATATTACTCCTCCGATTCCTTCCGGCCTCTCTCGTCCTGCCCAAGTTATAAATCACAAGGCGTGAGCTGATGCAGCGTACACACCGGACATCCTGACACAATGGCGCCGAACCAAGATCAGCTGCCCCAACTGCCCTGCTGACTCCGTTGACCTGCAGCACTTGATCTGGACCTGTCCTGGCACGGCTGGCCTCCGCGCCCGCTACACATCTGCTCACCACATTCAGACTTACGAAGACTGGACAGCCCCCAATACCAACACCAAGCGCAAGCTTAGTGCCCTGCAGACTTCATGTCAGAGTCTGGCGCCCTCAACCTCACCTAACCCATCCCCTTCCCCTCTAGGCCTCAGGTCATCCTCATGAATGAAGGTTTATGAAGGAATGAATTTCCGGTGACGCGACGGGCCGCACATAGGGTGCGTCCAATCATCTGCCGGGATACTGTGAAGCCTGCTTCTGACCGGAGATCGCTGCGTCGATCCCCAGAGCAGGTTCGGCACACGCGTACCGTTTGTTGGCGCTTTGGAGCGCATCAAATCGCCTAGGCTCGATGGCGGCCGCCAGCCGGCGCCACAATGCCACATTCACCAAAGAGGTTTTGAAACTCCAACATACACTTTGCTATTTACTTAATTATTACTTTCCAAATTATTACCTTTGAAATTGCACAAATACGCATTAGCAAACTGTGGTGCGCGCCATTTTACTTGAAATACCACGCGACATACATATAAATTCTGGCTGGTTCTTTAGCTGTACAAGCCTGCCTTGCTTGTCCTGGGGCGTCTGGCTCACAACACAAGATTCATGCGTTCGAATCCTGCATATGCCATTTCTTCTTTCTGGTAAAGCAGATTCTTTATAAAACTCAGTAACTTGAGGCATGCGGTGACCTTTTATTGACCTTATATGCCACATTTTGATGTATTATGTAGCGCTGCTGTAAGTTTAAAGTTTCCGCGCAACGTTAGGCCGTCGTGCCGTCATGACCATGCCGACCAGTGAGGATTTTCGTTCACTGATAACAACGGCGACACCAACGATGGTGGCGACACCACTTCTTCTGCGACACGGTTCCTTAGCGCTATCGCGCAAAACTGGTGTCTTGGCACGGCCGCACTGTAAGCGTTCTTGGTTTTGGCAAAAGAAATGAACAGGGCTCCTAGGTCCGTTGGCGATCCTCCCGGAACGCTTCAAGAGCAACCAAAGTAACAATTTCTCCCTCTTCTTTCTACTCCTCCTCCTATATACCTAATTTCGGTTCATTTTACATTTTAGGGTATTTCTACTCAAAAGTGCATATCACATGCTCTTCAATATTCAGGTGCTCAGGATCTCATCTGAAAGCAATATATATCAAGAAGAAAGGCAGCGCAGGTTTAGCGTGGTACATGTCGCGAGCAATTGGTTTTTCAACATCTATCACCTGGATTCAGCGGAGCCTCCTCCCCAAAGAGAGGTATTTCTCTGAAACTCTTTTTTATACAGATGCCTAGTGCGGGCTACAGGTGGAAGTTAGCCTTATAATTCGAGTCGCTTGTTCAGCTGAGGCGTTTCAAAACTAACCGAATGTTTTTATTTCTAGAACATACAAAGATGCGCCCTGAGTTACAATGGCAAATTTGGCTGATATTAAAAGCGGGCTAAAAAATATTAACAGCGCGGCACTGCCGTTCGAGTGGCTTCCATCAGCACCGAGGCAGCTTATTGCGACCTTTCGTGCTGTTGACAGTTAACCCCCTGTGGTCAACTATGCATCGCGTCTCTTCTACAAGACCACGGCCGAAATGTCAGAGCTATCGAGAGTAGTATCGAGTCACGACTGCGTCTGTTAAATTTCTTCTTTCTCTCTCTTTCTTACTTCTTCGGACTATTTGACTGAACATTTAGCATAGAACTTTCTCTCGCTCCTAAATTTTTTCTACCCGTTTCTCCTGGCCTGATCCAGAACTTTGTGATCCCCCGATACAAAGGGGATCACAGGGGGGGGGGGGGGGGGGGGCATCAGCATCAGCATCAGCATCAGCGTCATGGCGCCTGTTAGGAATGACGATGAAGACGAGGTGCCAGGCCCCGGCGCTGGAATGGCCGCGCCTGTGGCATCCTCAAGTGCCCATTCCAGCCACAAGACGAAGCTGAGCCCAGATAACAGTATGTCAGGCCTGTCGCTGTCGGACCGTTGTCGCCGATACATTGAGAGCGAGTCCGAGTACGAGTCGTCCGAGTCCACAGGTGAGTTGTGGCCCACCCCACATCACTGTATGTGAAGAGCAATTCATTCCTTTTCGAAATAACTTGTAGTTTTCTAGAATACCAGTGGTGATCCGGGTTCTGAACCTCGAGTGGAAGCTGATAGATTCGTGTTGCACGAAGTTATCAAAACATTTGTTTGAAATTGTTGCTTCGAGCCAGGTGCTGCAAAAGGCAATGCGGGGCTTGTTTTATGGTGCAGATTACAGTGACTTGGCACTTTATAATTTCTCTGGCAGGTTACCGGTTATCGTGTTCGGCGAACACGTGCTATATTGAACCTTATCTGAAAAATCGATATAGATTTCTGTTGGCACAAATAAAGTCTTTAGATCACTGCTTGGTTGAAAGTGTGCTTCTATGGTGGACACAAGGCTACCACTGCTTTCAATGAAACGCATACAAGAATGAGGCTCACGGCGCTCTCTCTACTAAACCCGTATTTCTTGGTTAGCGAGCCTTTGTTCGCATCAATAGGGTGTCAAAAATAATGTGGTTGCTGCTGATGCTCTGATTTTTAGGGCGCAGCACAACAGTGCAGAGTGTAACTGTGTAATCAGAAGCGCTAAGTAAAAGAAGGACTGAAGAATGCTGCGTGGCTTTGTCATGCCATTTCACGCCATGACTAGGAGCTTAAATTTCACCACATTTACTGGTAGCGTAGCATTTGTTTTCTTTCAGGAAAGTGCTGTCCGCTATATATTGGTTCCTACATTTTTCAGAGAGGCGCGTAATAGCGATATCATAAGACATGTGTTAGATCTGTGAAAGTCCTATTCCTTAAATATTAATGGTGGGTGCCATGAAACACCCCAAACTGTAAGTGGCATGCGCCCCTTCGGGTTTATAACTCAAGCAGGCAGTAGGCCAAGGAAGTACCTTTTTCTGGCAAGCGTTAGAGCTGTAGTTAAAACGTAGACTTCTGTAATTCAAACATAATAGCGCAGCCTTCCGTATTTGCTCATAGAGGCAAGTCTCTTCACGGTGTGCACTGCGCAAGAATCAATTTGTTTGAAAACATCTTTATTTACAGTCTTATAGACCATGTGGGCGGGCCGCCTAGCCCGGTAGTCCTCTGACTATTACAGCCGCGGTTGCCCTTCCCTTAAGCCAATGCTAACGGTCAGGATCATCGCTGAACAGAATAGCCTCCCACTGCTCTTCTGATGGGTTTCGAAAGGGGTCTATTATGGGATTGAATTGGCATGCCCACATCATGTGGTAGAGGTTAGCTACCTCTCCACAGTGTGGGCATTGCGGATAGTATAGTGTAGGGTACCACAGGTGTGACCTAGCTGGCGTTGGGTATGTGATTGTTTGTAGCCTCCTAAGAGTGTTCACTTTTCTTAAAAGATTTATGTGGTGTTGGGTAGACTTGTAAGTTGCCTGGCTGTTCTGCATGGCGAGTATAGCGCGAGTTCTGCATGGCACACCGGAAAAGTCCGCGCTGCGCTCACTGCGCAAGACTGTA
This sequence comes from Amblyomma maculatum, assembly GCA_023969395.1. NCBI lineage: Eukaryota > Metazoa > Arthropoda > Arachnida > Ixodida > Ixodidae > Amblyomma > Amblyomma maculatum. The sequence continues at coordinate 67,225 of JAJIZL010023000.1, read as the reverse complement.
CTGCTCTGCCGGCCTTGCGGCTAATAATGAGGGCGATAGCAACTGAATGTGACAGTTTATTTGGGCGAAATCAATATATGGTTGGCTGCTGACGAGAAGGAAACTCTGTCGCTGGAAATGTCTGCAGAATGTGTCGCCGGAAGTCGTGGTCCCAAAAGGTCACGTGGCTTTGTGCGGAAGTGTATGTCATCTCATCAAATATCATCGTTAATAGTGCAATGATAAGTCATACACCGCATAGACAGTCGTATTGTCTTTATAACAAGTCGTTTATTCGTGAGTAGTCATGTGATGACATGATATGTCGTGAAGCACAAAATGTATTGTGAGAAATGGTTTAAGTAGAGTCATAAAAGTTTCATATATCATCATGTTGATCATGTGATGTCATCACTAATCATGATAAGAACTGTCACGTGATCTGAAATCAAAATAAGTGTCTTGTAACTCGGGGCGACTTTCAAAAAGGGATGAAGTTACACCGGAGTCGAGCGACACAGACGTGCCACGTCATTCAGTATAATCAGCGGCAACAAACTTCAATACGTTCGCATTCGTTAATTGAGGTATGCCCTTGGAGTTTTATTTAGGATACGACAGCGGGAGTACGAAAGACGCACATAAATCTCATCCCTACCGAGTCCCTCATATTTTGTACCCGAATCTCGGTCAGCCATTTGGACCAGCGCCTCTTTGTGCTCGCTTTCCCAGCGGACGAACTGTCTCTGCTCTTTGCCAAGACGAGGCTGCAGCGCGTGACTGCGTTCATTTGGCAGACAGGCTGCCAAGAAGAAAAGAGAAGTGGCACAACTCGCTCTTTTCGCACGTGCACACAAGGCCTTACAATAAGCGCGAATGCGCACGATATTCCGAGTCTCTATAACGGAGCGCCTCATTCGCGCCTCCCGCCGCGTTATTAGCGCATAATTGCTCCCACAAGCGACCCGTTACGTGACTGATCGCGATTAACTGTCACGAGAATAGTTGCCATGGCTTCAAGCGAGTAGAGGCCTCCGCGTTGTTGTAGCACATTATTTCGCTTTGCTCGGGGGTTGTTCGCGCAGCCTAAAAGGAAGACTGTCCTGTACACCAAGGCGCTACTCTGAGCGTCTGTCATATTAGTGCTTTGATACGGAGGCGCTTTCGCCCACAGCAGCTAACTGGAATTCCCTGTCCGCGGCCTATATGCCTGCGACCTGAGTGTACGTAAGTCTGGAAAGATTCCTTCGTTGAGGATGTGCAATTTTCGCCAAGGTTTTTGAGCAAAAGGTGACCTGCTTTTGATTATGTAGCAGTGTACTTTACGAAGCGGTCTCGTTTGGAAGGAGTCAGAAAGCAGGCGCCCGTGTACAGTGGGTTTTCAGTGCAGGTTAAAGAACCAAAAGTGCACTAAATGTGTAAAGTCCTTCACTATACGGCATCTCTCATGGCCTGAGTCTGTGTCGCAAGTTAAATCCCACAAACAAACAATGTCTAAGCTATTTTATGGCAAATGCAGTTATGGAGACTTTATGTCCCATAAATGCGAATGGTACATGTGTTTCTCGCTTAATAATGCCATTTCGGCGCCGCCGGGGTGGTGCAGTGGTTACGGCGCTCGACTACTTTGCCCGAGGACGCGGGATCGAATCCCGGCCTCGGCGGCCGCTTTTCCATGGAGGCGAAAAGCAAAGCGCCCGTGTGCTGTGCGATGTCAGTGCACATTAAAGAACCCCAGGAGGTCGAAATTTCCGGAGTCCTCCACTACAGCGTATCTCATAGCCTGAGTCGCTTTGGGACGTTAAACCCCACAAACAAAACCATGCCATTTCGCGCTCATTCTCGGCACATTCTGGGAGCGAAGTCTCCAACAACCGTGCGAATTGCCGGGTTTTTGCAGCCTAAATCTCCATTTCTTATGGTTTAAGGGGGTCTCCTGTGACAATCAGTGCGGCGGAAGCTCTTTCGGAGCGAGAGTGGAAGCGCCACACTACTCAAGGCACATGCAGCTTGTTACAGCCTGTTTTGTTTTCTGTAGAGTACGCAGTTCTACGCATTAATTGTCTTTAAATATCCCGCTGCGTAACATCATCAGCTTTTATGGATGCCTTCTCTTCCTAATATGATCTGTGGTTTTAGATGAAACAGCTGAGTTGTACTGCGTCCCTCGAGGAATTCTCCTACTAACAAAGCTGTAATTGATCGCTGAGTGCATTTTTTGTGTCCTTGTTCTGCTTCAAAAGAAATGTACTGTTCGGGTTTTACGAGGATCTCGACAGGGTCGCCTGTTAGTTAGCCTCGCAGCTGAATACACAAGAGCACCGCCAACTAGGTTGACGACGCTCTTCGGCTTTCGCATATTCGGAGTCTCGGCAGTTGCGTTAGAGCCACTGTCGTCTGGCGCTCATCACATGATACCCTGTAACCAGCAATACATGAGCCAAGCAATTTCAAAAGCTCGATCTGTGCTTGTAACTCCTCTTTACCTGGCGTCAGTTGAGGGCCTAAAAATATTGATTGTTGTTCTGAACCAGTGGAGGGCGCCACCAGCCAGCTTCTAAGTTTCGCAGTGTTGGGAGTGGACACGCACAGGGCTATTCGGCAGATCATATAGCGGTGACAGGTGTTACAGAGCCCGTCAACATTATGAAATGTCGGAGTCCTCTAGGACTGCGACATATTCTTCAGTCAAAAAGGGATGGTCTTCTAAACATAAACAAAATGTATAGCTCCTCGAAGTGAAGATAGCCTTAAGCTCTAGCCCACACAAGCGTTGAAACAACTTTAGTAACATTTACGTCCTACTCAGGTGTGCGTCCGAATGAAGGAGGCTATATTATCCCTTCACGCTAAACTGGAATACCAACGGGGAGCGACAAGTGTGCAAGCTTGAGACAAAAGATACCTTTGGCAGTTCATGTTGCTAGGTTACTGGAGCTGCGGAGTCGCTCCCACCCGCAGTGCTCCCGCACTGATTGGTCCCGACAATGTGGGCATACGCTATGCTGGCGGGCAACTATCGCCATCTGGCTGCCTAAAGACGAGCTGCCACCGCGTCGGAATCAAAAAAACGCGTGCGCATCGGTGGGAGGGTTCCCGCAACTCCAGTAACACAGACGGCAACACGCAATACTGTCTGCTAAAGGTGTCAACATGCACTGGAATACTCTAGTTGATTATGTCGTAACGAGTTCGAACAAAAAAAAAAAGAGAAAAAACTTCAGGCAGTCAGTTAGAGCGGTCAAAAGATAACCGGTAGTCTCTGCGCGGTCGAAAAACACGCACTAACACGTCCGCCGGCCGAATTAACTGCTTGTACTATTCTTATTCAGGAACTGGCAGCAATTATGAGCAAAAATAATTCAATGCTAATAAAAAGCCGATCACTGCGATAAAACAAAGTATTTTCTAGTAGTTTGTCAACAATTTGTCTTCTGGGCATTGATTACAGAGTGGTTTAATGACCGTTACGGGATGACAAAATTTCAAAGTGGTCAAAGACTAACACGCACCGATTGATACCACTGCTGCACCAGCATTGGAGGAATGCGCAATCATTATTTGTGAAAAAAATAAAGACACAGAAGAAATTGGCTTCCGGTATGTTGCATCATATTATGACGTAACACCCCATGGAAGTTGGGTACCATGACTCTCCTTGGTCTTCGACATTACCCCTTTGGCTCTTTTGACTTCATTCAGCTCGACTTAATTGCCTCTAATTGCATAATTACTCCGCGTGAACCATATTTTTTCCCAGTGTGGTTTTCTAATCCTCTATCTAGCCATTTGTTTTCTTATCGCTTGTTTCGTTCGAACGTAATCTTGCAATCCTGCCGCTGGAGAAAGGACATACCTGACGTCTGATTCAGTTACCTGTCTCTAAGTAATTAACTAATTACTCTGCATGCACCAAGTATATCCCCAGGGAGATTTTTTCGTCCTCTATCTAGTACAAAAATTGGTTTTCTCATCAATCGTTTCGTTCGAATTTATTCTTGCCGAAAAACATCTGGTGACACGACATCGAAAACATACCTGCTCAGTGCTTACGCTATAATAAAGTGTATTGTGCGACCATGCGGGAAGCAACGCTCGGGTGACAGCGGTGGCGAATTACGCGCAGCCGATGACTGGGTACGCGCCAGCGACGGAAATGTTCCGCGCAACGCACTCGTGGCGGGTCAGAACCTAAACGGCGAGTGCTTCTACGTGGGGCGTGTGATGCTGCGGGGCAATGTGCTGCCGGGAAAAGTGCTGCCCTCGGCCCGGGTCTGCTTCGTGTCTCTGGACCAGATCGAGTTCTCCTCCAACGTGTACGAGGTGCTCGTCAGGGCACCCGCCATCAACTACCAGTGGGTGAGCGACGCACTTGGCACGACAATTTTGTTACACGTCTCATAACATGGTCGTACTACAGTGAAAATTGCTTTGGCAAATTGGAGGTTGACTAGGTCGGCGCCTCCTCTCTTTTGTTCAGTGCAAGCCAGGCACTGCTTACAAGGCTAGCCTAGGCCCGCTCCTACCTTCATTTCGTTCTCTCCTGCGTTGGCTAGCTTTCGCGACCACTTCACGGCTAGGAGGGAGATTAATTTCTCAATGGCGCCACACGAAGGAAACTGGATGAACTGAAGCAGCCGCAAGGCGGATACATGTAGTTGCAGCGATTAGCACAACCAGCTAAACAGTGTACGTTCTATTATTTCTCCTGTACTCCCATCTTTCTCGTACCTCCTTTATGCTTGCTTTTTTTTTTTTAACTTCAAATTTCTTTGACATACAGCTGTTCTTTACTTTCTTATGGCAAATGCCACCGCAATGATTACGTTACGCCAGTGGCGCGGGAGATGTCTTCTCCCAACGTCCCAGTTCATACTCTATATTCCATTATATGGCACATACATCGTGTAGCTTAGCACTGTGGAGGTTCTATTGAGACGTCGTAAAAGGCTGCTATTGCGAAGTTAGCAAGGTGGGTAGCATTCAAGACAAAGGATGCATTGAGTTGCTAAAATGTGTGCAACATTTATTAAATGATCGCTCTTTGTATTCATATGCCGGGCTATCACCATTGCTGAGCCCATTGTTTTTATAAGTCGCGGACATTCAAGGCTTTAATTATAAAACCTAAGTCTAACTACTCCTTACTTCTTCAGTAAATAGAAAACCGAGAGAGATCTGTTGTATTATACTGCATGACTTCTGTCACCATACCTAGCCAAACTGCTACTATACTGGCGAGTGCTCCCTTATGCAGTGTCGGTAATAAAGCTGTGGCTTGTATGTACTCGCATCCTATTCGGCAATGTCTGCAAACTGAGCGCTCTGCGAGCACTTTAAAAGAAGCCTTTGACGGTGATAACCATTTTTCTTAAATGTCGACGAGCATGTATTATGTCGCTGATGAATCTTGAAGGTATCGACGTCAACACGTCTATTAGAGCTGTCCACAATGAGGATGACACAGGGCTCTATACTCTAGGACACCGCCTTGCTGACGATAAATTAGACATGCTGCTTTAATGACTCGGCTCCATAAGCAATGCCTTCTGTGGGGACTCAAATCCACAGGTCCCTACATGCAGGTGCGAATGGGCGGCTGCGTGATGCCGCGCAACGCCATCCCAGCAGGCCGCAGCGCGACGGGCGAGATGATCTACATCGGGCGACACGTGCACAAGGGTGAGATGACGCCGGGGAAGGTGATACCGTCGCAGCGGTGCATCTACATCCCGTACCTCGGCAAGGAGATTCGCTACCGCGACTTCGAGATCCTCATCCAGGGGGAGTACCCCTACTTCGAGCGCACGAAGGGCAAAAGCAAAGATAAGGAGCCCATACTGGACCCGGTCAGCCCCAGCAGCAGCACCAGCAGCCGGGACCAGTCACAGGGCCAGCCGCCATCGCCACCGTCGGTGTAGGACAGGGTTATGCTCTTATCAAGACTGCTCGTGCAAGTTTTCTCTTCGTTAACGAAGTATCTGCACGGATATTAAAGTACGATGGAGTACAAAAGTCCGGAAACAGACCCGAGACCACAAAATCTGGTTGCGTTGCTCTGGCGTATACAGTATGCCTTTATTTTTTTCCTTTGTGACGACACTTACCTAAACTCGGGCCGGGTGTTCGCTATTATGTCATTGCTATTTAGCTGAACGGCGCTCAGATGGGAGCTAAGGCGCCGGCGAATACTAAGAATCAAAATCTACCGCCATGGCCTTCTGCTGCTTTCAACAATGGGAATGACGCGCAGCTCGTATCCATCGTGCATTTTTGGGGGAGCGCACTACGGTGAACATCTCTTGTGCTTTCTCTGTTTGCTTAATTTTAGTGCGCCTGCTTCCACGTGGCGTAATTTATGTTTGGCTGGTACTAGGGTACAGTAGGCGACCGCTTGACATTGTCGAAAGCGCTGTTATAGGGATGAATTAAACCGCACTAATACTAGGGAAGTAAAACTCAGATTCGGAGCCATAGCGAGGAGTACAAGTGCGCAGCGATATTTGTACCTCGGCTTGCATAAACGCAGGCTCAAGGCGTGACGTGCTGAAAATATGGAATGTAACGTATTGAGCGCAGGTAAGCATTTCCATTTTGTTACTTGTGCATATAATTATAAGAAAAGTGTAGCAATGGCAATTAGCATATACTTTCCGTGTTGCCTTCCTACACTTGGTATAGCCTGTGATATTATGACGATGGGACAAATGGCAGTCAGGAGGGAACATATGACGGAAGGAGGTCGCCCCATCCATCCTTCTTTTATAATAGTTTTTTTTTTTTTTTTTGCAAAACAAACTTTTCGATCGTCATGAATTAACTTGCCCAACAACGTACCCTACTATCGCGTTATGACAGACAGCCAAGCAACGAACGCCGCTCACTAGTTCTTCTATAGAAGACAGGATTGGCTATATGAAAGCAACAAAATGGTCTATGAAATATATTGTTACGCAATGCTGTCTTTCTTTTGTACATAGAATACATGCAAAGTGGCACCATCGGTGCAAAGAATGGAGATTTTTGGCATAGAAAACGGCGTGTTAGTACGTATACTTGTCATGCCTTTGATATTATGGTTTTACTAATGTCTTGCGCAAGTTTTATTTGTAACGGCGGCAGTGAGATGGCGTGTACAGGTTTTGTACATACAGACGCAGCAATACCGCTTGTGGATCTGTAGCGCCACCATGTTTGCGAGCCTAACGGCACGTCCACTGTAGGCAGCAGGGTAGCTGCAGCATTACCTTGTACAGGGGAGTTTGACGAGTACTTTGTCCAATGCGTGTGAAAGCTGTGAAGTATACAGCTCGAAGATATTGACATTTTCTTCGGAAATTCATATTTTGTATTCAACGCCAGCTTCATCTTAGAAGCTAATTCCTGTGTTTAGCCAGAATTGCCTCAGCCGTGATTTACGTTGATGGCACCAATCTAATTCGTATGCCCTTGTCTTATCAGTTTTCCGCACAGAACTGCTTGTAATTGGGCTGGTTGGAACATTTTAGACACAGATACATGCGCTGCTTGGGCTTGCAAGAACAGGACTAAACAGTGACAGACACGTATAAGCGCAATGTAGTAACTGAAGTGAGCTTATTCCATTAAAATAAAAAAAAAAAACAGGAAGAAACATTCACGTGCCGTTGGTTTGATAAAAATAAAATTGGGAAAGGAGACAGCCCAGTAGTGTACCGCGCAGTTAACTGTTTGCACCGTCCAGCTCAACTGGGGTAGACCCCAGCAAGAACAAGAAGAAGATGAAGAACAGGAAGAACAAGAAGAACAACAATAAGAACAAGAAGTGAAGAAGAAGTAAGAAATAGAAGAAGCAGAAAAAGAAAAAAAGAAGGGAAGCAGAAGAAGAAGAACAAGAAGAAGATGAAGCAGAACAGGAAGAATACGAATAACAAGAATAAGAACAAGAAGTGAAGAATAGGAAGAAGTAAAGAAGTAGAACAAGAAGTGAAGAAGTAAGAAGTAGAAGAAGCAAAAAAAGAAAAAGAAGTGAAGAAGAACAAGAAAATGAAGAAACAGAAGCAAAAGAAGTCATGGTAGGCGGTAGCTGGCAGCTGACATGGCCGAGCCGCAACTGAACGTAGGGCTTCCTGAGAGTACGTTTGGCAGGAGCTTCGAACTCGGACCTCTCCTTTCATATGGGAGGATGATATCAGAATCAGCCTGCCAAGACCCTTGCATTCCCGTTATCCCTATAGGACACACAAGCACTTTCATAAGGCTTGGTTTGGGTTTTATATGTTGGCTGGCTGGTAGCTTACGCTATCTCGTCATCACGAAGGTGGGAGTGAAAGGAGAGAGAAAAAGAGGTGCCATAGAGAAAGGTTTCTTACCGCCGCGCCATAGAGGCTTTTGCCTCATCGCAATTTAGTGGTAAAAAATGCTCCCTATGGCATAAATAAAGCTGAAACCATATAGTAAACTACCATGTGCAAAAGAGTCGAACCTAAGTGTAGCATAGCTGATAGCTCTCGCATAAATCCCGGTTTTACCACAAGCTAAATCACAGCAAACGTTTTTTTATCGAGGCAAGGTCACATGCTTGTTTCTTCAGTTTTTCCGCTTTAATGTAATAAATCAGTTGGTTGATTGTGCTCAAACATTTGTGCTGGCTTTTAACCGTGTCCTTGTAAAATCAAGTTGCGCTGGTTTACGGAGACCTCCTGCAATGTCATTTGGCATTTGTTATTTGTCTGTCCTCGAAAGCTTTCGACAGGAAAAGCGGCGTCGTATATACGTGTAAACACACCTGACAGCCACAGGACAAATTTAGTCACCCTTCGCAATGCTTTAAATGAAAGCCCAGTGCTGCGGGAAGACCTGCGCCGAACGAGAGAGAACAATACTTCCTAGGCTTCCCACCAATGCTATATCGAAGGCGCCGTTCCACCCTCCTTTCCCAAGCAACACGTGCCCCGTTTAAGATGGCATAATAGGCCAGTTGACGTGGGCCTGCCGGTGAATTTTACGCGAGTACATTTTGAAGAGAATCAACCATCCTGCCTTCGTGGCGCCAGCAGATAAAGCCAGTAGTTATGTCGACAGGCAATGGATCCTCCTTTTGCCGTAAATATGTTTGAATGCCGGTAAAAAGCAAAAACAAATCCCTCGGACGCAGCCATAACAACGGGGTTGGGGCTGCATCTAAATACAAATTAAGCGTAGTTAAAAAAAATTAGTTGAGCCAACAACAACTTTGCAAAACTTGAAAAAAAAAAAATAGAGATGTGTCTAGAGCTAAACGCACGTTTTGCTTGCGAATGCTAGTAGCCTTTTCTTTTAAATAGAATTAGTTATGCTTATTAGGTTTACTGCGCCTAATACAGCGTAATTTTACTGAGAAATATATAATTACAGCAAATACGTGTTCAGATGTCAACGTACTACTGCGGTAAAACATTACAAGCCTCAGCTTTTAGCGGCGCTTATAAGCCTTAACTAAACCTACCATGCTCAATTCAGCCCAACAAAGTATCTTGGTGAGCCGAGTAAGGCGTAATTACACCATTGTGTGTTATGACACATTCAGATTTCAATTCCTAACCTATGCATCACACAAATATAATCAGCATTAACAGAACTTAATTAGCTTTCTCCTTAACTTTGGTCATGGTGATGGTATTCACAGTATAGTCGGACTCACTCAGAGGAAGTCATAGTATAACCAATGTATAGCAAGCCTAGGCTTGGTTATTGCCATAACAACAGCCGTTTGGGTGAATGCAAGCCGGAAGTAGGCGAAATAGATTGTGCAAAGGTAGAAAAAGGAGCAAACATGATTATATGCTTCAATCAACTTTATTTCGATGAGGTTAACCCACTTTAGCCCTCCAGGCAAAAGTACTATTTACAATGTTAGCGAGGTGAGTGACAAAAAAGGGTGCATGCTGCAGTGAGAGCTTTATTAATGGACTAAGCATCTCCCGTTCACTCTAAATCACGTGCGATACTCACCGCCCGCGAATGATCGTAAAAGCAACTGCTTTCGTAAAGGCTAACGGCAAAAGCACATTAATTACGACTTGACTATACGGCCACAGCATTAGACGGTTTTAGCGGAGCGTATTAGTGCCTCCGTTCCGCTCGAAGTACCCGCTAGCAAACCAGAGCTTTGACGACAAAATTTATCTTCAGCTGAGCAGAGGCACAGGTGAAGTGTATGAACGAGCCCCTCCGCTAGGACCACGTACAAGCGTAACGGAGGTGCCGATCCGCTTGCGCGCTCCCATGTGAGCGATTGGCGCATGCTCAGTAGCGCTCCCGCTCGCCGGCTGAGCGGGGCGGACACGCGAGCACGCTCCGCTAAAACTGCCTATTACACACCTTTAGCAGACAGCATTGCGTATTGCCCTCTGCGTTACTGGAGTTGCGGAATCCCTCCCATCGGCAGTGCTCCCGCCCAGATTGGTCCCGGAGCAATGAGCAGGCGCTAAGTTGACGGGCAAATAGTACCATCTGGCGGCCGAAAGGCGAGCTGCCACGCGTCGGGACCAAAGAAGCGCGTGCGCACTGCCGGTGGGAGGAACCCCGCAAATCCAGTAACACAGACCACAACACGAAATATGGTCTGCTAAAGGTGTCTATTGTCTGCCCGGACGAAGTAGTACTTCCGGGCTAACGGATGCTGTTGAGAAACAATGCCTCAGAGTACCGTTGTAATTTTTCAGACGTCAGCCTTTGCAAATCATCCCAGTCATTGTGAAGCGAAAGCCGCTCGTTTATAAACATCGTGTCTTGTATTTTCTACGGCTAGTGAACAACAAATAACCCGCAACATAAAAAAATAATGGGATGAGAGCAAAAGCAAAACCTGTCCTTAGAGCAGCTCGTGCCTTGCCGGATGTCGGAAACAAGGGAGAGTGATGGCCGCAGGCAGTAACTTCTCGCGGTAAATAAACTGTCATCTACGTCAGTGCAGCAATGTGACCTCGTCTTAGCGCACATTAGGCATTCTTATAATGCTGGTTTCCTGGGGCTCGGAGGAAACAAAGAAAGGCAAAAGCGAAAAATATTGCACGAAGGGAACCTGCCCTTTATCAAAATGTTGCCGCTGTGACCAAGCAATCAGTGATGAGAACTGTTGGATAAAAATATACTCAATATCTTTCGTGAGAAACGTGTTGGTATTTTAGCATAAATTCAAAGCAGAGTTGCCTGATTCAGACATTTGTTGTCTGAAAACATGGTCCTTCTCGCAAAACACAGCACGTTTGCTAAAGATGCTAGCACTAAACAAAGGACTCACACTTTCCACCATTGCTGTATGGTGGCTTGAAAAACCAAATAGCCCTTCAGAGCGGCTGGAACCCTAGGGCAAAGGGTGACCCCTTCCGCTTACGCAAGGGAATTGTGAAGAAGTATTCTTAAATGGCACGCGCGTGTAGATCGCGCAGTCTTGTGAGCCATAGCAAAACTCATGAACAGACACAAGGTAAGCATGAGACGCACACTACACTTGTGTCGCATGCAACCCCGAGTTGTGTGAATACATTGAGCACACTTCAGGCATGACGAATCAACTAAGCTTGCATTTCTTCTGCATATCTGCGGCATGGTGGAGGCATTGTTCAGAAACGTATAAGGAAGAGAGGATGTCGTCCCAACTTTGAACGCTATATAACTGGCGCGTCCTTATTGCGCCTGGCTCCACGAACAGTCAGAGCCATTCCAATGCTATGGGGAGGCTCAGACGTATAGTCCTAAATGATCCTACCCTTTATTTTTGGGGAGTGTAGAAGTGGCCGAAAAGGCAACCCTGATTTTGACCTCAAGATCACACATCAGTAATTCTTCTGCGGAGAGATGGCGTCAGAAGGACCTATACAAAGGATATGCAGATTCGTAAAGCTTGAGTCTAGAGAGCAGTGTGCCTTATCTCTTGAGCCTCGTAAACACGTTGTATGTACTGTATGGTAATTTGCACGGCTCCTTGTCCACCGATAGTAGCAACAGCGTGGAGGCTCTGTTTCAGAGACCGGTTCGAAAATTGGCGGTGTGAGGATGTGAGAAAAAATAAACTTCATGCCCTCTACCACTTTTGCTGAGCACATCAACCCCGTCGCTAGGGAACTGTTGAATGATGGAGTGGAACACTTGCTCCAAGTGTGCGCTCATGTTCATTTGAAAGAATGCGCTCACAACTGCGCCCGATTACAAAAAGAAAAGGTGCCGACGTTGCACTGAACAGCATTTCCAAGCTGGCTTTTAGGCATACGTCTTTGATTAAGCAGTAGGGAAACTGTCAGTCGAGGCTAGCGAATTTGTTCATCAAGGCATCAAGACATGCATCGTGAAGGTCATGAATGTGCGACACCAGACGCAATGCGCAATTAACATTGGTATATCATTTTGGAAATACGGTTTGCTAACGGGTAATTACAAGGGAAAAAATGAATTAGAAAAACGTTTGTTAAAACTTGGAAATATCATTATGTGCTTTCTGTCTGCTTAAGACAGTTCTTGTCCACTCCTGTCATATGAAAGCTGATACCGTCATTTTGTCACACTCAGAAGTGAGCATTTCGTCTGCTGCTCGTAGTGATAGTCGGCGTATTGTAAGCGACATTTGCGCTTCACAATAGGCCAGCTGTAATTATTCATAATTATTTCCGACCCGTTGACATCATTATAGTGTGGTGGAGATTCATCAGATATTCGGACTCAATGAGCGTTTCTTTCGATCCCTGTGTCGAATCACACTCCTATTTTTGCATAGATATGTCCCGTATCTGAATCCCTAAGTCTGCGAATCAATTCACACTCAAACTCCTGGCCCTTGCGTCACTGTTGGTACCAACGAAAAGAAGGGGGGGGGGGGGGGAACAAGTGACTGAAACAAAGGAACAATCGTGTCAAACTACGGCCTTTAAACGGGGTATCATGCTTAATCAGGCGAACGCACGGCCGGCTATGATTACCTGGACACATTTCAAAGGGTGTTTTCTTCAGAAACGGTCAAAAAGAACTATTTCTTACCCTTGATACCTGGATGCATTCAAGCAAAGTGTAGGTATAATAGAATTAAAGGAATCATCACAGCTATTCGTCTCGCAGCGATTGCCATATCGGCAAATCACTTCCTCTTGGGAACATGCACCGAAATCGCGGAATGCGCATGCGTTGTCGCGGAAGAGCGATTTGCCTGAGAGACAATAGTGAAGCTAACATGAACTCAAATTTCAGTCTCGCTTTAACTAAAAACTGAAATACGAGGCATGATACGAGAAAAGCTTGCATGGCAGCTAACTGCGCCTTCGTTGATGTCTGACGCTTAACCCTGTTGACTAAACCGGATTCTACTGCAACATAAATAGGCACTTAAGAAGCGAAAAGGCACTGCTTCTATAATGAGTATATGTTACGTGGGGAACTTCTACTAGATATGCAGATGCATTAAACAAATCTATATGGGTTTTAGGCCCTGCGGGGGTGGACGCTGAAGCTACCTCTTTTTTTCGCATGACCCTAATGCCACCGGGGACGCTGTAAGCGGAATCGTGATCCGCGAATGCATGTCATTCTCTTGCCCCTACACCCTTCAATGTGCTAACTTTTCACGTCCTTAGCAGGGAATGTCATTAAGGCTGCCTATTGCATTACAAAGTTGTGCTGGGCAGAAAACTGATATGTGAAGCTAACGAACAGACTTTCAGCGGATACGTTAAGTGCACTGTCATTACGCGTGTCGTCATGCGTAGAATGTTCGTCAATGTAAGCAAGTTTCTAGGTCATATGCGGTGCAGCTTCGTAACCGCGTGGCCTTTATACCCTATTGCTTGCTTCAAACATGCTTCCCAAATGTGGACGACAGCAGCTTGAGCTCCGCTCTTTCTTTTTTCGCAATGAACACAGAAGAGTACGGTGGAATTGCAGACGCTGTCACGCCAGGGGATGGATTCGATGTGGACAAATTTGCCACTCATTTGGCTCACACACAGTACTGTCACCTTCAGCCGACGCGCAGTCGTCGCTTCACGGCAAACACTTTGAGGTCTTCTTGGTTTCAAGCTGAACGACACGCATGCTCCAACCTCAGATCTTGCTATGTGGTTGGTTCGGGAAAGAAGTGCAGTAGAGAGGTGCAGCTTTTCTACGTTCGATCAGCTAGCTACGGTGACGGCTAGGTTGTGGTCTCGTGGCAGTCATTGTAGATACGCGTGCAGTTCCGGTGGTGCAGTCCGTTCTGGGCAGCCTTGAGGAAGTCCTGAAGAGCGGCCTTCTGCTCCTCTGGCATCGCCGACCTCTCCACGCGGCTGTCTGCCCTGCGTTACAAGAGGCAGTTCACTTGATACGCGCTATTATAGCCTCAATACCACTTTTAATGCGTGCACACGCATCTCACTGGGTGAACCAGTTAACACAACAGGACGCTTGGACATAAAGCACAGGAGTGGAACATGTTTGTACTTCTCGCTAATTGCTCTATATCTCTAATTTCTGCTACTTTTTCGGAAGAACTTTTTCACCGCATACTCGCTTTCACCAGCCGAAATACTCGTCAACATGCTTTAACACACGTCACCACTGCCTGCATGAACATGGCATTATGAATAATGTTGAAAAATGCATACGCTAAGCTGCGTTGATATAAATCCAAAATGTCCATTCAACGTTCTCGGCACAAAAGACAAATAATGTACAGAAAGGTCCCCAAGTTTAGGAAATCAGCAATCAGCAAAAAAAGTTACTTCTTTGCTACCTCTTTCCGGCCCGCATCCTATAACAGCATACAGACATTTCAGTAATGCAACATTGTGTATCAACGGCCCAAGACAGCACAGTGCCGTCCACCACTACTTTGAACATAATCGCTGCCTTCAAACACCATAGCATCCGATGAGACTGCGCAGGAAGTTATGTGGTTGCATCTCTTTGCTTCGATACGAGGGCGCAATGGACTTAAAGACGCTTTGTACGCAGCAACCGTGTTCAAATTAAGACTGGAGGCCCTCAGCATATGAGCTTCGGAATGCAGCTATTTTCATTCAAGCATCCATGCCTTCTGAGCCTGTGTCAAAACGGAAATGTTTGCCATGCATATCACGGCATGCCGGAATTCCTTCCAGCCTTTCTTCGCGGCTGATGGGCAAGATGCAACCTTGAAATGACCGTGAGTACTTATGGTGGCCCTTGAGATCTAGGATTCGTGGAGCTTGCTTGGCGGGAAGTGTTCGTTTTTTCATGACGTCGTCCGCATTAGAAAAGGTGATCCAGTATAATAATCCTCATTTAGTGTCCTCCTTCGTTAGCATGCTACGTGCTGGAACCATCAGCATAGAAAAAGTGTTTCTGTGCAGTAAGTTTGTTATTCCGTCGTGTAGTCCGATCTCATTTGCCTTCAGGCAAATGGTGGCAGGCAGTATTACTAAAACACCTTCGTGCTGACACAAAAGAGAGAACTGGTGTATAGGTTTTCACTGATTTTAGATAAAATAATATGACTATTCGTGGCCCATACGGCTCGGTCGCTGCAGCTATGTTACCCAGGTAAAATTATTTAAAGGTCAGGACTTCAATCGCTAGCAATTTCTACTTGTGCGCCACAGAGATTCCTAAACATCGATTTAGGTACGCTTGAAAACTTCTTTGTCGGCTTATCAACTGCCGTTTAGCAGGCTAATTTGTGCCCGCTGTTAGACAGCAAAGGAACGCTTGTGACGTTTGCGGTGCTTTTGTATGGTTTTCGATGCGCCGTGTTGCTTCTTTTGTCTGGCAAATCATAGGATATTTGTAATCGAGATATTGAGCTAATGAAGAGCGCCATAGATACAGTTGATACGAACGATTCATACTGCAGAAATTTTGACGTTTCATCAAATAGGCTTTGCATTTAGTGTAAAAATACCCAATTAAATTTCGTGCTGACGATGGAGCAATTTAGCTTGTTACACTTTTTTCTTATTTAATCATCTTCACCGTGCTTTGAATTGCGGAAGACCGGACATGACTCAGCCCTGAGAACGAGAGTAACCGACTGCCTGTCAAGGGGTTATGTTAAAAAAAATGTTTTTTTTTTTTTTTGCTTTTCGAATTCTGTGGCACTTTAGAAAATTTTTCGAATTTGATGAAATAGATGCAGTTAGGGAATAGATGCAGTCAACAGAAAACATTACAATGTACCACCCCAGCAATCGCATTTGCTTTAAAAACCGACACAGTTGGCATCAGTGACAAAAGCGCCGTATTCGTTTACGCAGCATCTGATGAGTTTCTAGAAGAGAAAATAGAAACAAAGTTTATTTTTCGCTACGATGCATTCTACCCGCGTTTTTCAAGCTCTGAAATGGCACATTCAAGATCTTTCTGCAATTTTGTATTTCAGCTGTAAAGGCGACTACACTACATGGTTATAGTCAGGTTTTAATTTTGGAGACAGGAGCTACGACAGCAGCCGTTATAAATATACGCCCTTCACGACGACTATCTTCCCAACGAAAGCCGGCAAAAGAGGAAGACAATCACGGTAATTTAATATTATGAAGAATACTGCTAAGGCTCAATATATAAATAGCTATATGGTCCTGTCGTTTGTCAAGTGGACTGGTTAAGAGACTTCATAAACGAGGAAGGCTTACACGTAGCGTCGACAGAACGTTCCAAGAACAAAATGTACGCTAGTTGAAAACTGCAACTGCTTTGCTATGTGCTCCTCTTATTCAACTTGTGCTTCGATGTGCTATTTTCTACCTTTTCGGAGAAAGCCCTTCATCCTCTTACCGACCGAACGAGGGGGAAAAGGCAAAGTAAAGGTGGAATAGCACCCACTTGAGCATGGAGATTATGTTCTTGGCCACAGTTCCCGCCTCAGGGCTCATGCCGGCCCGATGAAACTCGCACATGGCCTTCAGCTGACAGGAGGCCTCCTGCTGACCGTACCGTTGTACGGCCTCGTCAAGCCGTGCCAGGAGTGACATCATCTGCTGAGCGCCTTCCACGAAGTCGACACCGCCCGGAGCGCCTGATGCCGCCCTGCGGCCGTCCAGAACGCCCCTGCGGCCCCTGCGCCGCGCCTGCACGGCGTACGATCCGGCATTCAGCGCTGCCATGCTCCGGAGACTCGTCAGTGCCGTGCTCAGCAGCTCGGGTAGGGCCAGCAGAGCCATTAGCGGCAGCATGTACTTGAGAGCTGGCAACGCCGGCTCCATGAGCATCAGCAGTGGATTGCCCTTCTTGGTGATCTGCATGGCGAGTGAGACACCGTGAGAGCTTTTTCTGGCGCAACCTACAGCTTCCTTGTAGAATCAGTCGACGTTTACGGCGAGCAAGATTCCAGGTATTGTGGACAGTAAAAAGGTTGAAGGAACGTTCAAGCTTCCCTTTAACTTTTTTTATGTAACTTGATTTCGGAGGAAAAGCAGGCACAGCATCTGTCTGATTTTTTTTGTGGGCACCTACACTTGCAATGAACGGCATACAATTCTAGGTACAAATGTCGCTGGTTCGAATTTCTGTCGAAAACTAACCTCCAACGTGAGTAGCAGACGAATATTGAATGGAGAGCGAAATTTTACATAACCGCTCAGAACGCTGCAGAAAGAAAGGTTGCGCCCCAGTTTTCAAACGAAATTTCAAGCGTGTTCTTTCCGACACAATTTTCTCAATTACGGGTTATGGCGACGGCGACGCTTTTTCGACCGAACGAGCTCCCTACACTATCGCATAAAATTGTTGGTGCAGTGGAGGCTGGCTGCACTGATTAAATAAAGCAAGAAAAGAGGAACGATTAAGCATGACGAAACACTATATGAATATGGGTGCCTTTACACGGAAGTAGTCTTTGGCTTCTTATTATACGCGGAGGCGCAATTTATTTCGATGAAGTCAACTAGCTACAACAGATGCTTTTAGGCATGAACCATTCCGCCCTCTGGGCGCATATCGTCGCAGATTATCTATCCATATGCATTAAACTGTCTATTCGAATTGTATTTAAGAAAACGAGAAACAATGTACTGTTCTACATCGCAACTCGAAGAGAGAGTTACTTTGGCCACTGCAGCTCTACTTTATATTTAGCTATAATACGATCCTAATCAAATATCGGTAGTAAAATAGTGTATATATTAAGTACCTTATCATTCGGGACAAGTAATAAGCTCCACGGCCTTAAAACGATGAAGAACACGTTGTTCCTGAAGTTTAACAGCTATCTTTCAATGTTCACAATTCAAAAGCTTTCCATATGCTATTAAATGACAATTGTGTCACTGCAAAAGGTTATATAAAACATTGCAATTGGACGAATGCGATAAGCGCACGCATAAGATAGCGTGAGAGTCTTGAGAGCTTTGACTCTCGAAGGGCATCGTGACGCACTTGAGAACCTCGACACATCTCTGAAATACACTTAACTGCTCGATTTCCGATCTCTATACGTGAACAGCTTTAAATACCGTTAGGTGTAAATATTCGCCACCTCTTCATCGGAACGCTCTTTCCTTTCGGCGCCAAAACCCCAGGAGGGCCCCTCACCTGTGGCACGCCCTTGATGTCGTGTATGCTCTGGCCAGCGCTGTTCAGCGTCGTTGAGTCTGCCGCTGATGTGGAAAGCAGCAAGAAGAGCAACAGCCAGCAGTGCACAACCAGAACCACACTCGGCCAGTGTACGCGCATCTTGTACCCCTGCGAGAGAGAACAGCGAGTAACGTCAGGTCAGTAAGGGACTGAACAGTGTAGTGAAGTTTTCGTTTTTCATTTTTTTTTTCATTATTTTTGAAATAAACTTTATTCCTCTCCTCCGAAGCAGGGAGCAAAAGCTTCCCTGCACATACAGGCAGCGGTCGCGCGCAGTGCGCTTCGGAGTCTGATGTCAGAGTACACGTTATCGTTGTCATACCGCACTTTAGATCCACATTGGGCCAAGGCACATCGAACTCAGTGGAGATAAGGAGGTTGTTATACGGCCACTTTCAAGTGCAATTAAACCGATCCTGCTTGAGTCAGATGCGCTTCTTTAAGTGAGACTGAAGTTTCAAAGCTCTGTCGAAGGTTGGTGTCAGTATGAACCATACTAAGCGTTGAACAGAAACAAAATAAGGATATAAAACAAATGGGATTAAAAACATTGGTTTAAATAGTTGACAGAACATTTTTGATGCACTCCGCCTGCTTATAAAAGAAATAGTATATTCATTGAGGCTGCTGTACCAACGGTGCACACGAAAATGGCATTGCCAAGTTCGACAGGTAAACCTTCCATCTTTTCAGTTGCCTCTTCTCACACGGCTCGCTAAGCATGTCGGCAAAAAAAAAAAAAAAAAAAAAAAGAAGAGAATTTAGGAACTGCAACTTTCACAGTGGCCCAAACTGAGGACTAGTCCTCAACAATGTGTAAAATTTCCCCTCTAATATCGGGTACTTCAATCCTGTTTGCAATCGTCGATGTAGATTGATTTTATTTATAGGATCAATAGTGCCAGTGGACTGGAGCAGAAGCCACTGGCCCCGATGCCGATCATACAGAAGCTCCGTCTTGGAGGTCAACATCGTGGTAGTTGCTGCGGAGGATTTATAAAAAAAACACCAAAAAAATTCCAAATTCAACGTTCTCTATTGCATGAAAGTAGGGCGTAACTCGCAGACATATCTTTATTCTCACTTTATCTACCCTAATAAAGCCTCAATATTCATGTGACATTTTGGTTCACCATGCATGTATAAAAGCGTAAATTTGCTGGACTCCCACTATAGTTATAAAGTGGGAATCAGTTATATACCGTCATTCGAAAGGCGCGGTGTGCAGGAAATTGAATAAAACGGAACGTATATGGTTCTAAATTTATTTATTTCAGTTCAGTTCAGTCGTTTAATCGTATCCGACTCTTCGTGACACTATGGACCATATCATGCCATGCTTTCCGGTCTCTCACTATATTTATAACATCGCATAACTTCAGCTGCAGCGCCTCGAGGATGCCATCTAACCATCGCGTTCACTGCCTACCCCTTGTTCGGGGACCCTCAACCCTACCCAACCACAAAACTTTCTCCAGCGATTCCTCTATTCTGATCAGATGAGCAAAGTAGCTGAGCTTTAACTTTAGAATTTGACCCTCCAATGAGCAGTCAGGGTTTATGGCCGACAATATCAACTGATTTGATCTTCTGGCAGTCCAAGGAACTCTCAAGAGTCGCCGCCAGCACCACAACTAAAACGCGTCAATTCGTCAGCGGGCAGCCTTCTTCACAGTCCAACTCTCGCATCCATACATCACAACTGGAAAGACCATAGCACGAGTTATACGGATCTTGGTTGGCAGTCTGATGTCTCTGCTAGCCATGGCTCTCTTTCCCTGAAGCAGGAGTCTCCTAATTTCATGGCTGCAGTCTCTTTCTAGGGTAATCTTGGAGCCCAAGAAGAGAAAATCTGTCACAGCTTCTACTTCGTGTCCCTTGATTCTCCAGGACTTGATAGTGCAAGACGCCATGATCGTTGTCTTTTTAATGTTCAGTTTAAGGCCAAACTTCTCACTCTCTTCTTGTACACGCATCAGAAGTCTCCTGAGTTCCACTTCGCTTGCTGCCATTAAATTTATTTATTTACTGATACTGTAATCACGATGTTAGAATTTTAGAAAGGTGGGGATAAAAACTAATTATTTTAACCAAACAGCAAAAGTAAAAACAAGAACAGTGCAAGTTGAAGCTGTTTCAACATGGAAGCCTACTATGCGATGGACGACAGTGTGAAAGAGTTCGCTGATATGTACGCACCACCGACAAGGCGAATGATTAGAGGCCACCAGAATCCAAATGCAAGTGTTTGGCGAGCTAGAGTTTACCTGCCGCTACCGCTTTTCAAAGCGAGCTGTCCTACGCCTTCTGGATATACCCTTCAATGCGAGCGCCGACCAAAGCGGCAATCCCCTGCCACCGCTCCTCCAGCTCCTAGTCGTGCTCCGATTCAACGAAGCCGGTTGATTCCAGATAGTGACCGGAGACCTTGTTGGCATTTCCCAGCCCACCATGTCACGGGTCATTGGAAGAGTGTCGCGAATGATCGCCGCTACCCTCTTCCCAGCTCTTGTGAAACTACAAAGTGCTGCTGAAGCTTCTGTCATAATGCTAGCATTCTAAGAAATTGCAAGGTTCCCCGCTGGTGTGACCGGATGCACAAATTGCACACACGTTCCAATCAAGAGCCCAGGAGGCGAAAATGCGGAAGCTTTCTGGAAAAGAAAATGATATTTATCCTACAACGTGCCGGTAAGGGGATATCCACAGTATGAAAGTATTTGCTATCACGTGAGCCGTGTTTACATCTGCCGTGGAGGTCAACACGGCTGGGACTCTCGACTACTGTGCCTGGAGATGCAAATTCAATCCCCGCACATTCCTAGCAATGCCCACTTTGCAGCAGCGACGGAACTACACTCTACTATTGCGTCCCTGTGCGATGATGCTATAGCTCGTAGGCATGGCTATCGCTGCCACGCTGAATAAGCCTGAGTTTCAGAAGTAAAAATAAAAAACAAAGTATAGATTAAAACTAAAACAGAGAAACAGAAAGTAAGAATCAAATAAAAATTAAAAGACAAAAGAAAAGCAAATGAATAAGAGTGATGAAAAAATGAAGCAGGTAAATTAAACAAAGCAAAGTAACAGTGAGCTCATTGAACACGTCGGAAAAGCAACGAGACGCAGACTGAGTTCATAAAGAAACGAGACTCGGAACTCGCAATGCTTTCGCAATAAATGTTGTTCATTATCATCATCATTGCCATGGGAGGCAGGGCTTGTGAAGCCTAAAAATTGTGGCCTGTTCACCGCCTTCCTTACCAATGTGTTGTTACATTTAAAACTTCGCAAAATATGTGTAAGTAAACATGTCCGTGGTAAAAAGAAAACCAATACAGTCCAAAAAGTCCCGCGCGTAAGGAGAATGATTTTGGTGTTCGATGTTGTGCAGTTGAGTGCAAGCAGAGTGAGTGAAAATGACGCAGGGAGGTATACATTCGCGCACGAAGGGTGTGGTCGAAACTCTTCCGGGTGTTTTGAATTTTGCAGTTGGCCAGGGTTGGTCAGAAGGAGAAAAAAAAGGAAAAACAAAAAGTAGACCTGCAACAGATTCATAATACAGAACATTGCATGCTATGACATGCCCATGTTTTTTTTTTCTTGAAAGGATCACGCGAGTACTTACTCAGTGAAAATCTTATATTTGTACAAATTACTTCAACTTATCTGCTACGTATTCTGTTTTTCATTTCTGCGTGCTCCACCACTTATTTATTACCCTCCAACAAGGGTATTTAAGATACTAAAGTGGAAGTGAAAGGTTCTCCACGGACGCTTGTGTAGTGAGAGACATTCATGAAATGAGGTATCAGTTTCATTTTGCAGCTTCATATAGTGCCACAGTAGGTGTAGTTGCGTTACGTGAAGTGCTAAGCTATTCGTAGTCAATTTATGCGACGCATACAATATTACCCTGGATTAACGGTGCGCATGTGAGAAAAAAAAAAATTCACGCGATAAGCGCGGGCCAATGGCTCAGCTTTAAAAGGCTTGTCAAGGTTACGGTGAAAATAAGAAAACGAAAACCTTATATTGCCGAACTAAATTATTGTTTTGCAGGTGAAACGAGACTTCTTAGTTTAAATTTGGCATTGAACATAACATAGAGTAAGTGTAGGGAAGTTCTGCGGCAAAATCCGCTATTATTGGAATGTATTAGAAGACGTGAAATTATAACCTACATGGTGACAACTGCGAGCATTTGTTTTTTGTTTTTTCAGTTCCTAATGGCTTTCGTCAACTTGTCAATGAACGGCTTTAAGTGGTGCGGCCAGATTATTGAGCAGTATATTTTATATTTCCTCACTGCCGCGCGCGTCACAGTCGACCAGTATACTGTTGTCATCGAGATGTACGCCATGCCAAAACGGGATTAGGTTTTGTGGGTATACGGAAGTGAACGGTACATATTTTTTTTATTGAGACTCTAATTATTATTGCCTCCCTCTTAAGCGATTTTAGCTTTTAATTGCTTGCCTTTTTCCGGCATGCAGTATATATAACGCTCGGTAGTGGTGATTCTAGCATCAGGTTGCATAAAACTAGAGCATTGGCCCATGGAAATTTCTCGGTAAGAATCTGCTACGACTTTTATGTACACGAATTCCTGTCTACACATGGGCCATCTTCAAAAGAGTAGCTCCACAAGCCGATCTGCTTTCACTCGGGACGCATAGGATTTAAGATTCAGAATGCTGGAATTGCATGGTCGGGAAGGGGAAAAGGATATCAAGCGAGAAGGGTTTAGTAGTAAAACCACACTGCTCGTACCTACATACTTCCATATACCATATGTTGTATTTACCTTCCCTTGTCTTATTCTCAAAACAGTGAGTGGAAATTTTTCAGAGGCAGCCTGGGCTGTCTATGACGCGAGGTTACTACTAGTAAGCTGGAATTAGAAATTTAAAAACGTTTCTGAGAGCAAAATGAACTTTACCTGCATGTCTATAGATTACCACGTCCCAAGGACGAAGAAACTACTTACAGAAAACATAGCTAGGAGACGCAAAAAATAATATGAAGGACAGCAGTGCAGGTAAAGAGTGAAAATTACGTACGCATCGATCATGAAAGAATTGGAGCGTCACCGCTTCGACTCGCGGATGCGCTGAATATGCGATGACATGCGCGCTCAGAACACACCGGGCTACTGGACTCAGCAGACGCAGCCTGTGAGGCGTTCAGCGAACAGCTTGGGAATAAATTTGGATCCGGTTGCCTTAACAAGAAACAAAAATAAGACGTATTGGTTTCCACACGGAAGCCTTGCCCAAAGTGCTTTGATGCAAGCACTGGCGCAAAGTTAAATGTGCTACATTGGTATTGTATTGTATTGTTAAAATGCTTATTTGGGGCCTGCAGTAGAACGCGCTCGCGCGCGCGCGCTCCGGACGGGGCCTACGTCGTCCTCTGGGCACCGGCCACGCGGCCTGGGTCCCCGCTCGCCGTTGTAAACAAAAAAAAAAAAAGTTGTGTAGTACTTTGGACCACTAAAGTGTGATTAGGCGAAAGTATTTGCTTGAAACTTTGCTGATTCCTGGTTTTACTGCGTCTGCTTCTGTAAGGTGTGTGGTACGGCGTTCGAGGAAGCGCCATACAAATGGCTCCGCACAGACTCCTGGATCGGTATGACGCGATAGCGTAAGCTACCAGCCAACATTTAAAGCCCCGCTATAACCGAGCCGTATGAACGTGCCTGCGTGGATATGGATAACGTGAATGCAAGGGTTTTGGCGTGATGATTGTACTATCACCCTTTCATATGAAAGGAGAGGACCGAGTTGGCAGTGCCTGCCAAACGTAATGTCAGGAAGCCCTACGTCCAGTTATTGATCGGCCATGTCAGTTGCCAGCTACCGCCTCGCACCTAAACGAAAACGTATTAAGGCTGACGCCCTATTACTTCCAACTTTGGGGGACGTGGGACCAGGGTGGCCACCACCTTGGCTGTGGTAGACGTCCCCTTTGGTGGCAGCGCGTGACCTACAGTGGCCGCAAAGTGTGACACATTCTGCGAACGATAGTATGAGCCATTAAAAGCGTTATCCTCAAAAAGCGTGCGTTTGCAGGGGAAAATATTTCAAGAACTGATAATGAAGTGGCTGCTAGCCATTCGTATCTCTATTTTTGGTGAATACGAGAAAAATAGGCCTTCTATCAGTTGCTAGAACGTGCGTCTTGTCCCTTTGGATGTCATCACCTGCTAATGTGGAGTGTTGCGTGATAGGGTGGCTTACTTATTTCCACTATTCCCACTATGATATCTAGGCATTTATCAATGTTGCCAGTTTCGAGGCAATCAAAGCGGGACATGAAGAGCAGTTATCGGAGCAAGGATAGCTTTCAGATCGTTAGTTATATTTTATGCGAAAGTCGAAAAATGACTCAGTCTATCACAATGACCTTTGACTGGACCGCGAATGTCGAACTAGGACTTAGCTGTCCCTAGCAATACGTCGTACATGCTGGTGTAATATACTGAGCTGGTATATGACCGTATGGCTAACAGCTTTACTAATTAGATGTCATTATTTATGAAGTTCTGTGAATAAAAATTAAACTTTGCGTGGCATTACCATGTTGTGCATCCTTGGTTAGCACATGCCTAGTGTAACTGCACTGGACTAATACTAGGATCCTAATTATTTGCCGTTATCTGTGATTTAAAATTGAATTTTACACCTCTGATTCAAGTCGAGTATCGTCGCGTAAGTCACATTGTGTGCGATTGCGTCCATAATTGCAGGTCGTTCTCACCGTTAATAATAATCGGTGAATAAAATTTTATACATCATAGAAAAGGTTCGACAAATAAAATCTGAAATCAACCTCTAAACGACGAGAAAACAATGTAAAACCAAGCTAACGGTCGTTTAACGTGGTTCAATCATTGCACAACCGCTGCCGATGTTTCGGTGGTAGTGCAGGCACTTCGTTTACATTTACAAGATGTGCACCTGAGCATGAATCGACTTGCAAGGTTTTTAAGTTCTTTTTCAGTCCGAACGCAATTCTTTGATAGAAGCAAACAAGCAAAAAACAACTAGCATGACTTGTGTGCAAGTAAGGCTGCGATGTGGACGAGTTGGTACTGATTGATAGTGAAAACAGCGCGTTTTTCCGCGCTGTTTTCACTGTGACTTGTATGCACTCAGGAGAAAGTTTGACTTGTCTGCTCCCCTTCGATTATGTAATTTTAGGCCCGTGATGAAAGCTGCCCTACGGATATGGCAATACGTGTCTGGCACGTGATGGAGGTCTGATGCGAGAAAAAGGTGCTTCCAGAGCGAGCCATTATATGTCTATACGGTGTTTTTGTGTAAAGAAGAAGAGCAGTCGCCAGCATGAATTTGAGTGTATTTTTAACGTTGCTTCTTGAATTCTAAGACAGTGGAAGAGTGCACTAGAATGAAAACATTCTTGTACAGTCTAGCAGGCATTCCAGAAATATTTTGCCTCAAACAAACCGGAAAGTGATGCGGTTCAGATGTCCATTAAAAAATCTGACAGATACTGTGCTTACCTTTCTTATGAACCAATTTTTATACGTGGGAAAATACACGTGGATCCGCAGTGAAACGCAGTTTCGAAGTTCGTTCAATAGTTTAAAGCGGTACGATCTGCCAAAACGATTCAGGCTACGACAGCTCTGTAGTGGAAGACTCCGCATAATTCGATCACCTAGGGCCCTATAACTTGCCCTCTCTTCGCACAAAACACGGACACCTAGCTATCGCCGCCATAAAACGCGGCCGCGGTAGCCGGGATTTAACACCTCATTCATGGCTTCAGTAGCAGAGCCCCCTACCCAACTGAAAAATCGGCCGCGACCATACGTTGGCTCAACGTCTACATGCAACATGCCCAACCTCGGTCGAAGCTCGGTCAACAAGGTCGGCCCGAACTTGTTTTTAATTAATGGCCTAAGACCGGCCGGCCTGGTAGGCCTTATGTTGGATCTATTTCGACCAGACGTCTACAAGCAAACTGGCCGACCTAGGCCCCAGTATGGTTACCAAAGCGAGACAGAGGGTGGACCAAAGTCGAAGGCAGGCCTTGAAGACAATGTTCGCTCTAGCAATGCAAAATGTGAATAGTTGAATATTCTCGAGTTTCAAATTTATTTTTTCATGAAAAAAAATATTGGTGACCCACAGAATATTCTCCAAAGCTGAAACAAATACAGGGTTTTTTTAACACAACAGACTGCAAGGAGCCTATGTCTGGCAGTGAACATAATTATCACAAGTACTTCCATGGTGACCAGGTCCATCACGTTAGTCGTATAAGAAACAGTACAAAATGAGGCACCAGCTCGCGCTGCGCACACACATACACACACACACAC
The DNA here is from genome assembly GCA_023969395.1 of Amblyomma maculatum. Taxonomy (NCBI): domain Eukaryota; kingdom Metazoa; phylum Arthropoda; class Arachnida; order Ixodida; family Ixodidae; genus Amblyomma; species Amblyomma maculatum. The sequence continues at coordinate 40,362 of JAJIZL010023000.1, read as the reverse complement.
ACACACACACACACACACACACACACACTA
>JAJIZL010023000.1:20559-39932 GCA_023969395.1 Amblyomma maculatum | reverse complement strand
ACACACACACACACACACACACACACACACACACACACAACAGTAAATTTCAGTGTGCTTATATGAGGAGCTAATTTCAGAGCCAGTGACCATCACAAGTCGAGAGCAGTTATTTCAATCATTTTTAAGTATACCACGTCAAAAAATTAAAAATAAAAACTGCGTGCACATGATGCTGGTAATTGTTTAAAACTTTTGCTCTGTCGCATGCGTGCGGACAGCATGCAAATTCGCTAAAAATATACGTACTACATGACCAACCTTGTAGGCAGCCAACCAAGGCGTTACTTTGGGCCATGTTTGGCTGTCGAGCACCAGGTGCTTACTAATCCTCTACCATTTCCCGACATCTGGATGGCCCAAAGTACTTGGCCAACTTCATGGGCAACCGACCAAGGTTCTACTTTGGGCTAGGTTTTGACTGCCTATTGTTGGGTGCCGATTAATTCTCTACCGTTTGTCTATAACGTAATTGAGAGTTAACCAAGGCCCATTTTTTGTCCTGCATTGGCTGGCCGAAAATACCGGTTGCCGAGCTTTGGCCAGTCGTTTACCGACGGTCGGCAGTCGGCCAATTTCAGTGGGTTAATAGTGAGCCCCAGCAATGGGGCATAAGCGTGAGGTGTCGGCTTCTAACAGTGCGCAGTTTCAACGTGTCATGCGGCAGCCGCAGATATTTCAAAGAAACCAGCTCTGCCTCTCTTTGCAGTCGCAGCTGCTACTGAAGTTTCAGAGATAATTGCGACTGAATTCGACTCAGTTCTAATTTGCAGCACCACATGGATACCCTTTAACCCCGGTAACGAACTTGCATAATTCTTCTTTGTATCCCGACTACATTATTACGAGCACAGACTCTGCAATGTAGTGTAGGTGGTTTTCAGCGTGGTACACACGTTCTTTGTTCAGACGTAATGAGGAAGGTCTTTCTAAAAGCAAGTGGCAAGCACGAAGCCAGGTGCAATGCACCCAGAGCAGTGACGCAGCACTATAGAGTAAAAATAACATCCACAAAGAAAGGTAGCAAAGGAAGAAAACGGGGACGAGAATCGGCGCTTACGCACGTAAACGAGCTTGACTGAGCGGAGTGATTTCGGGGAAGTCCCCTAGCCAGAAACTGCCCAAGCGGAGGCACCTCTTATGCTCTCAAGGGAGCGCAGACCAGCGGGAGCGAGCGAAATTCGTTGCGCAAGCGTTGCGTGCCTCGCTCACTCTCAGAAGCTAACGAGCTCTGCTGAACGGCAGCGCTGGTCGGTCCGGTTGGGCCAGACAGCCTGTCTCCCGTCGTTTGCGTACTTGGTGTTTGTATGGCTCCAAGAGGAAAGGCGCAGATAAACGGGTGCAGCTCGTTGTCTGAATGGGGCGAGAAAAGCGGCGGCTGAGCTACTCCGTACACGAGCTTTGGAAAGCGGTGGGATCGAGGACGTCCTCTCTAGCAAAGCGGATGCTAGGCGTAAGCTCACGGGAGTTGGTGAGGACGCCGTTATTCGCAGTGGGATTTTCGTTCTGAACTCGGAGGCAAGCCGTATGCAACGCGACATAACATTCCCATGTGAGCTTGCGTGGGCACTTCTGTTGCATCGTGCAACAAGACCCTTCCTTTAATACGATGACGACGTTGAAAAAAGCTGCAAGAGAATTCAAGTCGCAGCAGTGTGATAAACGCGGCCATGCTTGCGCAGGTAAAGGGCTGCAAAATGGCTCCACTTTATGAATTGAACTTGTGACTGACATTTTTATGTTCTACACTCGTTTCTTGACCTTCGTGATTAGGCTCACATCATGGGCTCGACTGTGCCAGACCATCAGCGCTGAAAGAACGTCGTCATTCTTTCGTCCTGTGGATGCCACTCTGAGGATGTGTTTACTCTGAGGATCTTGAAACGGGCTTTGAGTGCGAATACATTACGCACGCCAGAGTCGAGTAACTATTTTGGATATATTGTACATTACTCCTAATTGGTCTACCAAATGGAGAAGTCAGAGTCCATACGTTCTGAAATGGGTATAAAAGAGAGCTTTCGCGAGATATCATAAGTCCAACACGCCATTCTTGCTTCAATGGCGGTACAGAGACACTCATTCCTTTAATAAGGAAGAAAAAGCGCAATAAAATATGCACTATAAACAAGTGGTATAGCCTAAGGCATCCTTCGCGAACTCGACGAAACAAATTTGTGGAACTAGTTCATTTCCGGCTGGAATTGCAGATAAAGAGAGCAGATATATGAGGCATGCTTTGCAAGTTTACGCGTTACATGAGCAGCACCTGCAGTGCATACGAAGCCTTGGCAATGCGAAAAACTGCAAGCTGCAGCTCGGGCGAATACTGGTAATTCTCGGTCATGCCAGCCCTTTGTTTTTTTCTTTCATCACTTCAATTTCGTCACTCCAGAACTCCTTGGGAGTCTGTTAGTGCTAAGGGGGCCTCCTAAATAGAGTACATTTACTGTAGTCCACTGCATACCAGCGACATTGTTGGGGCCGGTTGGCAGCTTCCATGCCATATGCCGCCACTTCGTTCAACGTTTATCTGGGGGGAAGTCTACGTACAGTAAGGTTTAGCAAGGCGAACGGTCTCGAGCACGCTTTCCACGTCATCGAAGAAGATCGCAACATCGTCTGTACATAAGGCAGCATTTTAGCTTGTATGCACGCAGTTTAAAACCACCAATGTATTCATCCCGGATGACGGCCATACAAAAAGCTTCGAGGCATAGAACAAAAACGAAAGGAGACATGGGACACAGTTCCTTAGCCTTAGTGATGAATGAATGAGCTGACACTCTCAAAATGAGGTATTTGTTAATGGTGATCTGCGTTGAGCAGTCTTCATACGCCGTTTTAACGACTAGAAGTGGTCATTGTCAGTAGGCTTCATCCCTCACTACTGGCTTGCGAATAGAAAAGACTCCCGAAAGAGTGCGTAGCTCGACTACTTAGTGACATCTTAGAAAAAAGACGCGAAAAACACACAGACACTAGAAAGGTAACATAAATGAGCAGACTCGTCGGGGATACTAAAACGTTGCAGCCGCTATGTCCGAACTTAGCCTGAATTATTCGCGCAAGGTCATGCGATTGTTACCTCCCGCAACTGCTTAGCTTTGCAGAGCGATAGCGCAAGCAAGATCGGACAAGATTCTTGGTCGGTTATGGTCAGCGTATGAGAGCTTTTGGACTAATAAGTGGGACCAATGCCGTTATTGCGGAGGTGGAATGTGTTTACATGTGGCTCCTGAGTACATTCTGTTGGCGAACTGAGTTCATTGCACAATACTGACAATTGAAGTTGCTTAGTAACCCACCGTAGTGCTCGGAACCACCCGTCGTTGCTTCGGGCTTGTTCTATGCTGATCAGACGATGCTTCCTTGCGGGTTTTTACGATATGTTCTGTTATACGAAGCACACCGTCAGTCATCGTGTTCGTGCCAGGTAACCGACCGAAACGGTAAGGTTATAACAGGTGGGTGGTGATGAGAAAAAAAAAAGGGGGGGGGGGGGGCGTAGAAAGAGAAGGGGCGCTGTGGGCGACATAGATGTTGAAAGAAAGCAAAACAAGGCGAGCAAAAAAAATTACAGTACAACTGGCCAGCGAATATATAGATGTCAGAATGAAGAATAACCCACCGAGGTGGATGAGTCGATAAGACGCTTGGCCTACTGGAGTACCATGATTTGAACCTGACCGCAGCGGCAAAGTTCTGATAAAGGCGTAATGAATAATCAGTGCGTATGGGGTGCGATGTGCGCGGTGCGAAGCACATTCTGCACTCATATGCAGAAGTGTGACTGACTCCCTGCTGCTGGTTTTGGCTTAAAACACTAAAAGCTCCTTTGACCTCTTTTAGACTACCGCTGTTTTTAAGCGCATGCTAGGTTATCTGCATATTTAGGCCTACTTCTTATCAAGCAGTATGTACAATGGAGAAGTATTGAAGGAGTATAGTAATCTGACTATAATCAGTAAATTTCGTACATATGGCTATATCTATTCTATTGATGGGATTACAGCTTTTACGCATTGACATTTCTTACTGAGATCTTTTATCTATTGGGAGGTCTTACTACTGTCTCCCTACTTTTGTACCACACTGCGTAATAATATTTTCTAGGTTATCATTCATGACCTCCAATAAAGACAAATGTGTGTTACCCGTTTTAAGTTCCTCTACTTAATAGTCACTGCTGTCTAGTTGACGGACTTCTAATTATTTACTAGGTTTGTCCGATACTTCTCCAAGTGTGGGACTGTGCGGCCTCTTTTAGCTATTGAAACGGCGCGCGCCCTTGCCTAGCCGGCTAGCCGCTGCCGGGCGCATCCCAACGGCGCTTGACTGGACTGTTTGTTGCTCACGGGGTGTGGTATATGTGGTTGATGTGGCAATAATGCTGTTTAAGGACGTTGAGTCCAGAGCATAAGAAAATTGCGGCGGACATTTGTCGTGGAATCGCACGTGCTGTTGCGGGGCTAATGGACGATGGGCGGCAGGCCAAGCGGTCGAAGACAGAATTGCAAAATATACATATAAAGAGGGAGCGCGTGTTTATTTTATTGACTGCTATAAGACTAAATCTGGATGGAATAAAAAGGGAGTATACAGTCCTGCAGCGCATTCCCTTCTAGAGGCAAGGTACTGTGCCCAAGCACAGGGCTAGATTTTGGTAACTAAAATTACATGGTTTGGTTTGGTTTGTGGTGTTTAACGTCCCAAAGCGACTCAGGCTATGGGAGACGCTAAACTTACATGGAGCACTTACTGCTCGTAATGAAGTCATATTCCCACCTCGAAAAACAGTAAACGGATAAAGTTATCGATGTAAGAGGCCATTAATGTGGCCTTAATGTTCATGTGGTTAGCAGCTTAGAGAAGATCGAAACCTTGGTTAAACCCCTGGTGACTGTGAAAGTTTGTGCACACTGAGAATGGAATTAGTTGTATTTGTCGAACCTAAATAAGTATCCTGCATTATAATGATGAAAATTTGCCCAGGGCTTGTGCAGCATATCATGCCCTTGAAATTGAGGGCGCTAGGGGACAGTTTACTCTTTTTATTCCTTTATAGTGTAATTTGTGTTTACAGCGTACGTGGGCAACTTATATTTCCTACCGCGTAGAGCTCTCGCTTGTGCTGCATTGTCACATTCTGCGGCGCAATATGATTTCGCTCAGCAATTCTAAGGTGCTAGCGCCTATCGGGTACTCTCAAGAGCCCATATCACATAATCTTTTCCGTCGCTCTGTTTCGTATTGTGCCCTCTCGAATCTTTTCTTTTCCCTGGATAAACAGGTGCCTATACTGGCGTGTCACACTTCAGGCTGAACCAAGTATCGAAGACCCGTCATGTCAAAGCCGTGGTCTTCACTGTGTAATCTAATTCTGAATCTGACCATCTTGCAGTCATTGCATGCCGTCGTTCCGAACACTTCCGTGCCTCGCGCGATGCAAATATGCGTGCGTATGATGAAGTAGATTTCATTTTTGGACTCACAATCGTGTTCCTCCGCGCCACTTCCGGTTCTCCCGTTTGCACAAAAGGCATTTATTGTTATTAACTCCCTCCTAATAATCGACCTGCACTGCTTTCTTGAAATCCATGTGCGACGCTTCGGTATAACTGTGGTCCATCGTGCTGCGCTCCAGCTTAGTGAATGTCCAGTGGGCAAACACTTACGTCAGTGGATCGTATAAGCCCTTGCCCTGTCTTCATAGGTACATAACCAATTAAAACTAATCTTTCACTTCTATCTGAAATGGGCACAATTTTTCCTATCTTTACGTAGCGATGGAATATCAACTTGCTGTAAAGTTGATGCCACAGTTTCGAAACATTTCGCCTTTAATTTGGGCTCCTTTTTAGGAGGGCTTTCGGGGTGGTAGTCGATTATGTCTGCCGGCAATAGGGAATAAAATTGTTGCTTCTTGAACATACGCATCGTTTAGGCCGATTGCTTCGTTCGGGTATCTGCGGGTGACCATGTCGAGCAACGAACGTACTCAAGCGTCTAGGAATTGTGCGAAAGGTTCCCAGGGGCAAGAAACCTACAATTATCCCAATCATGAGTCCTTAACTTCTAAATATGACCATTCCCTGCAATGATGCTGTTTACTGCCAGCGCCACACGAAGCCGCTGAAAATAAACATTGCTGGCGGTAGTGAATAGTAGCCCTGATAGTTCCGCCCAGATCACTAAACTAGTGGTCAACAACAGCTGTCGAGTGTAACGGCTGAAGGACGTCATTACTAACAATTGTCGCCAGAACTCGCCAGTTATATTTGTTTCGCAGCTTCGATGTCGAATGAAATTTAGCGACACATTGAGCGATCAGATGCGCACTGTAGTTAGAATGTTCGATATAGTTGCGTTGAGTTTCTTAATTTCAGTGTGCAAAAGCGATCCTTCCTTTATGACGTGGCAGCCTCGATCACAATCTATGGCGAAATCAAGAGGTTTAATCACTGGTAAGATTTATCAACTGCAGTTATTGGGCAGTTGTTCATGTGACTGATAAAGTTTCGTATAAATCGACTCAAAGTTTCTTGAAGCAAACCACTCTGGCCGGTTTCCACGACAGACGTGATTAAAGAGGGTAAAGCTGGGCGTTTGCATGCCATACGTCAGGAACAGGATCACAGCGGTAAAAGGAAACTCGCGGTTTCTCGCCGTCGTCTGGTGACCCGACGCCTCGGGGCTGGTTTTCGTTCCGTTTTCGTCAGCTTACCCCCGTCGTCTGGAGGCTGAGTGAGGTCGACGACATTTGGCGCGACTTGGCTTCGAGAAAACATGCTCTCTTCGTCGCCAGTGGGCGCGCATGTCATTCCAATGCTCTACGCACTGTGATGGGCGTATGGAAGAAAGGGAAGTGCTTGGTGTCTGTCCGCTTACGAGCGCCGGCGTGCCTCCGGTGCCATCGGTGTGGACACTGAGGCGCATTTGGTAGCCACGTGTTTTTGTAGTGGTTGCAACGCACTCAGAGTCGGTCACGCAACCGACGGGGCTTTGTCTTACAGCTTTCCCTAGCGTGACCAAGCCGAGTGCCCGCTAAGCGGGTTAAGTATCGCCAACGATCGTGGGCCGGAGTTGTCAACATTGGAGGCCTCGGCTTCCTCATCCGCGCGCAGCACCGAGACGCGAGGGTGGTCAAGCATGAAACGGTGCCCAGAGGGGAATCTCTTCTCGATGTGGAGGTGGGCGGAGGAGCTTTAAAGGGTTCTGAGGTGAAGGGGGATTCAATCTGCTGGCGCTGGCTTCTAAAGGACCTGTGATCTAAAATCGTCTTTGAGTTCGCCGCAGTTTCCAGCTCTGGTCCTTGATATGCCTTCGAAGGATTGACCGAGACAAAGACTTAGTCTGCATTATAGGAGAGACAAAGCCCTAAAGCCGCCATGCGCTCGACATGAAACAAGGGCGGCGAATTAGGTTCTGATACAGGATGTGCCAGGAGAGTGACTTTTTCTTTAAGGAAGATAATCTTAGTAGTGGCGTGTCAGAGGCATCGCGGTACCCAATGCTAGCCCGAGGGATGAATTCGTAGTCGCGGCAGTCGTGTTAGTTCAGACCACGCATCGCGTAACAGTACAAGCGCATCATAAGAATGCAAAATGTCTATGTGCTGCATTAGAAAATGTCCTGGCGTTCCAGAATTCCACCCTAACGTTATACATGGCGGCTTTGAAAACTTCAAAGAAGCGGCGATGAGCCACGTAGCACATATGACGCCATGCCCAATGCATATGTTCGCCGTGCACGGTAGCATAGTTTCGTACGGAAATTCGAATGTTCACGAAGGTTGTATCAATGCCTTACTGAAATCCGTCTCACGCAAACGTTGTGTCCTCATGCCGGGTTTATTGTTAAAGGCCCATAGCAGGGATAGATTGAGATGCAGTGCCGCATGCTTGCAGCACACATGACTTAACGGCGTTTTGAAGTCACAGTCACGCGGTGTTCACTTATGCCCAATGATTTGACCAGAGCTAGCTGCGGCGACCGAGTACAGAAGCGGTAAACAACGGTGTAACTGAGCATGCTACCACAAACTGAACGCCTATCACCAGATGTAGCGTCCTATTTCACATTGCCTTCAACAAATGCGCCTTGACAGCTCATCGGGGTGTAAAATTCAAAGTAGATTTACTACTTTCATTCAATGTCCGCGAACAGGACGAAAGGGGAGGTAAAATTATTATTGGATAACAACCTACAAACTTTTACTTCTGGAAATGATGGCAGGTATCCATTTGAGACATTTCAAAATTATTTGGATTCTTGTACCAATCGAATGAATAACCATAAACAATGACTTTCAGAACCAGTTAACCAGAATTTCACGGTGTACATGGTCCATATCGTTGATCTTGGACAGCTGCGCAATTAATACATTACTCCAACTCTCTTAAGTATACGGTTCTTTTATTCTCCAAACAATGCGTCAAAACTCACTAAGGAAAACCAAAGGCTGCCAACTCGAAAAGCGGCTGAGTTGTCATTTCCTTAGAGCAAACCAATCTATGGACAACTCTACGCATGAAAAGATTTCTATGTCTCCGGCTCTTATCAATAACTCTTAGGGTTACTTCCTGGTGGACGATTTTTTCGGTACGAGAGCGAAAATCTGAAAAGATGGATAGCCATAACCGAGCAGTTCGATTCACGTATAGGCTCTGAAACTAAATGCGCCACCGGTGCAAAGTGTCCTCGGCACAGGCCTATATTGCGAGCGTGGCATCTCCCGGAATAGACGTCATAGCTGAAGTGGAAAGGGCTGAGTGTGCCAGCGAAAACTTAGGACGTCTCCATCGTATAATTGTTCCAAGTAAAATATTGTTGCCTCATTGTATATATGCATTGGCATGAATGGCGTCTCGACACCGAGAAACGCGCGCCGCTTTACAGTGAGTCTATAGACGTAGTATATAGAAGCTGATATCTCCGCCGAAATTCGATATCTGCTTGCGCAGTTCACTTGTGAAGCTCCTCAGTGAGGTAGACACCTGTACTTACTAGCTTTTAATCGCTCTTGTTTCAGTACTAGAGCTTTTTGCGAAGTTACGAAGTGTTGGTACGTCAATGCAGGCCCACTTCAATTGGTCGTCAGTGTCCCTTTAAAAGGATTAAAGCTCCATGATCCCATAAACATCAAGTTGGAAAGCTGGAATTCGAAATCAATACCACTATGTTCTCAAGAAAAGATTGACACTGATGATCTGCAACTGGCTCTTTCCCCACACCTGAAGTGATCGCATTTTCTCTGGGTAAGAACAGCAAAAACATGAAGTTTCGTAAGTAAAGAAATATTACGATGGTTGAAAATGTCGAATGTACAGCTCCTAACTACCTTTTCGCCCCTTATTGTGCTGATCATGCCAGCGGACATACTCTATCGTTGATATTTTTCTAATTATGTATCTGATCAGATAAATGTTTTTAATTATCTTTCTAATTAAATCAGGTGCTGTGTTATTGCCTATGGAAAGCATAACGTCAAGAAGACGACATTGCAGTATCAGGTTTTGAAAAGAAAAAATGCAAACTTGGTCGTCTAAACATTACCAGCACCAGAAAACCTGGCGTATTTCTCAGCAATTCACCTAAAAATATTTGGAGCGCAGGATGCTTGGCAGATATGCAACGTCCCCAGGCGACATGCTGCCGTTTCTACAGCGCAAAATTCGATCTTTCTGTTGTGCGGTGCTGTACCAGGCACTTTCCTTTTGCTCATCCCTCCCAGAAATAACCCCCATGTAGTTGCCAATGACAGGCGCTTTCTTCGAGCCAAGCGGTAGTGTGGTAGTAGCGCAACACGGCATTAGCGGACGTCGAGTTCCCTCCGTACTTCCTGCTTCGTCTAGCGCGCTCTGTTGCGGTTCAGGGCCGGAAAATAAGCGAATTGTTTGCACTACACAACTTTAAAGAATGGCTCTCTCTTCGCCCCAGAAAGAGATGATTTTGGCTGCTCAATATCTCCGAACTATCCACAGGCACTTACCCCTTGGGTAGGTCAAGGATATGCTAATTATCAATTTTACCTTAATTTGCTTAGTGACTGAGAGATTGTTTACAGTAAATTGCATATGCTACGTCCTCAAGATATTTTTATATTTCAAAAACCGTATGTTGAGAAAGTTTAGAATGTTTTTGCTTGAACATCCGGTATGTTCAATGTGGCTTATTTATGTATATACAAACATTTTTCTGCCGACTTTTTTTTATGTAAATAAGCACATACTCTTTCTGAATGCTGAATTTCAATTATACCTTCTATATTCAAATATACTTTTTTCTCAGGCCAGCAAAATGTGATATAGTGTTTTGTGCGTTCCAGAAGAGTTTTTGTTAATCTAGCTATTTGTTTGGTTTATTTCGGTTTATGGGGTTTAATGTCTCGAAGATTCTCAGGCGATAAGTGGACGCCGTAAGGAGGGGAAGGAGGGAGGTTAGGAAGTTTCGACAACCTGGGATACTTTAACGTGCACTGATATCAAACAGCCAACGAGCGTCTACTTCCCGCCTACATCGAAAATGCGGCCTTCGAGTGCCGGGATTTCATCTCGTGTCCTGTGGCACAGCAGTAGAACGCTCTAACCAGTGACCAACCACGATGGGTCTCTTGTAATTTGTGCTGCTGAGTGCTGATAATTCCTCAAGCCGTAGGCGAATTATTTTTTCAGCCAACGTCAGTAAATTTTATGATGTAACTCTTAGTCATTGTCTCTAAAAGAAAAGGCCGAAGAATACCATGTAACATTCCCGAAACCAAGGAAAGCATGTGAGAATTTGTTTGTGGTTTTGGTATGTGTGTACTTGGAGGGGGGGGGATGCGATTGATACACGGTAAATTAGTGATTCAATGATTTTCGGAAATGGCAGTACATTGGCGCTGTGACCAGGGTGTTTCATACTCGTCAAGGTGCTACCTTCTGCAGTTATTATTTATTACGTTGAAATGCAAGCTATGAATTAATAGTTTCAAGACAATGAAAACAACAGTGCATAGCCACGGTTAATGATCATGCAAGGATCTTTAGAGCGAACTACGATCTATTTAGCATAGTAATTATAGAGCACTGATTCAGCCGCATGCAGAGAAAACTTTTTATGTTATTTGCAAAACTTTTGCCTAATATAAAAGTGTTTGAAAAAGGGTCCGGGAACAAGATCTAGTAATTTATCCCGAAAGCAGACATCCCCAAGCAAGAAACAAATCGCGATGATTTCGACGGTTTGAAATTTCGTTTATAGTTGACTGTATTGGGCAGAAACCATGTGTTCCCGTGGGAAAGAGCAGTTGCACATAGCCGAATAGCAATTTTACTTTGCTAACCGGGGCTCACATTTGTCTAGCATTGCTATTGAACACCTGGTTCAATATTTCAGGGCTGATCGGGTTAGATGCGCTTCCTCAAACATTTTCACATTTCTCTGAAGCAAAATTTCCCCGCTGCCAATTTACGGATGCGCAAGTGCCGTCAGGTACAAGAGCAAAAAAAAAAAAAAAAAAAAAAAAAATGTTTCTGGGCTCTAACGTCCTGAAGAATCTTCAGTTAGGAAGAATGCCGTAGAAGCAGGGTTTGGCAGTCTCGAACACCTGAGGTTATCTTACGCGCAATGACATCAGGAACCAGAGGGGAATCTTGCTCTTCGCCTGCATCGAAACGCAGTCCTGGCCGCGATCGCACCCACGTACTCGGACTAAGCATGCAGTTGAGCTTCCTGACGACTGAGACACCACGGCGAGGGCTTAAAAGCAAAAACAAAATAAATAAGTAAAACATAGCAAAAACATATATGCATCGGCCAAACCTGATTAACATTGCGAGAAAAAAAGTAATCCAATAACTTGATCGCATATGCAGAGTGCACAGAATTGCCGATTCGAAATGGGTTCTGCATGGCAGAAGACTTTACGTGGGCTCATGTTCCAGTAGCTGTAAGATTCCAAACAAAAATAAGAATATACGATTTTTTTTTTTTTTGCGGTTGCATCAATTTGAATGAAAGCGAGCCATCCGTTCGTTTTGCTTCAACCGACACCTGATAACATGAACTCTGCGTTTGAGACGCCGTGCGGCAAAGAGCCTCAACCGCCAAAGAAAGACGAATAATGTCAGGATCCAACATGACATTGTCAAATGGGCATGCATTTATTACCCACATTTTAAAGTCAGATGATAAGGCGTTGACATTCGTTTGGTAAGAGGCAGAGAAGGAAATTAAACAAACCGGCAGCAGGCATATACGCCGTACGCGCAGACGTTAATACTGCTGGCTAGCAGGCGACATGAGCACCTCTGAACTGAGCAGTGTTTCCCTTGTTCCGCCAGGGTGCGACTCTATTTGGTATCGCGGTCAGTAGAAAACAAATGGGTCTCGTTTTTTTAATACTGTGAGGCAAGTCAGGAGTACGAAGGTATGTGTTTTTTTAGGAATGTATTGTAACCAGTGGTCACATCTTTCGATACGTAGTGAAATTTTGCTTCGATGTTGTCAATACTTTCCAAGTGACGCCAATTGGGTGTGTGTTTTGAAATAATTAGCAAACTATAGAAGCTCACCGAAAGAAAATGTGCGCATACATTGATTGTTATTGCCATGGTAAACAGTACGTGAAAAACTTGTACTCCAAATTCTTTCCCAGGGGATTTCCAAAATGTATGCTCGTGCGAGCAGGCAAGGAAAGATGAATGAAAACTACTTGATCCCAAAAGTTAACCATCGCGCGTTAATAGCGTACTCTTGAAGAAGCCTGGGTTAGTTATTAACGATAACCTATCCTCCTTGTGGAAGCATTCAGATGCATGCATTTAAACAAACGGAGGTCGATTTCGCAACTAAACTGCGTGCGTCGACGTCACTAATGTTAACTCAGTACATAAAACAATGTAACACCTTTCAAAGTCGTTTCCGCCTTCAAAATTCAGTATTTCCCCTCACGTGAAACTATTAAGTTCAAACCACTTTTCAACAAGTGCCATTTTAAGCAGGGTGTTTTACAAAGAGTAGGCTTATGCATGTTCGAAGAGAAGTCTGGAGTTAAATATAAGCTTAAAGCCTTGGTCGTGAATCAGGTAGAATCCGATCTCTGCAGGTGGCGTGCCACTATTGAAGGCGTACCATGCTATGTTGATCGTTATCAGTGTTTAAGCCGTCAGTTCGTTTTGAGTCACCATAGATCTATAAGCACGGAAGCACAGATGCTATATGCATGTTCTGAGTTGCTGAGCTTGTTTGTTAGTGTAACGCCAATGTATTTCTGAAAAGGCGAGGCACCCGCCGTGCAGACACCGATTCTTATCTCGCACTTCAAGCTCCCATCCAGCGATTCGCAATTGTGTCCGCGCGTTCAGTCATGTAGAGCTGGCGTCCTCTTCTTGATAGCAGTTCTGTTCAGTTCAGTTCAGTTCAGTTGTTCAATCACGTCCGACTCTTCGTGACCCTATGGACCATATCACACCACGCTTTCCGGTCTCTCACTATCTTTCTAACATCACATAACTTCATCTGCAGCGCCTCGAGGATGCCATCTAACCGCCGCGTTCGCTCCCTACCCCTTCTCCGGTGACCATCAACCTTTCCCAACATCTATTCATTCTCCAGCGACTCCGCTCTTCTCATCAGATGACCACAGTAGCTGAGCTTTAACTTTAGAATTTTACCCTCCAATGAGCAGTCAGGGTTTATGGTCGACAATATTGACTCTCACAGTTTATTTCGTATCCAAATAGGCAATCGCTTAAGGTTCCTCCAAAATATCCAGGAAATCGTATGGCTGCAGCTAATATCGCCGGTTGAAGGTCATGCAACTGAATCGCAAAAATTCCAGGAAACAGGAAAGTTCTACCCCACACTTAGGGGTAGAACTTTAAAGGCGTCAACCTGCGGCTTCACTTGTGTAAGCACATTCACGAACATGTACCTTCTACTCGATTAATTACTGATATTTTTCATTTTGCCTCTAGCTCTAGTATACGAACTAGCTGCAGTTGTAAGGTAGCGCATATACAGGGTGCACCAGTTAAATGTACCTAAGGTTTTAAAAAACACGGAAGGCCACAACCCGGTGAAATCAATTGCGAGCTTTTCGGGGTCGCCAATGCTAATCTGCAGCATTTTTCGTTCACCAAAGTTAATTATTAGCAAATTTTTAATGATGGCCTTGAGAGAAATTGTGTCAGCGCAAAAGCTTTAGATTGCCTCGAAAACGGCTATAGCGACGTTGTTTCCACCACGCTACGACTTACTCAGCTCTATTTATAGACCCTAAAAAATGCTGTTATGTGACCGACTGTTATTTTAAATCATTCCACATGTTCGTACACCTAACTTCGTTATCTTAAACACGCCTTAGGCTTGAAGTGGCGCCAGTGTCACGAGGAAGTTTTTGTATTGCACCATGAAATTTTTTCTGCTGGTAAAAAAGTCACTTTAGGTGGATTCTGTATCGATTCATGCTGAGAATAATGCAGACACGAGATATTGTCTAATACTTTTTTACTGTATAAATATTTTGGTGAACACAAAATACTGCAGATTACAATAAGAGACACTGAACATCGCTTAGTTGGTTTGTCTGGGCTAGGATTCATCATATTTTTGAAACCTTGGTGGCATTTAGCTGGGACACTATATATATATATATGACGGCTCGCTTCACTCAAGACGTGTATGGCTTGCATTTCTTGGTCCGTAGTTGGAGTGTCGGAATCGGGAACCAATGGTCCTGGAGGCTCCTATTCGCATCCATCCCAAACATCAGCCCGAGGCAGTGGCTTCAACCACCTCAGCCACGTCATGTGGTCTCGTGACTTCAAACAATGCGATGAACCATCAGTGCTCGGTCATGACACCTGCCAACTATCACCTGGCCGAGGCAAGCCTGAAGCGTTTTGCGACTGCATCGGCCTCATGTGTACCCAGAGGGGTTGGTATCGTTATTTTCCTCATCCTTCATATTCAAGACTAAAAGTTTTGTGTGAAAGAAAATGCTAATGCCTCGGTTGTCAAGTGATGGATGGCGCCGCATTGTCAGTTTTTCGGCGAGGCCAAGGACAATTGTGGAGGATAATCGCAGCTTTTGCGTACTTGAAGCTCAAGAAGCGCAACAACTCATGCTGGCGGCTGCCACTGTTACTCACAATGCATCCTGCGCACGTTGAGCGAGGGCTGCTCCTCAAGAAAGGGTAAAAACTATAACGAAAAAAAAAAAAAGGGCATTACGAATTGGAATCTGAAAATAAACAGGGTCACTCACGAAAGAAGTGCGCTCATTCATTTTCTGTGGCCATATACGTTCGCTACCGCTGGTCTACACCACGGCCCACGGCGCCCCAGTGCTCGTGGTATAAGCAGTCAGAGCATTTGAAGGAAGCCCGCGCAGCTAAATTAACGTTTCTACTTTGCGAGGGTTTCTCATTCTGGCGGCGTCGGAATTCGCTCTTGCGCTGTGGCTGGATACGCGTGGCTGCCGGCCGACCGGGTGGCTGCAGAGTCTCCTCCCCCTAATGGAAGCTTCGCCCAACAGGAATTGCTTGAGGGCACTCAACCATGGATGGCTGCATCGCTTGTCCAATCTGGCGCTCTCTCGTTTCTAGTCAAGCTGTTAATTGAATCTGCAGCCCGCGCTCGGTCTTTACGATTTCACGCATTTGCTTGCTATCATTGGGAAGCTTTTGGCCACTTTTGTTGAATAAAGCACAGTCTATTCCTAACTGGGTTTGTTCCTTGTGACATGGTGGGTCGATTGGAATTGTGCCAACTCGCACTTTTTTGCTATTCGTTTCCTTAGGAAGTGAAAAGTGTAAACAAGCGGCACATAGTCAATATTGCTTCTTGGGAGACGGGTGTTGATATCCGCTGTTCAGTATACATTTTTTTCTTTTTATTAAGGCCCTTTGCAATTGAAGCAGAACCATCACTAACAACTGCAGCGTTGAAAAATTGTTTGCTGAGTTACCTGAGCAGTTTCCTGCAGAAATTGTCCACTATCGGGCAACTGTTCGATACAGCAGCCAGCCTACCACAACGTGAAACTTAGTGACGTCACTGTATGACAGCCACCTCATACTCGTCACAACAATGACGAAAAAGCATCGCTGCAGCCAGTCGCCGGCTACTACGAAAGTGCCAACTGCTTTCATGTGGCCTGATGTCTCTCCTCAGAAGAGTTGAAGACGGCAGCAGAGCTACACCTACGCATACGCTAGTTTTCATTAGACATGCACTGCTTTGGAGGCCGGCATCAAAGTCACTGTCCTTCCTTTTTACCAGTCAGCGGGTAGGGTTCGTTAGCGTTAAACGTAATGTAGCTCTAACTGCTGCTTTCTTCTCATCCAATAAAGAGAAGATCGGTCTGCCTAAGAACAGGAATAGATGTAACAAGGAATAATTTTGAATTGTTTGGTAAACGTTTATTTTAACGCTGTGTCCTGTCGTTTTCTGGTCTTATACAGCGTCTCGTAATAGCGCATTTTTAAAAATATTTTATAGGTAAGAGGCAAGAAAAGAGAACACTGGTTAATGAAGCAAACGGCAGTGGGCAAACTTCGACCGTTGATGATAATGAACCCAGTTGTCTGCTTGCGTCACTCTTTTTGCTTCAGTAACAGGGTTCGTTGATGAGAGTAATGACAGAGAAAAGAGAGAGCACAAATGCAACGCGCATGCGTTTCGCCTGGCCCGCTAAGCTACTTAAATGCTTAGGAGAGGCTACAGGGCAGTACCGTTAATCCAAAGACAAAAAGAAAGCGCGAACGAGCTGTAATAATGCGTACATAGATGATGAAACGTAAAATGACTAAAAAGTGAAAAGAGAAAGAAAGGATGGTGAAAAATATGAAATTTACTGACTGTCCGTTTTGAAACCGGCAACCGAGCTTTCCAATCTCGGGTCTCCCTCTGCTGTGGGAACGCCATGCTCTCCTCTCATCCTCACAATCGCCGAAGCATGACCACGATGGCTCGGACGACTTGTGCATGAAGGGGAGAGTGAGGGGCTACGAAGCAATGAAAGACAATAGCTGTTCCACAATGAAGGGAACTCCTTAATTGGAGTGAAGGCAAGGTAGGAAGGGTGGATGAAGAAAAAAGGAGCAGTCGTTGTATTGTGGAGATATCTGGAGCAATTTTCAGCCAAAGGGATACTTTCGCGCGCCCTGACCTGGCACATATGTGCGTTTCGCGCTTTTCCGCCGCCCAAAAAAGCGGCCTCACCCGCTGAAGAGGGGCCTAAAATACTAAGCAGACTGGAACGTTCGCAGACACCGACAATAAATGCGCACGCAGTTATCCGTATGAGGTTCGTAGTTACTTGATAAGGCCATGAAATGGTGTTCATGTTTCGCCCGAGATTTCGTGCCTTGCGCCAGTTCATAGTAAAGATGAATGAGTGCACAGGCGTAAACGATTTAAAACCTACACTGACAGGGCCGTGTTGTACGTTTCCTGCTATGTAGAGCACACTAGAAAACTTTCTCAAAAACGAAGCGCTGACACAAGAGTAGCGAAGTGGCTTCTACTCTTGTAATGTTTCAAGCTTCTCGAGGTTCCTGTGCGGACCATGACATGCAATAACTTACCCTTCCCCTCCCCCCTATGCGTTTACTGGGTGCGTAATTGTAATCATGTCATTATGTCATACTAAAGCGTTAGTATTGTTTTCTTGAGTTTTGCGGCTTTCGTCATTTTGCTGAGTCATATGTTATTTTAATGTAATTCTTGCTGAGTCATATGTACATACTTTGGTTTTGCGTAGGTACTGTTAAAGATTTTTATTTTGCTGAGTCATTCTTGGCGATTTTCAATTTCTGGTTTTCATGTGGGAGTCAGCGTAAGGCCTCTCCCATACAAGCAGAAAAGGATTGTCATCTTTACATCGCACTTGTCGATGGCATTACAGGAATACTACTCCGGACGCCGGCTTTTTTTTCGAGGACTTCTAACAGGAATTAATAGGCTGCAGTAAGTTGGCTTACTTGTCTCATTAATTTTGTACCGGCAATCTTAACGCTCCACAGCGAAACTTTATAGATACCAAAAACTCATTTATTATCTAAATTACGCATCGCAGTAGAAATGTGATCGAGGAAATAGGAAGCTATGCGGAGCTGCGGCGGTTGCTGTAGGTGATTTACATCGCCATAAGCACATACCTATTTACTGTCATTCAAACGCAGTCACGGGGCTATTGGCAGTAGTCACATTTGTAGCATCAAGCATTCAGAAACTCGGCAAGAAATCAGTCAAAAGTAGAATGCTCGATCTGGCGGTATACTGATGAGGTGATTTGGCTAAAACTCTCTGCGCTCTGGTAACTAAAACAATATAGTTTTTATTTGTCCCTCGGTAGTGACTACTTGTGTGAAGACTAGAATAAGTAACTGAACTGCTTTAACTGTTACTGATTATATCTGTCGTCTCTAAAACCTAAACGCATTTTTTGTCACCTGTGCGCCAGAAAAAGCGGCAAGTTTCGCCGACTGTTTCGATATAATGGCGCAGTCATGTTTCCTACTGATCCTTGAAGAACAAAGGCGGTAAATCGGCGCTTCAAGAGCGCCTGCTGGACGACAGCAGGCGCTCTCACTTGACTGGATTTCTGAATCATGAAAAACATTTAATGACGAATTAATGGAACCAGTTCTGAAAGGAATGTTTTCCTAAGCCTCGACATACATAATACACCCGTCCCTGGTAGCGGTAGCAGCTGAGGCAGCATTCCCAGATTTCATGAAACCTAGGCAGTGCACAATTGCGCAATAGTTCGGAAGTACTCTCGGCTTTTGAGAAATGAAATGTACTGTGCAAGGAGGCCACCGATATATCGCTATATTGCGGCTGTTTTCAAACGTATGTACAATAGAATAATGAAGTTCCCAGCCAACATTTGACTTAGGACTGATGAAAAGAAGGAAACAATCTACTAACAAATATAGATAGTAATAGAAGTTTTCTTCAGTGCAACGTTTCATAGGAGACATATCGGACATGTTATCTCGCCCACGAAAAGCCAATCAGTTATTAGGGTGAATGTATTTTCGCAATAATGGATCGTCTATTTATCATCGAAAACGAGAACTCAATCCGTTTGCACGAGGGAACGCGGAGCTGCCGCATGATGTTACTGGCACATTGACGGTTGCCTTTTCTGGGTTGTAATGTTCAGGTAGGTTTGATGTATTTGCCCCAAAACATTCTCAGCTGTTGTTTTGAAACTATCGTTTTTGTCGAACATCTACCAAATATATTTTTCACGACTAGCAGCGAGTACAACACGAATAGCAGTAGAGAAATCGACACCGCTACAGGACCATGTGGTGTGTTTTCTGTTATGTAGAGTACGTTGTGGGGGGGGATGGGGGGGGGGGGGGGGA
>JAJIZL010023000.1:0-20459 GCA_023969395.1 Amblyomma maculatum | reverse complement strand
GGGGGGGAGGGAGAAGTTTTACAAAACCTTACCGCTGACAGATGAGTAGCGAGGCGGGTTGAGTTTTTTTGCAAATTGTCTTAAACCAATCTTCAAGTCTGGCATTGTAGCCTTTCTCGGTAGGGATTTCTGCCTACTACGTTTGTCTGCTTTAATCAGCGCGCCCGTGAATAACAATTTTTATGAACCATTTTCCAAACTACACTCATTACAATGTAGATTTGTTTACCGCATGGTTTGTGCCACTGGTCTATGTTTCTATCTCCATTATCCATTTATCCAACTCAAGCGTTTCTGGGCATCATTAATAATTCCGAGACAATTCCTAAATATCGTAAGATATTGGTATAAAAATTTTGAAAACATTTTCCGATATTCTGGTGCCAGCTATATCTTAGATGTCTGCCTAGCGATCTCATGACGGAGTTAACACTGCCTTAGAAAACAACGATGAACGTTTTTCGCTATACAAAATGACAGTGAGCGTCTCGAGGGCAGACCTTCGGGTAGATTGATTTTGCAGTGTAATTTTACGATAGGAATAAAAACACGCATACACATTTTCTAGTGGAAAAGTGCGTTGTCCATAATTTCTAGGTGAGAAGCGGAGGTGCTTAATCCTTGTGAACTTTGATGAGAAATCGTGGATCCAAAGCTTTCTATAAATTCTAGCTAAGATGGCCATATCACTCGTTTTTCACCGTTTTCGTACTTCCGCAGTACGTTAATTTTCCCAAAGCACGCTGTTCTTATTTCAAGGAACTGGTAACGAATCGATCAATTCGCTTACCAAATTTTTCGCTTTATCTAACATTTGGATTTCAGAGAGTGCACGTTTTAGCGATGTGCAGCTTGTTTGATGAAGTTTCATCGACTGAATCGCTTTGTTTTTCCGAGAAAAAGCGGTATATTTTAATGATAACGCTATTATCATATTAAGGAGAACAAGCAAACGTAAAAGCTCTCTGTAGAAGACGTTTTCATAGACTTGGTTGAATTTATAAAGGCAGTTTCAAAACTCGCCCCAACATGGCGGAAAACGAAACGTCGATTTCTCGTTGAATTTTCGCAGCGTACCATTGAATGTTTTGGCCGAACAAATACAGTAGTCACAATGGGGAGAGAATAAATGCTGGCAACAGAGTTATTGTTTTAAATTTCTCCATTTCCTCAAGTATAAACGGCAACGCGTTCAGAGCTGTTTGCCAGATGAAGACATTAATCGCTTGTTCGCAATATTGTATCGATCTCGCACTAATTCCAATGAGCTAGCACGCTCCGCTTTCCAGTCGTTAGAGGCCACATTGCGACAAGAGGTGCCGCTCAGAAACCAAACATACTGTCCAATTCTACATTGTGTTGCATCACTTACTTTTGCAAGTGCGAAGTGCGAAGTGAGCAAGACTCCACGGGATGTCTCAGCGTGACACACACTGTAAGGGCAAGTTCTGGTGGGCTTCAAGACGTGTGCTCTTTGGAGCGCCACCAAGAGTCACAGAACGGCGCGCAGTCACTCTCGCTGAATCGCACAGCTTCTTTCAGGCACCTAGCGGGCAGGCCCTTCAGACGTTGCAGGCAGAGAACAGAGGCCGATAGGTGGTAATACGACGGACCGGTTGCACTAGACCGCAGCAAGGGTTGAACAGGCGTACAGCACTCGTCGAGAACCTCGGCTATCAGGGCGGAGAGTGTATCGCGCACAACCGCACCACAGGCGGCTCGTGAGGCGGTAGAACACGACTTGGTTCTTGCGCGCGTACGTGCGGGCGTCGAACAAGGCTCCGAGGCAGCGGCGGAGGCGCGAAGAAATTCGGGCGTGCTGGTTCTCCCTGGTCGCCGGGCGCGTGTTAAGGAGTGGCAGTGAGAGCTGGGTGCAGCGCGCGCTTGTGGAGAGCAGTGTGTGCGCGACTGACAGGTCCGCGCGGGGTGCCCATGCTTTTTCTGGGCCGCCCGGCGAGGAAGACCCAATTCGGGCCGTCCAATGCCTCGAGAAGTACGCCATCTTCCTTCTTGAATCGCGCGGGGTCACACGCTCCGTCGTCTGCTACTCTCTCGGGCACCCTCTCTCCCCAGTGCCGTCTGCTTACCTCTTAATCTTGTCCTCTGTTTTCTTTGTCGCTTGTTTTCTGTTTTCTTAACTCCGCCGCTCCTACTACTGTTCCCCTCGAGCGTCTGAAGAGAAGCCGCTGTGCGGATACAGTGTGACCAATGAATGTCTGGGCGCCTTCTGGAAGCGTGCTAGCATAACTAGTTCGGCCAGCCGGAACGACGCCGCCGCCGCCGCCTCGACGAAGACAACGTCGTTGACGCTAAGATGCCTTCGACGTAACCGGCGTCGGCACCGTGCGCCGTCTAATTCGACGCGCGCTTTGGCTTCTCTGGCCAGCCGGTTTGCGTACACGTGCGCGGGTGCAGGCTTTGACGGAGTGTAAGCAGACGCAAGACGCTACATGGCCGAAGGTGCGAGAATGCGCTTAGCTGACAGGTTTCTGAAGACCGAGCAGGAAGAAACAAAAATATTCATCACTCACGGCTGCACGGATTCTTTTACAACTTTGCGGAACCTTGTGCGGGAGCCTGTGGGCATTGTCGGGGCTCCGGTAGAGGGGGGATTTACGTACAACGAGCCCAAAGGGTTACATACATGGTGTTAGGGTAAGCTTAGAATACAAATGAAATAAATTCGGGGCATCCCGTCGTAGTACTCGTTTAAAGGTTTTGTGATGATTTTTGGGGGTTGTGTTTGGTAACGCAATAGCTCAAATAATTAACTATTTTTGACGGGCATATACTACGTTTTATAGCGGGAATTCATGCCAATACGCTCGTTTTAGACTGCGTGCTATGTCTTCAACAATTAAGGGCATTCCCGGTCTCAGCGTCCTACTTTATAATATTTCGGTTTTTGTGTCCTTCGTCTACATAGGTGAAGTGCACTGCGTTGAGGCGGACTAATCTTTTCATCAATTTCAGTCATCTCGAGCTTATTTTATATCCATAGTAATGCGGCGTTTGCATCCGACTCCTCGCAGACTCAGGATCACTGGAGATGCCCTTTGCGACGCCCTTTTCTAAATGTATAATGGTCGTGTCTTGGGGCGCCTGCTTTATATTTTCTTTAATGACAGCACAACGTTCTGTTGAGTAGGCCACCTTCAGGAATGTTTGAGAATACGCGTATTTTGTTTTTAACACCAGAAGGGAATTCACACTCCCACTTAACCTTGTCATTCTTTTATGGTCCAATGAGTCCTTGAGACAAATTTGTTCAGCAGAAATGAAGTATTTCGCCATTATGCCTATGTCACGAAACGGACTTTCATCAAAGAAGGAAATATCGCAAACGCGTTGCCGTTTGCCTCGATCGCAATTCTGATGATCGAAAACGGGCGATTCTCAACACTGGCAACGGGACCTGCCACTTTCGGGTGTTGCAACTTTTGGGACAGTTACCTTTGTTTTTTAAGCGAAAGCGTTCTCAGCCATCACGGTCTTTTTCGTACACTTGGCATAGGTCCAAAGCCGGTGGCATACAAAGTCATGACGGCACAATTACGAGCAGGAATTCCAAGCACCACACATTGAAACAAAGCGAATGAATTCAGCAGGATCCAAGGGTAGCCGCAATTGTCCAGGAGGTTCTTCCAGTATGGGTTGCTCAGAAAATATCATCATCATCATCATCATCAGCCTGACTATACCCACTGCAGGGCGAAGGCCTCTCCCATATTTCTCCAATTAACCCGGTTATATGCCAGCTGCATCCACTTGGCCCCTGCGAACTTCTTAACCTCATCCGCCCATCTAACTTTCTGCCGCCCCCTGCTACGCTTTCCTTCCCTTGGAATCCAGTTTGTTACCCTAAGCGACCATCGGTTATCCACTTTTCGCACTACATTTCCTGCCCATGCCCATTTCTTCTTCTAATTTCCACTAGAATGTCAGTAACTTGACTTATTTCTCTGACCCACTCTGCACGCTTCCTATCTCTTAATGTTGGCCCTACCATTTTTCGTTCCGTAGCCCTCTGAGTTGTCCTCAACTTAAGTAGAACCCTCTTGGTTAGCCTCCTCGTTTCAGCCCCATAGGTGAGTACAGGTAAGATGCAACTGTTGTATACTTTCCTCTTGGGGGATATTGGTAAGCTGCTAGTCATAATCTGCTAGTGCTTGCCAATTCCCTCCATCCCAATCTTATTCTTCTTGTTATTTCTTTTTCATGGTCCGGATCTGCGGTTACTACCTGTCCCAAGTAGACATATTCGCCTACTACTTCCAGTGCTTCGTTGCCTAATGTAAACTGCTGTTCCTTCCCGAGGCTGTTGAACATTACCTTAGTTTTCTGCATATTGATTTTTAAGCCTATCTCTCTACTTTTCCTGTCTAGGTCGTCAATCATTATTTGCAGTTCATCCCCCGAGTTACCTAGCAAGGCAATGTCATCAGCAAATCGCAGATTACTGAGGTATTCTCCATCTACCCTTATCCCTAACTGCTCCCATTCCAAGTCTCCGAATACTTCCTCTAAGCAAGCTGTGAATAGTACTAGGGCGATCGTGTCTCCTTGCCTAACACTTTGCTTTATGGGAATTTTGTTACTTTATTTATGCAGAAATATGGTTGCTGTGCAGCCACTACATATCTCTTCCAGCACTTTCACGTACGGCTCGTCTACACCCTGACTTCGCAATGCCTGCATCACCGCCGATGTTTCAACTGAGTCAAATGCTTTTTCGTAATCAATGAATGCTATGTATAAGGGCTGGTGATATTCGAGCATTTTTTTATCACCTGATTGATGGTATGGATATGATCGATAGTACAGTACCGTTTCCGAAACCCTGCTTGATCCTTTGCTTGATTGCAGTCTAAGGTTGTCCTGATTCTATTAGCAATTACCTTAGTAAACACCTTATACGTAACAGACAGTGAGCTGATTGGTCTATAATTTTAAGGTCCTTAGAGTTCCCATTTTTATTGTCACGTAGTGGTGACAAGGCCGTACACGCCAAAAGAAGACACAGGCTTGATGGTACGGAAATTAACTCTTTATTGGGGCTGACTTGCGCCCGCAAAAGAACTAAGCAACTCGGCAGCGGCGATAGTAACAAACGCTCTCGTCGGTCGTCGAACAAAGAATGCTCGTTAAACTCGTCAACGCTCAATTTAAAGGCTGCACAGAACAATCTAGATAACGTCGCAAACAGCTTCCAGCACGGGCTGGAACATTGTGGAAAGACACACGAGTGGCCGGAACCTTCGAGACAGATCTCGGTGCATCTTGCGCTCCAACAAAGCTGATAAAGGTGTGACTCGCGACATCGAGCATTAACAAACAAAGGTTACGGAACTGATCGAAAGTATGGTAGTGCTCTTGCTTCGGCGTAATAACGGGTAAGGTAGTCAGTGGCCACGATGACCCACTTGTTACCCATAGACGAAGATGGAAAGGGGCCGAGGAGATCCATCCCAATTTGTTGAAAGGGCAGGATTGGGGGCGGAATCGGGTTTAGTAGTCCTGCTGGTCTGATCGGCGGCGTCTTGCGTCGTTGACACTCACGACACGTCTTCACGTAGTGGGCAACTTCGGCAGGCATACGCGGCCAGTAATACTTCTCCTGGATTCGACGCAACGTGCGCGCAAATCCGAGGTGGCCTGCTGTGGGCTCATCGTGCAACGCCTGCAGAATTTCTTGCCGAAGGGTTTCAGGCACTACGAGAAGCTGCGCGGTCTTGTTGGGTGCGAAGTTCTTCTTCACGAGAAGGCCATTGCTTAACGTGAAGGATGCTAAATGTCGCCTGAACACATCAGGAGGGGAAGCGGTCTTTCCTACCAAGTAATCGGCTAGCGCTTTCAGCTCAGGGGGTGATCGCTGTTGTTCTGCGAAACTGATGGCGCTTAGCGGTCCCAAAAAGGCATCGTCGTCATCTTCCTTCGGGGGGGGGGGGGTCGACGGGAGCGCGTGATAAGCAGTCTGCGTCGGAATGCTTCCGGCCCGACTTATAGACTGCAGTCAAGTGGAATACTTGAAGTCGTAGGCTCCATCTGGCAAGGCGGCCGGAGGGATCTTTCAAATTAGCCAGCCAGCAGAGCGCGTGATGGTCGCTTACCACCTTGAATGGTCGGCCGTATAGGTATGGACGAAACTTAGAAGTGGCCCAGATGATCGCGAGGCACTCCTTCTCTGTCGTCGAGTAATTGACTTCGGCTTTTGTGAGGGACCTGCTCGCGTAGGCGATTACTTTCTCCTGTCCGGCACTCTTCTGGACTAGAACGACTCCTAGGCCCACACTGCTCGCGTCGGTGTGAATTTCGGTCTCGGCGTTTTCATCAAAGTGGCCAAGTACAGGAGGGCATTGCAGGCGGCGCTTAAGTTCGTCGAAGGCTTCTCCTTGCGGCGCTTCCCATTTAAAGGTACGTCAGCCTTTGTAAGCTGCGTCAACGGTTCGGCGATCCGCGAAAAGTTTCTGACAAATCGTCGATAATAAGCGCATAGCCCAAGGAATCGGTGCACAGCTTTCTTGTCGGCAGGCGGTGGGGATTGTGCAATTGCAGCTGTTTTCTCCGGGTCTGGGCGAATACCGTCCTTGCTAACGATGTGACCTAGGAACCGGAGTTCTTCGTAGGCGAAGTGACACTTCTCTGCTTATAGCGTTAGTCCCGATGACTTGATGGCTTCCAACACTGTCTGTAGGCGTTTTAGGTGGTCTTCAAAGTTTGACGAGAAGACAACAACGTCGTCCAAATATACCAAACAAATTTGTCACTTCAAGCCTGCCAGGACTGTGTCCTTTACTCGTTGAAACGTGGCTGGTGCGGAGCAGAGGCCAAATGGCATCACCTTGAACTCATAAAGGCCGTCCGGTGTGATGAATGCGGTCTTCTCGCGATCTCTTTCGTCGACCTCAATTTGCCAATATCCGCTCTTCAGGTCCATCGATGAGAAGTACCTTGCATTGCAGAGCCGATCGAGAGTGTCGTCAATGCGGGGAAGCGGGTAGACATCCTTCTTCGTTATGCTATTCAAGCGGCGGTGATCAACGCAGAAGCGAAGTGTGCTGTCTATCTTCTTGACCAAAACGACTGGTGCCGCCCAGGGGCTGTTCGATGGCTGGATTACGTCATCACGCAGCATTTCCTCAACTTGATCGCGAATGGCCTGGCGTTCTCGCGGCGATACACGATAAGAGCTTTGGCCCAGAGGTCGGGCGTGTTCGTCTGTTATAATGTGGTGCTTGGTCAGTAGTGTTTGTCGTACCTTCGATGATGACGAGAAGCTCTCCCCGTAGCTTCGAAGAAGACTGAGAATCTGGTCTTTCCTGTTGTGGGTCAATACCGGGTTGATGTCAAATTTGGGCTGACGGAATTGGTCCGGTGCGTCTTCCAGCTTTTGGTCGTAGAGGGCGAATACATCTTTGAGGTCGGCTAATTCGTCGAGAAAAGCGATCGTCGTGCCCTTGTTGAGATGCCGGTATTCTGCGGTGAAGTTTGTTACAAGCAAACGAGCTTGACCTTTCCGGAATTTCGCGATGCCTTTTGCGATGCCGACACCTCGTTCTAAGAGCAATTGGATATTTACTTCGACGATACCTTCAGCGGTTTCGATATTTGCGTTACCTACGCAGACTGCGACGCTTGATCGGGGCCGCATGGTCAATTCTTCATCGAGGACGTTTAGAGCGATGTGTTGCGTCGACGTCGTCGTAGCAGGAATGGCTTTGCCTGCAGAGAGCTTGATGAGCTTGGATCGTAGGTCAATCATAGCCCTATGTTCATTTAGGAAGTTCATGCCTAAAATCACGTCGCGGGAGCACTGCTGCAAGACCACAAAGCTGGTGGGGTAAGTACGCCCATTTACGGTTAGGAACACGGCTTGGGTCTTCGCTTGAAGGATCACAGGCAGCACCTCCACCAGATGTCACATAGTGGTGACAAGGCCGTACACGCCAAAAGAAGACAGGCGTGATGGTACTGAAATAACTCTTTATTGGGGCTGACTTGCGCCCGCAAAAGAACTAAGCAACTCGGCGGTGGCGATAGTAACAAACGCTCTCGTCGGTCGTCGAATAAAGAATGCTCGTTACACTCGTCAACGCTCAATTTAAAGGCTGCACAGAACAATCTAGATAACGTCGCAAACAGCTACCAGCACGGGCTGGAACATTGTGGAAAGACACCCGAGTCGCCGGAACCTTCGAGACAGATCTCGGCGCATCTTGCGCTACAACAAAGCTGATAAAGGTGTGACTCGCGACATCGAGCATTAACAAACAAAGATTACGGAACTGACACGCGGTCCAGAATCAGAGTGATAAGCCTGTATGCCGGCGGCTGTTAAAAAACAACAAATACTGTTTTGAAGGTTTCGCGGCATTATGAATGAGGACAATGTTTGCATTCTTCCATGGTTCCGGTACCGTCGATGACACCAGGCACTGCGTGAAAATATAAATAACCTAACAAAATATATTTTTTACCATTCGGTTTCGAACTATACGTCCGATGCATGCGAAGCAGGCGCGCAACTTACACCTCACAAACGGTCGCTGGTACCTATCACATGCTGAGGGCACCTATAGTGAACGCCACAGCAAAAACCTAAATCAAACAAAAACAGAAAAAGTAATAACGAATATAAGTAAAGCAAGAAAAACAACAAAAACGAATAGTTTTTGATTTGGGTATGACTTATTTAAACTGTTGCTGGAGTGCAGTATGAAAATACAGTGTTAAAGGCACTCTCGCGTTTACTTTCAAGGCGAAGCTTAAGCATCCACCTAATTTTTATTTTACGGATATGAACAATGATTATCATGACCCTTATCATTCACGTCCACTGATCCAAAAATGACTATCTCCCAAAGAATGAAATAACATTGTCGGCTGCACGCACTCCAACCTCGTCCTGATGAGTTTTAGGATTCAATTCACGCCCCTGCCTCCCCCAAATTTTTTTTCTGTGTGCATCTGCTGTACCTTTTTCTTGGAATTGATTGTGGTGCCGCGAAGCGGTTCGCTAGTTAGGGGCCCTGCTACTGAGCCCAGGGATCATGGCTCGACCGCAAGCGCTGCAGCCGCGTTTAGACAGAGGCGACAAGCAAGGCGCCCATCGCCTATGCGAAGTTGATGCCCGTTGAAGGAATGCCAAGAGGTCGAAATTTCCGGAACCCCCCACTTTGGCGTCTCTCATATGCTTTATGTTGCTTTTTATGACAGCAATTATGCATACAATAAACCACAAGCACAATGCTTACGTATATAACGTGCTGTTCGACATGACTGAAGCAACAGCCGCTTGTTGTTGCACGTGTGTTGTGTGGAATGTTTTGTCCTTTGTTGCTTCAATCAAATCTTTGCCTCACTCTTGCGACCCACAGGTCACATGCCCGGGCTTCACATTGCTTAGTCAAGCAGAAAAACAGCTCGAATTTATTGTCTGCTTCACGATGCAATGTTTTAATTCCCAATGTTACGTTTGTAATTTTCCTTTTGCAATTCATCATTGCGCTGTCTTCCATAATATCCTGTTTTCACCCAAATGTTGCATTCTCGCAGGATCCAATTGCTCCATGCAATAAATCTGAAGGATATTGGCAAGTCGCTAGCTCACAATCTGAGGGCTATTGTCAAATAATGTATAACCGATTCTTACTCTTCAGGATATTTCGAAAATCACGTGAAGTCTTCTTTCTTGCCGACTTGTATAGCCGCGCTGGTGTTCCTACAGTCAAGGACTTAATGACTGGTCGTACATTTCATTGCCTCTATACAAATGTAACTTTTCTTGGCGTAGAAAGAAAGCGAGGGCAGGATTTGAGGGTATTAATTTTTTTTTTTCGGAATATAAATAGGTAATTTTGATGTATTTGCTCGACATGAGGTGTGTTATGTGTAGTGTCTCCTGTTCTTAAACGTGTGCGTTTTAAGTTTTTGTTATTCGCCACCACACATGTTAATGTATAGTGTCTAATAAAACGTTTTTTAAACACAAATGATCGCATCGTATTCACCTTGATGCTGAATCAAGCTAGGCACGAAATATGCTACGGTATTGTCATTGTCTGGGAAGGCCCCTGGTGTAACGTCTTCGGTGCGTTCAGCCGCGGGCAGATTAAAGAGCCGAAATAAGAAACGAGAAGCTGTGAAAGGAAACTTAATCGTCTGTAAGCGTATGGAAAGCCTATGCCGTGCGGAATTCGCCGACCGTTACGCCGCCCAGTAGAACATTTCCTTATACCTAATCCGATCTAACTGATCCGTAGTGACACGGTAGGCACTCAGAAATGCACGAAAGAGTACATAACCGCCAAACAAAACGTCATAATAAAAGACTGCAGCCTGCCACTAGTAGCCATCAAATCGAGACGTGCAATATACCGTCGCGAGGAACGGTCCCGTTCCCGGTTCAAACGTTTACTGCTTCCGGGCCATGCAGTGCTTCTTGTGTAGGACACCCAGTGCGCCGGAAGCTTGCATAACGATGAGCTCGTTCACAGATGCCGCTGGACATTCATGTTTATTGCTAAGCCTATCAGATCAAAACACCGAGCCGAGAATATTTCAGAAGGTGCGAATGCTGAGAACTGAGATCCGATTGTCGCTCATTCGAAAAGCCAATATCCGCATGGAAAATTGAATGCAGTCACAACACGCCTTCTTGACGAGCCGTTGTCGGCAATCAGTTGCAATTTTTCCTGCGAGCGAGAGCTGGTTGGCTCCACAACAAAATGGATTTTATGCATGCCGGCTCTGAGGCGAGACGCCAGCATCTCCCACACCGTGACGATGGCTTCATTGCCTGGACACCTAGCATTGTTACCCCTACACTCAGCTCTGCTGTGTGCCAACAGTATGCACAAAGGCAACCTCCATTTCAAGTCCGTTCAAGCGACAAAGGTGAACTTATCGGTCAGATGTGCCCTGTTGTTATGGCGCCTTTCTTCCCATACTCATAGGGGCGGACGCGACCGATATTTTTACACTCCGCTCAATACTGAATGTTCTTTGTGAGAGAATAATGGAAGTAAAAGACAAAGTTCGTTTCCTTGTACCGCAGTTACGCCTGTATAACTCGACCCGTCTTTTTTTTCTCTCTGCATGGAGAAAAAGGACCAGTTGATTTTTGAAGGAGTGGGTCTGCAGGCGGTGATGATTGCTACGTGCGCACATCGCTCGTGAAGTTCGTCTTCATTCCATTGTGTATTCTTGGTATTCTTTATGCACACGTTGGGAACATCATTCGATAATTTTCTACTGTGCATGAGTGCATTAGCCATATTATTCGTGCCAGGATTTTACCATGTTCCTCCTGTATTGTTGTCTCTCCTGCACATGGATTTGAACTCTTGTTGACATTGTTATTACCGTTTCATCGAGAGTCACACGATTTCCACGCCATTTTCCTTTTTTGCTAGTATACCATCTTACCGTATTTTATATGACTGCCATTTATTAGTGTTTTTTTTCTTTCTTGTGTTATTTGAATTACGTCTGCGCCTTTCTTACATTGGTAGTCTCGACCTCACTATCATATATAATACCTTGGGGCGAGGGCCAGAGCGTTTTTGTTCGTGAGATAATTAACGCAGCAAGGTAAGGCCTCTTTACTGAAGGTAGCTTTGCCGGTCAAGACCACATAGTACTCTTTTGGGTTAGTGAATAGACGTTTGATCAGCCTCTTTTCGTATTCGGGTTTTTCGGGTTCACATAATACAGCATGAGAAGTGGCCTGGAAAATTTTGTGCAGAAATAAAGACGAAGCACGTAACATTTCGGTACAACTTGTTTGCTCATTCTTCATCTGCATGTGACCGAGAGAAGAAGTGAGGATTCGGTGAGGGCGTTCCAGTATTACTGCGACCTTACAACGCAGGCGGCACTTCTGAAAGCCATCCTCATTGCCCAGTAGTCCTGAGCAAGGTGTGCTCCGACACCGCGAAAAAAGAAAAAAAAAAAGTTACCTAGGGTTTCCCTAGAGCACTACCGGGCGCTGCCATCACGAGAGAGATCCGAAGTTGCTTTCGTTCTCTTCAGTCATGCGCCTAGTTCGTTGCTAAATGTACGGTCTGGCTTTCTGTTTCTTAGCTGTCTTGCTACGCCAGATATTACACTAAATATTGGCGTCAAACTAAACATTTTTGAACCTTTTTATGGCACCGTGGTGGTCAGCTTTTTGTTACAATAACACCGTTTGTAAAAGAACTCTAAAAAATAACAGCTGCTCGAATTGTCTCGTAATGACTTCAGTTAAATTTCTCATTTCCTTTCTTTTTTCCCTCTTCTTGCTCAAAACAGAACTGAGGGAATATTACAGCTTGCTTATACTCGCGCAAACGCGGTAGACACAGCATTGCAGGCCGAGTCATCGTCCGCGGCGAATAAGCTCGACGCGGTCCACGCCTAGCGGACTTCTCCGTCGACGATCTCGTGTGTCCGGTCCCTGCACTCTGCCGACGTACGTGGTCGTTACTCCACTTTATTCCTTTCATTTTTTTGTTTGTCCTTCATGTTTTCTTGCGGTCGCGGCATGATTGCACGGACCAATCGCTGTATGGCCGTGACACCCTGTCATTAACTAAAGAGGCGGGAAGAGTTCGATCCGAGCAGTAATTTAACATTATGTCGTGGTGTTTCGGATCTACGGACAGGGCCCTTTGTTGGCGGGTGGGACTGAAGCCGAGAATCTGTGGCATCTACCGCGGTGGATGGCTCTGCGGCGAAGTCGCGAGCGCAGTTTTCTACTTATTTGGAGCATGTCCTAAAATACTGCGAAGTCTGGATATGGCATGCATTTAGAAAGAGAAAATTCGATGCTGGGTACCGAATCAAAGCAAGGAATTATCAGGCTGCCAATGTGCAAAAGGACATTTTCCGTCGCCATCATCTGCACTACGGAGCAAGCGCTAACACATGGCCCTATTGCGGAGAAAGGATACTATTCTCTTTGTAACTGCAGAGAACTTCAGTTTTATATACGCTGGTTAATCGGCATCTACTAATATAGTGTCTGAACATGCGTTCCACATAAGCGCCTACACACCTCTGCGTGCTCAAAGCTGCGTTTCAGTAAGGTCGCGATCCAAGCATGCAAAGTGCACGTTTAAACGCATCAGCTGGTCTCATAATCTGCATTTTCATCTTTAGCGGTTTTATCTGCCTGCAGTATACATCAAGTGCCCCGAAAGTACAATGTTTAAACGTATTCGATTCGGGAGAGGCAGCCTTCATATGATGTCCCTGTGAACATGCATATACTATAGTGACCAGGACGGCTCCGGCGCCACTTGACGATTTCTCTTTACACGGGGTGTGCAATGCAGCAATAGTCACTGTTCCGCACAGCAGGTCTTAACTACAAAAAGATCCGTCTCCGCTAGCTTAACAAGCGACTCAGGAATGCCAGAAATGACAGTGCGTTTACGAAAAAATTGTTTACTTATAAAAGATCTTGCTGCTGCCGGCATGTATCACTTCCACGCCGTATAATTAAGCAATTGACCCTATAATTAGAGGAGCGACTATAAAACTATATGCCGCGCATAATGCTCTGCCATGATAGCATGCAAGCAGAGCCTTCAGGCAGAATTTGTAACTGAAGGGCTTACCCCTCTTTACGGCAGATTGTCAGTAAACACTAAGCAAAACAATGCAGTATACTAAAACATGCAAAGCTGTTTAGATGTTGCATCATTGCATTAAAAAGCACCGGTCAGTAAATTCGCGAACCTAAAACTTACCAGCCGATTCTTATTTGATGATGATGATAATGACCTCAGCCAAAATGGCACTTAACCCCCCCCCCCCCCCCCGCCCCCCGCTCGCTTCCTCCTCTTTCAGCAAGCTTGCAGACAAAGAAATTAAAATTGCTCATGGGAAGCTGCACATATCACAGCATTCATTCTTATTTCATATTTATAAGAATAACATATAACATATAACAAGAACATATTACTACAGCCCATTCTAGGTTGCAAAGCAGATTTCTGCAAATGGAACTGGTGTGATGCCGCACCGTATCGACTACGAATGATTGCGATGCACATTATAAGCGTTACAAGTGCAGAAAGCAGTGACCCACTATATCGCATCAATGGCCATCAAGGGCAACAGCTGCCATAGTTACTAGTCGAGTACCTCGGCTGTGGCGCTGCTATCACTGCACCACATAACGTCACTTCAGTTTCCGAAGCAACCGCGGTTTCCCAAAAGTTAAGTCAATGTAGACGAAAACGAAAGACGGTGACATGAAATACTGAATATAGAAGACTGCATATTTTACAGGTCAGTCAATGAAAGCGGAGTTAATCCCTATGTTTTTATATTTTGTATCACCATCAGTGTACGTACTTCCAGTGCACTAACATCGGCACTACTTCGGTGAAGACATCTTCGGAAAAGAAATAGGGGTAAGTAATGCAGCATTATCAGTGTGAGTAATGCGCACCAATATGAATGCTCTTTTTGTGTTGCAACGCACAAACGAGGACGCGAAAGATCATTCCTGTGAAACATAACACATTCACATATTTTAAAGTGGATATTTTTGCACGTGTTACGACGGTCAAGGTCTATTATCAGAAAACCTACAAGGAGATGACGCCATGAACAACTTATTGCAGAAGTCAAGCTTTCTGTCTGCAGTGTTGAATAGCATCGTTGGCTCCATTTCTGAATCAGCGAAATTAAGTGCTGATATAGATTTGCTCGTGTCCTCCACACATTACAGCAATTAAGTACGCGCTACCACTAAATAAAGACGTCTAGACAGGCTGTGAAATAATCAGGAACTAATCGTAACAGGAATTGCAAAAGGTAAACTACAAAAAACGTGCAGTCCCCTCTGTTTAAGTGATTTATCGCTCACATTAAAATTATTTACTGGTTGCCTCGCTTGTGATATTTAGGAGCAGAACAAACAGTCTCCCTAAATTGGGGCAGAGCAGGCATGGAATTGTCTGTCGTATCCTACAATGGCTACCAATACCATTGAAGATCGCAAAATGCCGTTCCGAAATTAACACAGAGTTGAAAAAGTTGTTCAGAATGTGCTCCGCATTCTTGGATAGTTTCTTGGTTTTGTGCCTGCGTGCGTGCCTGCGTGCGGGCGCCTGTGTTTAGTACCAACTGTACACAAATGCGTTTTCATATGCTCTCATTGTTAACCGACGGATGAAACTGATTTTCTGTTTCCGTCGTAGAACCGCTTTCTCGTTGCAACTCTGTAGTGACGCATACAAGTTTTCGTAACACAAACTTTACTTCGCAGTGTAAGCGGGTAGTCGCAAATTAAGTTTTATATTTAGGAAATCTCAGCGCAAACCTCTCAATGCACTCATTAGTTCCTTGGGGTCTGCGGAAGTTGCTATCACGAATGTTTAAACGCAATAGTGTTTTAAGTCCGGTTCTCCGTAAACCCTGCATCGACTCTATGAGCGAAACGTCACAAGCATGACTCTAGCAGGTGGTATTTGACAAGTTGTAGTTAACAGGTCAGATCGGTTTGCACTAACTGATCATCAGGTTGTATGACTTTGAGGCCACTTGACATGGACGAGTTGGCTAGAGCTCTGAACTTGGGCTTTACCTTTGTGGTGGGAAGCTGGGTTTGGAATGCGGCCATCCAGGACCTTTGGACCACATGTCAGACGCGCTACTCTTAGGACACGTAGCCGTTTTCATACGGCTCGGTTAAAGTGGGAATTTATTGATACTGGCATTCTTTATTCAGACAATAGCAATGTCTGGGATACAAGGGCAAAAGGCAGTTCAACTCTGCTTGACGGGGCCCGAGCACCCGAGCACAATACATAGAAAAAGCAGCCGACTCAAGAACATTACATATTCTCATTACACAAAGTGTTTTTATTTGAACAAAATAAACAAATCTCAGCAAGGCGCGTACATTCGCATTGACATAATTATACACTGAATATTTACAAGGCATATTTATAATAATATATACAAAACTTCGCAGGAGCATCAAGCACATAAGGAATAAGGAAAGGAGATATGCACTGTTAGAAGAAGTGCTGGGAAAGAGATTTTTGAATAATTTCCATGACCTGTGTATGATCATTCAAAACATTGGGAATTGAAAACGAAAAAAAAACGAAAGCATTTCTGAACCATAGTTAGTCAGCACAAGTGTCATCGGTAACTGATATGCCTTAATTTATAAGGCGCATTATTACTAGAGTATAACTGGACATATTTATCGGGATTAAGTTTGAAATCGTTAAAAACATAACAAAGCGATTTCAACCCAAATATTTGTTCAAATTTATAACGAAAGCTCTGAGAAGTACAAATCTGTATGATCATTGCATGCAATGTTTTCGACATATCGTATTCCTTTTTTCTGCAACATTATCAGCTTCGCGAGGTCAGTTTTTGTTGTAGGCCCCCATACCAGTAAACAATAAAGAAGGCGTGAACGATTTAGAGTAAAATATAACTGCCACTTCAGACATTTCAGAACAAGGTCTCTGATATTGTACAGTACACAGAGTGACCTTGATATGTTGGCATGAATCTTATCAATATGCAGAATCCAACTAAAATATCCTTTAAAATGACACCTAAATTCTGTTGGAAGAAACACATCAATTTCAAACTCATCAGTCATGTTGCGTGCCTTAAATACAATAACAATTGTTTTACTAATATGTATATATTTTTTATATTCAACCATAAAAAAAGTTCATCTATCCATGCATTTGCCTCGGTCTGAATATTACAAAGATGCTTACCAAAAAAAATACATTGGTATGATCTGTATATAAAATTATATTCTTGAGATGGCGACTATATTATTGATATAAAGAATAAAATTATTGGACCCAAAATAGACTGTTCCGAACTACCGTATATTAATTGGCTAAACCTTTAAACATACTTCACGTGACCAAAAACATAACTACGGATGAGATTTAAGGCGGCTCTTCGAATGCATTAAAACGGTAGCGTATAAAATATAACGTTCTATAGAACCACCAAATTTTTTTTTTGAAATCTGAAGATGTCCAACAGTGAATTGTTTGTCATCCACATAAGAAAATATTTTATTCGTTTATACTAAGCAGTGCAATTTTCGTTGGCATCTCACGAAACCTGGGCAATTATTTCACAAAGATTTGTCTGTCGACAATGAACTTATACAGTCTGATTTTGATCAAATACTCCAGTAGTTTAAAAAACAAATTACGTGCAGATATAGGTCTGTAATTGCTCATGATGTCATAAGGGCCACCTTTGCGTCAAAACAGCCATCCTGGCAATTTTCATAGCATCTGGAAAAACACCTTGGACTAACGCGTTGTTACATATATGCTGCAAGGGCAAGCTGATTAGATCTGCAATAGCAATAATAGGTTCAGCTTTAATTTCATCTGCTTCTACCGCAGTGGATTTCTCCAAGTTTCTAAGGAATGTGAGCACTTCATCTTCACTGCACTGATTAAAGAATGTGGAACCTCCAAACTGGAGAAGCAATATACTAATAAATTTCATGTTTTCTGTCCTGTGTCCGAGACGATTCACCAGAGGATAAGAAATGCACATAAAACTTGTCTTTTCTCTAAGATAGGGTGATCTTCCATATATTGGTTGATCTTGCGAATATATGCTAAATAAAACGTGAGAGAGAATAGAGGCAGAAATAAAGAAGGTATTGATTAAGCGAGCAGTAAAAATTTATGTATGCATAAATAGGATGAGTATATGTCAGCCACATACGGAAGCCATTGACGGCTGTGAAGACAGAGCTTAAGTGTCCCACAAATTGTCATTTTAAAACAATACAATCATTGGTGCGTGTACAGAAAAGGTGATACAATACTTGTGCGGCCTCAGAAAACATTTAGAAGTCACGTGTACCGAAAGGGCGATAAAATACTTAGCGGCCCCAGAAGACATTCGGAAGTGAATTCCATACCCATGGTGCAAGAGATAAGCGGTACTAAATGAAAGCTGAATATGCTTGTTTGCATTATTGCGCTGGCGCCAAATATGAATAATTTATTTTTAATTGCAACAAAAATGTTTACCCTCCCGCCGGTAGGCGTCAAATGACTGCTTAGTAAGACAAATACTTTACATCGGTCATAAAGATGTTAAGGATGCCCTTAAAAAGCCTAGACTGGCTTGACAGAGGCGAGCACCCCTAAACATATGAAAAGCGGCAGTATCAGATAATGACCGAAACAGCGAGCTAGAGAACAAAAATAAATGAAGTATCATACGCACCTAAACATTGCCAGAAAAATGTCTTCGCAAGAAGGTGAAGATTTCATAACGGTGAAAACAAGAAAATATTGAAATTCAGATAATACAGATCAAGTTCCTGAAGAAAGTGCAGAGCTAGGGAAACAATTCAGATAATCAGCACTTCAATACTCACTGCGCAAAACAAAAAGGCTTGAAATTGTAAAACAAATTGCGTTTGACGGCCGTAATTGGTATGAAAAGATGTCCGTGGGCATTCGTCGCTTTTACCCAACGGATAATAATTTCGTTTGAGCTATACGTTACTCAGTTCATCTTAAAAAGTGCCGTAATTCTTGCGGCTTGTATTGATAAAATTGGCATTGCAATATTTCTGAGAATTTCATTAGTTTTCAATGTTTATTCGCATACTGTTCCAGCGGTAAAAAAAATCGCCCATCATCTGCATACAAATCACATTTAGCTGTATTGTCAAAGTTCACATAGTCGCTAATCGAAAGCTTAGACAATGTGGGTCCAATAACAATGCCTTGGGGAACGCCATGACGCATGGATTTTAATTGCTATGAGAAAAGTATATTAGGGGCCAGTCGCCTTCGGTGTTGCTGGTATGATTGTATAAATTGCCCCAAATTCGCGCGAAAAGTATAAACCTCACTTTTGATGAATAAATTTGTATGATTTTTAGAATTAAACGCTTTTGTGCAATCTACGAAAACGCCAAGAGCATTATTTCTTCATCTAAATACAGTAAAATGATTTCTTTCAAGGTAAATAACGCCATTTTGGTTGACATCCCTGTGACAAAACTAAGTTTTGAGTGTACTGTAAATTTGGGTTTATTAAGGAAGCTAGTCGTACGAACTTGTAGAGGCTTTTCGAGACATTTCGAAAAAACAGACTTGCAAAGTAGTATAGTTCGGTAGTTACAGAAGTTATTTTCATCACCAGCTTTAAACATAACTGAAATCTTGGCCTTTTGGGGAATGCTCCTGAAAAAAATCACAAGTTTATATATAATATATTTTAATCGAACCCATAATCTTAAATCCTGAGCCAGAACGTCGTCACCGCGATGTTGACAAGGCCAGCGCACCCCACCAAGGCCGAGCCCAGCCCAGCCTACGTCACGACTGCAGGTGAGAAATAAAGTGCGAGTAGATGAAGTTATGCGCACTGATGGATCTGTTGAGCTTTTATCGTCCATCCGTTATCGTGACGTTCGCTGCTGGAACAGAAAGTTGTTATATCGGGGCCCTATACGTTTCAGTTTCGGTTTCTGTTTTGTGCATTGTACCTGTACTTCCGTCTTTGTCTATACTTGTCTATTAGCTTATTCGATCACGTGAACTGTGCATAAATAGGGGCGTCTCTGAATAAGCATCAGAGTGGCCGAGGTGGCTTTCTCTTTGGATATGGACTCTTGGCGCGTGACACTAGGCCGCTTTCACGGCCGCTTCGACCGACATAACAAAGGCCATACATCAACCTTGTTAGACTCTCAGCGGTGACGGCCAGACACGATACCCATATATGTTACGCATGGTTCTTACGCCTTGGTTAAAGGGCGACTTTATGTAGGGTGGGTAGATACGAATGTGTACTGATGAGTATGTGTGAGAAATAAAAGACGCACAAATTAAATGATTAGTTATTAAGGGAATGCCAAAGCGCCTGCATGCGAGTACGGACCCCCGGAGGCATCCACGCTGTCTAGCATGCTGTTTAATGAGCAAATAAGGTGTCCCCAAACTTTTTCCTTTTGCGCCTAAGAGTGCCTCTTGGAAAAGCTCGAACTGATTATTATTATACTATTGACGTCTTTTTCCTTATCTACATCTACGATGCATCCTTTCTTTCGCTTACTACATAATCATAGGCTGATATTGCGCGTAATTGAACATTCTTCATTCCGCATTTCACTTTGCCATTTAATCAGTTGGTGCTAGTAGTTTATTTTTTTTAAATAATCAAAAAGAAGCAAAAGAGTATTGCCGGCCGCGGCAACTGCTATCTAAAAAACTGAAGCACTTGAGCGGCGGCCGGCGGGAAGGAAAAGGGGATAGGGAGAGGATAGCGAGGGGAAGTATAGAGGGGAGCGATAGGAAGAAAGGACATGGGGAGCTTTGTACATTATTTACAAAGTGCAGACGGTCAACGAGTTCGCATCGATCGCGCGCAAGTGTCCGAGCACTGTCCACAAATGCCTGCGCGCGAGTGGCCCCTGCAATTGTTTA
>JAJIZL010022999.1:345754-368032 GCA_023969395.1 Amblyomma maculatum | reverse complement strand
GGGGTCTCGGTTCTGGCAGTCTTGAAGCCATAGGTAGCGTAAGAGGGATCTAGCACAACTTTCGCCCTCGCTCTTGATCACGTTCTACGTGACGCAGGCGGTAACAAAGGACGTCCCACGTCCGCCGCTCTGGCTGAGAGTGGCGCTGGTGAACACTCTCAAGGTTCGTATACAGACAACATAAATACCCAAGAGAGTAGCAAGGGGGACAGCGGCCGATGTAGCTCAGTTGGAAGAGCACCGGACGCGTTATTCGGAGGTCGTGGGTTCGGATCCCACCATCGGCACGTTGTTTTTTCTTCTACTTTGTGTCTAATTATCTTTCCCCTTAACAGATTACAGAACCAAATTTACATCGAATTTTTTGAATTCCATAAGACATTCCAGCTGTCTGTAATAAAGCTTTAATAAATGCTGCGAAAATGTAATCGCCGATATTTATTCTTTTAAAAAGCATGATGTCAATCCGTGCTAATTGTCTACATTTGTTATTTGTTCCCCATGCTGCAAGTGGAAACGCCTTACAACAAGACCTGATATTTTCGAATATATCTTACTCTGTGATAGGATGGGCAACTGTAAGAATAGGCGCCCAGTCAGCATTAACTACTTTTTCATTTATTGAAGGCTGACATCCTCTCATCATTACGCCTGTACATAATGACCTAGGAAGAAGGATGGTACCGCTGTAAAAGCTGGAAATCAGAAAGATAAAAAGGGCCAAGTGGACCCTAATGAATGATATCAGCACATCAGCTTTCACATCATTTGTATGGTAGTGGGTCAGACATTGGTCGAGCAATGTTTAAAACGTGCTTGTCACTCTGGTCGCTATGTTGATAGCATTTTCTTATACAGACCATAGAAATATGTCGAGAATTTATGGAACGGTAAAAGAGAATTCAACGATATTGCGCAAAAATGAACAATACTGCTTGGAAGTTTCAGTTAAGAAGAAGTGAAAATTGTGCAGAAATAACAAAATTTCATACAGCACCTAGAAATACCAATCAATCGGCTTCTAAATTACTGCAATAAAAGATTCAGGGAAGAAAATGCTTTGTAGTATTTGGCAAGCGTGAAAAATAGAAAACATTCAACATGCTACAGCGAAGATTTAAAATTGTTAAGTTTTCTGACCATTGAAAAAGGAGTGTTTACGTCACTTGGCATTAGGGTAGCTTTTTGAGCACTTGTTCTGTTCACTAACCGTGTAGTAATAAGGTCGTCGTGGCATGCAGCGTTGTTTTTTACATAAAGGCTAGACGAAGCGCTTAGGGCAATTTCGTGATAAATGGTCTCACCAGGCAGGCCTCTAGAAAAAATAAAACAAAATGAACGCGACATTTCGACAACAATGCTAATGACCTTATGTCGCTGGTTATTAAAATCACGTTTCGATTTACCCCGCAAATGTGTGCGTCGCTCCCCTACCTCTCTCTACTCAGAAGAAAGAACAAAAAGAGCTTTCGCGAAAAGCAGTCCACTCACTTGTCGCTCCACAGAGAAAGGGCAACTTAAGCCTGTCGTGATCCCTCACCTGCGCACGGCCACTGCAACGCTGGAACCTTTTCAAACGTTGTCATCTCCGAGTGCACGAAGCAGGCGGATACAATGTGTAGGAAAACTAATTCTTGCGCTTCGATCAATCTCAAGCGGTGATCGC
Organism: Amblyomma maculatum; assembly: GCA_023969395.1. Taxonomy (NCBI): domain Eukaryota; kingdom Metazoa; phylum Arthropoda; class Arachnida; order Ixodida; family Ixodidae; genus Amblyomma; species Amblyomma maculatum. The sequence continues at coordinate 366,366 of JAJIZL010022999.1, read as the reverse complement.
CATGTTCGCCAAATTTGCGGCTGTTCTGGTAGAGCTTAGGAAGAACACGCAAAATTGCCTGGGACGATAGTTAGGTGCGATATGTCGAACATGTGGCCTTAATCCTTACCTTCGTCAACAATATAGAAAGTTAAACAGTAAAAACCAAATTGTGCGCACTGATGCGCCGAAGTGACATATGAAATGTCCCTAGAGACGTTGTATTCCGATAATTCCGTTGGCTTTATACCACCGTTAATCTGCGCCGACATCCCGTAGCAAAGCACAATTTTATTATTTAGGCTCACTAAAGATATAGCCGCCAAAGACCTTTTATTATTGCTGTCTCACTTTGCGTCTGATGTTATATTAACTCTGTGTTGCCTTGCTTTTCCTCCTGTTGTTAACTGAGTCTCATCGTCTTTCTTCTCCAGCCTCTTGTAGTTGTCAAAAGGCTTCATTTGCACCAAAATGTAATGATATATCATCCTTGTGGCTGGAATCTACCCGACCTACCTCACATGAAATGCCTCACAGTTATAAACAGCAAAAGAAGAAATTTCAGGCGGGCACCTAATTCTGCTTGGGTGTATTGATGCAAAGACATTTCTCTTACTGCGGCCAATTATGCTGCTGCATGTTCGGTTCTTCATGCCTTTGGCCGTTCTGACACACGTTTTTAGCTATAAATGAAGTGCAGATTATTGATGCTCGAGGCTAGAGAGCAGCACGAGACTGTTACACTGCGGCATTTTGTGTCAGGAGAACGGACTCGCGACTCCTTCGGCACCGCCAGTTGATAGAAGTTTGTATGTATGTGCTGGGATACCTGCGAAATTATAACTAGGAGCTGAAGGCTGCAAAAATCCTACTTTGGGAAAAAATTTTTTTGTTGCCGCTTTCGCAAAACCATCTGGCAACAACTCATACGCAAAGCATTCGCTTGCTGCTGCGTCGGCAAAATGGTGACCAAGTTCCAGTGCCCGGAAAATGGTGACCAAGTTCCATTTCCAGTGCCCGGAACGTTTTCAACAGTGAAGTATTCGAGGATTTAGCCGAAAATACTTCACACCACGCGTGTCACTGGCGTTGTGAGACGTCACGTTCATGTCTGCACGAGTCTTATCAATAAGATAATTCAGTCGTGTACATGTATGCACCGAAGTAAGGTCTCGGGTAGCAGCCAGCTCAGCTTAACGGCTGACAGCCCACAAATTAAGCAGCAGGCTGAGATCATACACTTGGCAAACTTTGTTTGTACCGGTACCGATCTCAACAAATATACAACCTTGCCTGACACTATGCCGAAAGCTTTCCAGTCCCCTGCCTATAGTTTCCACGATGTAGCCGTGCGCCACGTTCATCCAGGAGCGTCTTGGACGTTTTCTGTGCTTCATCGTTGGCGTGACAATCTTTTGCAGGTATTTAACAGCTGAGCTCATTATTAAAATTTGCAGGAAACAAGGAAATAGCTGCTCTAGCGATACAAGTGCGAAAAATAGGCAAGGCACACAAAAAACCAGACTAACAATATTACATCGCGAAGAAATACAATGGTAGATATTCACCGCTTGTGGGTTTGCTCGGCACTAAAGCCAACGGGAATTAGCACCTGACAGCAGTCGGTCTCTCGCGAAGCAACCCATTATCTTATATTGCTTGGACGCAGGGCCTCATCATCATTCCCCCTTGGAATTTCTTCGAATGTTTAATCTTTTTCCCCTTTTTTTAATACCATTTGATTTTTTTTACATATTCCTTGATGTCCTGAGGTAATAAGCAACGTTATAAAAATACAAGGCAGACATAAACGATCTGTTACTATGTAATTACCAAAAATACCGGCACTTGAAGAAGTGCTGCAAAAGATATCAGACCATGAAAAAAAATTATGAGCAAAGAAGATGGGGGCTTAGTGAGCAAAGAAGGGCGCTAATTGAAGGCAGAAACCAATGCCATAAACTTATCAAATCACGCGAAAATACAGGGAGAACCATATATAGAGGGGGAATGCAATTACAGGCCACTAAGCCCGTCAAGGACCTCAGAAACAAACAAATAAGACAAAACGAAACATCACCTCCTGATTGCGGCAATGAAAAACTAAATGAAAAGCAGTGAAAGCGGGCACAGCGTTACACCACCAAAATACAGTGAAAAGGAACAGGAAAACTTCGTCTGAAACAATAGATACAATAAAAAGGCACGTCGTCACACCAACTAAAAACCGTGTGCACTGAGATCAGAAAAAGCCTCTGAAACAAGACTAAGGAAAAGGCACCGAGTTAGATAAAGCCAAAAGACCACCGTAAGCAACACCACTACCACCAACAACAAACAAACAAAAACAAGAACGCGAAGCTATGAAATTGCAAAACTTGGTAACCGAAAAAAAGAAAACCGGAACTTACGCCGACGGCGACACTAAAGTAAAAAAAAAAAAATACCTTTGTCAGGACACGGACGAGGCTCCATAGAAATACTCAACCAAACGGAACAGCCATTCCCAAAGAAGGGCAACCAAACACCACGAACTTCACACCTCCCAAAGACGAAAATTCTTTATCTGAGAAGGTAAAAAGAAGGCACGGTGATGCAATAGCTTGCGGTGCCGATGCATTAGGGTTCAATGTCGGAAAGCTTCCATTTGCCTTGCGACCTCACCAGAAACTGCGTCTCTTGAAAAAGTTCGATTCCGTTTGTGGGGCTGAACGTCCCAAAGCGACTCAGGCTATGAAGACGTCGTAGTCGAGGCTTCTGGAAATTCACAACACCTTGGGTTCTGCATTGACATCGCACACCGGAAAGCAGCCACCGCGGTTGGGATTCGATACCACGTCCCTTTGGGCACAGCCGTTGAACGCCCTAACCAGTGCACCGTCACCGTGGGGCGCTGAAAAAGTCGACACACAGTCCCGCTTGTTCTCTTTCTTGCAGTTAGCGCAATGCTTGGCGAAAATCCTCTTGCATTGTTGTCTACATTCAGCCCGTGCTTTCTTGGACTTTCGTTAAAGTATCTGCCCGTTTGGCATACATAAAATTTACCGCAAGTGAGTTGCATGGGACACACCACTCCAGAAACAGATTCCTTGAACTTTCTTTCATATCTGACGCACTATGGAGCGTCCTTCGGGTTTTAACAAATACTGTTTGAATTTAGTGTTAGCTCAGGCGTAGGCTCCGGCTTTTCTTTGGTTAAAACGTTTTTGATGATTTCATGATTTTACGAGTTTGGTTACTGTAATCATTTAAGGGGCCGACCCAGGTTAGGATTATCCTTTTTGCCTATGACTTGTATCCATGGCTTCATATTTTATCACGGCACTTGTTCACGGGCCAGCCTTCGCAGATTTTCGCCGATTGTAGGTATTCCTTGTATTTCTTCACGAAGTAAAGTTGTTAATCTGCGTTCTTGTGCGTCTTGCCTCATCATCCTTGTCGTCAGAGCGCAGCTATTTCTTTATTCGAATTATGAAGTATCTAGCCCGACAAGTTACACTGAAACATCTGCTGGAGCTGTGTGATGTGTGAACTCTGTTGTAAACTTGCTGAGCTATATGGCTCCTTTCTTTGCGACAACGCTTTTGCAGGAAGGTGAGCCTGCTGTGGGACTGCGAATGCGGCTATCGCAAGTGGATAGAACAATATCGCTTTATAAGCTACTTTTGCAAATATCTAATGTAGACTGGGCTGTAATTCCTCTTCTTTCTCTGATATTCTCCACCCCCTTTTCTCATTTTGGAACAAGACAAACATTTAATTAAAAACGCATATTTGTAGAAGAATGAAAAAATTGTATGTTTGAAAGCAGATATGCTTTAAAACCAAATCAAAAATTATTGTTATAGTTCAGTTGTCATAAACGCTCTGCACTCTGGAGCAAAAATGTTACTGAGTGTCTTAAGCCGTACCACATTTTTAATGGCTAAATGAAACGTATCTTCACGGTCCATTTCAAGCAGAAGAAACCAATTGCGATGAGAAGCGAGCCGGCTTCAGTGCGTGTATTGTTACTGAGGCGAACTTGTCTCCAGGAAGAAAGCGATCATGGCATCCGTGATAGCAGCAACCCTACTGAACGGTGTTCGGAATCATCGTCGCGGACGTCGGCTTCATGCTGTTTAAACATTACACGCCCCCGATATTAGGGCGGTTTCGGCGGGTAGTCCCGATCATCGTATACTAAAGATCCCATGATTGCTAATATACTCAAAATATCAAGGTTCAAGGGAGCCAAAAATGCTTGTTAATCAAGTGCCGGCGTATGTTAAAGGAGCAAGCATTACAAACACCATGATTGTAGCCATTTTTAAAATAGCGCTGTGCTGATTGCTGGGACTAAACTGAAGGTTAATATGCTCAGAGAAAGACCATTAGAAAGCAAAACTGCGCCCTATCATGTTGCTAAATGTGTAAAATGGAGCTTCATGTCGGAAATATATGTAGTAACCTGTATGGAATGCACTCCGCAGCAGAGTACTCATGTAGCGAAGTACATTCAGTATAATGTGCTGCGAATGGTACCTGACGCACTCTTCGGATATGAAGGCGGCAATCTAGAAGAATGTTTATCTTGCGTTATGACATACCACTAATGGTACAGGTCGGTTGGAACTTAATGGAACGAAAATCTACTGCAATATAACTAAGGATCTAAGCCTAAATTGAAGGTATTGCAATGGGCGGTAATCTTAACCAACATTGTTGACATACCATTGACAAGAGCCGACGCAGCAACGCACCTTCGACTGCTCACCCAAAATGTAACTAGCCAGTCTGGGGGCGGGACATCCCACTCGAACCACTTTGACCAATTACTTCAACATCAGATACCACTCGGCCTTTTCCGCTGTGATGCTACAACGTTGGGCTGCCTGCGGCTAGGAGTGGCGTTTACAAATGCCTATTCCCATTTCATCGGAATGGCAGACTCTCCAACGTGTGAGCATATCCCGTGACATTCGAGCATGTCACGGGATATGTCGCGATTTTTGAAGAAATTCAGAGGCGTCAATATAGCGATAGGGACCGCACCTGACAAAATGCAGTGAAAGGGGGAGGACTACGTGCTGGGGACATAGGAGATGGTGCATAAGAACGGGGATTAGATCCACATTTATCGTCATGTTTTATGCTCACATTAGTACACAAGCACCGTATTGCGCATATAGTCGTGTCTGCCTTCGTCCATAGTGAAAAACAGCGCAGGAAAAGGGGAATCACCAAGAAAGACACACCACAAGCGCTTTCACTATGACTCAGTACCAGCTCGCACAAATAACAGCCTTTATTAACTGTATTTGTGCAGCTCGTTTTGTGCGACCATTCTATCTGAAATTCTTCATACCTCCGAAAAATGCCTTGATAGCATTCTTACAGCGCTTCGCTATTACTAGCACTCTTATGTGCTTTAAACATAGCGGAGAACTAACTTGTGGTACTCTTCAGATCTGCCTTGATGTCTTTGTGCGAGATTAGCTGCTGAAACTTGAGCCGCGGAATTAAAACCCCATATGATGGCAGCCGCACTGACATATACTATATACAAGTCTTTATGCTCAGCAATGTGGGTACATGTTGATATACCCCAGGTCGTCAACATTAACCTCGGACCCTACAACAAAATATTTTAATATAACCTTCCTTTTACATAGCGTATAGAAAGTTTGGAAGTGAAAGCAGAACGTATAAGAACTAATGCCCATTGCTCAAATGTATTCTCTGCACTAACTATAAAATGTGAAGATGAAGTAGAGGTCGAGCAGCATGCCTGTGACAGGCTCGCACTGAAAAAAGCTCTGTTTTCCGTTAAGTGTCGAGGGGTACCAGTAGGCAAATATCCTTCGAGCCTCAGAGGGCAACTAATGTTCCACAGGCGCAGGCGAGATGTCAATTAGTATGACGTAGGACAGTTGCAAATGTTCACGATATTTAGCTTGTAGGTTTCCACCGAGAATATAATTCGTGGCTGCTTTCTTTTTTCTTTTTTGAGCAGAAATGCATGACCTGCAGTGTGAATGAAGGCGCGAGGGAATGTATTAAACGTCTCGAGATCAACAGCGGCGCGCATCTGTTGACGTACTATGGCTGTTGACAGTGTGAGGAAAAGCTTGTAGAGGTTAGCACTAAACAGCCTAGGTTAATATTTGGTAGACTTTCATGACAAATTTAAAGGTGCTTGGAAAGCAAAATAGCGCACTTTAAAGCACAGACACAGGAAGCGAACGACAACACAGCGCTGTGTTGTCGTTCCCTTCCTGTGTCTGTGTTTTGAATGTGCCATTTTGCTTTCCAAGATGATTTACCAACTAGCCTGTCCCTCCACCCTTAAAGGTGCTTCCTGCGTCAATGCTGAATTTCCTTCTGTAGTTCGTAGAAAATTCATAGGTATTTTAATGTAGGAAACGCATTTGCGCTGCGACATTCTGCATTTCCCGCTTTAAGTCCGTCTGGTGGCTTCCCGGTATAGTCCACTGACCCATCTCGTAGCAGACAAACAAGGCTAATTATGAAAGCGAGGTCGCGCAACGGCATAATATTTCAATATTCTGTAGATATATGTTTAAAATGTATTGTTGGCCATATCAGCCGGAGGGGAGGCAAGTTACATAATCTATCTGTGCTTATGGGAAGATAAAATAATAAAACGAAGAAGGATGCCCATTAAATATATGTCAGACTCTGTGGGAGTCTACACCAAGAGTATACGAACGTATAGGTTCAACCTTCTCTAGATAACACATGAGCATCTACCTACTAAGCCATGCACTGTATTAGTGCCCTCTCGAATCGCCAGCCCAGACTTAAAGAAGGGTTTTCCTGTTGCATCCTCACTGAATTTGAATATGTTGCATAGGCGTTACCCGTCAGGGAAAAACTTCTAGAACAGAAGTGAAAATGTGTTTTTCATTCATGTTTATGGAGCAGTCATTAATTAAGATTTATTGATTTGTGAAGTTTACGTCCCAAAATAACTCAGGTTGCAAGAGACGCCGTAGTGGAGGACTCCGGAAATTTTGACCACCTGGGGCACTGACATCGTACAGCCCACAGGCGCGTGGATTTTCACCTCCAATAAAAATCGGACGCCGAAGCTTGGATTCAATCCCGCATCCTTGGGAACAGTAGTCGAGTGCCGTAACCACTGCTCCACCCCGGCGGGGCTAAGATTGTTGAAGGAAGAATCGGTTTATGTCTGGAGACTGACTTCAGAAAAAGAACTACAATGATATAAAATTACTTAAACTGGCCACTACTTGAGAATAGGAGAAAATATATAAGATTGTACCTGTTTTGTAACGTTTTTCGGAACAGAGCAGGAATTGACAAGAACATGCACATTAAGCCACGAACAAATGTCTCCTAGAAATGACCATTCGATGAAAGTACGAGAATACAGGTTTATTGTTAGTTTATTTAAATGCACATTTTTCGACCAAACATTCAACGAGTGAAATAATTTACAGAAGGTGTAGTCACCGCACTCCCATTATCTTTCTATGCATACCTGCAACGTTGCACGTTGGAGGTATGCATAGCCACTGATGCTCTGTCTCTGTTTCTGCTTCGAGGGTGTTGGTTGCAGTTTGATGTTTTGTATCACTTCGTTCGTTATGAGCTTTTATGACGTGCTGAGCATGCTTCTTAAATGGGTCATGCCACATTCATTCAATATATTGTCACCCTACTGACGACGATGAAGGATTGTGCTGGCGTGGCAGAAGAAGAGGAAGAAGCGTTGGCGTCTGGGGCTAGTAGTCATGAATGTGGCATGACCCATTCAAGAAGCATGCTCAGCACGTCATAAAAGCTCATAACGAGGAAAGAAGAGGAAGAAGCGTTGGCGTCTGGGGCTAGTAGTCATGAATGTGGCATGACCCATTTAAGAAGCATGCTCAGCATGTCATAAAAGCTCATAACGAACGAAGTGATACAAAACATCAAACTGCAACAAACACCCTCGAAGCAGAAACAGAGACAGAGCATCAGTGGCTATGCATACCTCCAACGTGCAACGTTGCAGGTATGCATAGAAAGAAGGTGTCACACAAAATTCTACGACAAGACTGCGAACTGCTTGCAGTTGATATCGCAATTACACAGTCTGCTCTTCTCACTATTGCAAATGTCTACTTCCCAACAGGTGTCCGTACAACAGATGATTTGAGTGATCTTTTGAGTTCAACCAACGGACTGATTATTGCTGGCGATTTTAATTCACACCATGTTATTTGGGGTTACCGTTCAGATATATGTGGGCAGCGACTTTGGAACTGGATGTCTGTAAATGGTGTGCATTGTTGTAATAGTCCAGGCATAACCTTCATGCGAGCAGCTGCTAGGTCAGTAATTGATTTAACGTTAGCAGCAAATGGAGTAAGGGTCTCATCATGGGCTACGGTGGATTGTGGTACATCTAGCGACCACTTTCCAGTTACGTTTAATATAGAATCTACTTCCCTTAGAGTAACTACTTGTGAACAAAAATTTGTCAACCATAAACTCTTTAAAAAGTTTGTGAACTCCTCTTTTTCCTCAATAGCATCATCTCAGCATTCTGAACGTGCTCAACAAGCACTCTCTTCACTGCTAGATGCCACTGAGCGTTCAGTGTTCACTGTGAAATCGTCTGTCCCTAACAAAATGTCATGCGGATGGTGGAACGAAGAACGTGAGAAAGCATTCCGTCGTAGAAAAGCTGCGTAGAAGAGCCTTTCCCATAACCAGTGTCCCCATAATTGGATAAATTATAGATTTTATGCGGCTTCATTAAAAAAAATATTCGTATAGCAAAGGATGAGTATAATGCTAATATGAATATCTATCTCTCTAATCCAATTAATCGGAAGGCATTGTATAGGTTCATGGAACGCAATCAAAATTCTTCTCCACCACATGTCACCGAGTCAGAGGTGTTATCACCCAATGAAGCAAAAGCGAAACTTGAACAAATTGCGAACGGTCTTGCTATTCGCTTTCAAGCACAAACGGTGGCTCCCTTACTTCGACCTACACCACGTGCTGATTTCGTTGCAGTCGAGTCACCGGAATTGCATTGTATAGCAGCTGCTCTGAAACCTGCAGCTCCTGGGTGTGACGGTATTACAGTGGCTATGCTGAAAGCTTTAGTGCAAGACCACAGCTCGGAAGTGTTGAATATTGTCAATTTTTCTCTGGAAAATGCTTGGTTACCTCAAGACTGGAAAGTTGCAAAAGTTATACTAAGCCTCAAAGATTCGAAAAAGGCTTTGATTTGGATAATATTCGGCCAATTTCTCTGACTTCAAATCTAGTGAAACTTATTGAACGCATAGTTCACCGCCGCCTCACAAACCATGTGATGACCCTGAATGTATTTAATGATGCACAAATTGGTTTTCGTCAAGGGTGCTTCATTTGGACGGCTCATACAGATTTGGAAAGTAGAATTAGGTTAGCAATGAAGAAGAAAAAAGTGTCGGCATTGGTCACTGGATATCGCCAAAGCATATGACAGTGTAGAACATTCTATTCTGTTGAATAAGATAAACGAAATTAGGTCGCCTTCTTACATGTTTGCATGGTTAAAAGAATTCTTAAGCAATAGAAAATTTTTCTGCACGAGAGGTTCTATAACTTCTGAAACTTATTACCAAACAGGAGGCGTGCCTCGGGGATCGGTGCTGTCTCCATTGCTATTTAATATATTAATGAGAGATATTCCTGTTCATCCAAATATAAAATTGTACGTGTATGCGGATGATATTGCTTTTTTCTCTTCTGCACGAGATGTTCATTCCTTATATCAGCTATTGCAAGCCTACTTGAATGCCCTTGAAGTTTGGCTCGGTAAAGTAAAATTAACTCTCAACTTGAAGAAATCCTCAGTACTCGTTTTCCCACCGGCACATCCTCTTTATATCTCCCTTGTGTATTGCGGTTCACAAATCTCACAGGTTGAATCATTAAAATACTTGGGTGTATTATACCACTCCCAATTTGACTGGCGGCCTCATATCAAAAGTAATAGCCTGAAAGGTGAGCGAGCCCTTGGTCGCCTGATTCGAATTAGCCATAAGAAATTCGGTATGCGTAGAGATACTCTTTTGTTTCTCTGTAAAACTTATTTGAGACCAATTCAGGAGCTCGGCTGTGTTCTTTTCTCGGGCAGTCCTAATTACAAACTACGACCTTTGTTGCTACTGGAGAGGCGCGCTTTACGACTATGTTTGGGGTTGCCAAGAACAGTTTCAAATGCAGTCCTCTATTTAGAGGCCCGTGTACGTGACTTGAACTCACAATTTGGGCTGCTAACTGTGCGAACCTTTTTAAGAGCACTGGAATCTCTGTCTGGAGTGGCTTCTCCCATTTTTATTACACACCAATCTCAGTTTCTAGATTATCATTGGCCGCAATATAAGCAACCACAATTTGTATTTACTCAGTCCTTGCTGTCCAAAATTGCAGTTTCGCTTAGGTCAGTAAGACGTGTTGGCAATGTTCAAGCTACTTCCACACTGTGCTTTGACCAGTCGTTGCCATCTAATGCAAAACACTTGACTACCACGGTAATAAAGGGACACCTTGAAGATTATCTACTACAATATCCACGACACGTACCTATTTTCACAGATGCCTCACAACGAAATGAAAAAGCAGCAATAGGGATTTACTCCAAAGCACTTGATTGGAGTTTTTCTGTACGGATCCCTGATTACACACCAATATTTACTGCTGAATTGCTTGCAATTGGTTTGGCCCTTCAAAAAGTTCCCGGTAATGTTACTCACGTAATCATACTCTCTGACTGCCTGTCAGTCTTAGCAGCATTAGAAAGTCCGAAAATGCGTCTTTTGAAACAAACCCTGATGTTTTTCCTTCCGATACACTTACAGGAAGTACGTTTTCAGTGGGTTCCGGGACATTGCGGCATCGCTTCTAATACAATGGCGGATTATTTAGCAAATTCAGCTCTCAGTGGGCCTGTTGCCGATGTTGTACCCAATATTATCTTGCTAAATATATCCCGTTTTGAACGATTTCAAACGTTAAACTCCTTGAGCCATGAGCCACTCCTTGCGACTACGGATTTTAATCATTTAAATTTCCATTGGAATGTCCGATGTTGTACCTCGAGGCAATGTGAGGGTTCCATGACGCTCATGCGTTGTAGAATTCCTTCCCTCAATCTTTATTTATGTCGCTCTGGATTCACGCCGTCCAATCTTTGTGCGTCATGTAATGACGTGGAAACAATTGAACATTACATCCTCTCCTGCCACAGGTATGCTACTCAGAGAAGACATTATCTAGAAATACCTCTTGCTCGCCTAGGACTGCCATTTACAGTTCCTGTCCTCCTCTCCTTTGGTGCAACCGTCAAAGGGTATGCCCTAAAACCGGTGTGTGAATTACTTCATAATTATAATATTGCTACTGGAAGATTTGTGTGTCAGCGCTCAGCTGTCTGAATTGTATTTTTTCTCCTTATTATTTTTAGTAATTTACAATTTTATTCCTTTTTTTCATTGCTTTCTATTACATCGCCTCAAAATTTCAAGTTATTTCAGCAACACTAGCTCCTAATTATTAGGTTATTTATATCATATAGTCAAATCGACATTATCAAAAATAGTATGTCACCTACAACGAATTCTGGCCAATCCCCCACTGTGGGTATGTGCCATTACAACGAGGGAGAAGAAGAAGAAGTAGTAGGCTTGTGCCGCTGCCGCAGCACTGTAAATAAACACCTCTTTCTTATTTCACAGTAAGAACTTGGTGAAAGGTGCTCCGTTCGATCTCTACTTACGACGCAGCAAAACCAACTGGAGGTTCGACGTAGTCGTCGCCTTGCTGGACTGCCACCGCACCCAACCATCATACACAACACCGACTCTACCCGTGCAAGCCACGACGCTGCAAGTAACAGGCCGGTCCCTTCCAGCCCTATTCACTCCCAGCCTTACCGGGAACCATAACCGTTTGCAGGAGAACAAGGTGAGGGCGTTGAGCAGTGGCGACTTCATTATCGACGAGTTCGTCGGTACAACTGGTGGGACCCTGTCACCATGCTAACAAATGACGTTTTCTAACTCACACGGCGATGACCTGGTTTGAGAATAACGAGGACAAATTGACAACTTGGGAATGGTTTGCCACCTAGAAAATGCAGCATTTTGGTGACTCTGTTCCGAGCAAAAAGCGGGCTGAGCAGACCCTGGCTCAAAGAGCTCAATTGCCGGATGAAACTTGTACGACGTACACAGAAGAGATCTTCAGATTGTGCAAACGTGTCAATTCCAAAATGCCCGAGGAAGACAGAGTCGGCCACATTTTGAAGGGAATCGCGGCTGACGTGTACAGCTTCTTAATCGCCAAAGACACCCTTGACGCCATCTCCGATGTTATCAAACACATCCGCGCTTTTCAAGCTCTCAAAACGCGTCGTATTGCGCCGAAATTTGGATGGCTGGCTAACGGGTCTACCGTGGCCAGCTTTGATGACCATGCCCAACTAGATCTTCCGTTGGCTATACAGCAAATCGTGCGAGAAGAACTTCTGCGGCTCAACTCACTTCACCTGCACGAATCTGCTGAGGTATCTATCCAGAGGGTATCTAGATGGCCGGCTTTACCACCACAAGCGATTGCAGTGCAGCCTTTCGCCCAAGCTCCTGAATTTGCAGCTCCTATTGAATACCCGCCTATGCATTTCGCCAACCGGAATGCGCCGATGCTTGACGCCCCAAGGTATGACGTCGCCTCAAGTGCCTCAAGTGCCTCTAGATCTTCAATTAGATCTACCAGGATTCCTGAGCAGTATGAGCATTCAGCCAGACCTACGACGCGCCCTGCTGTTCCTGGCTCTTATCCACAACAGCATTTTCTACCTTCCCCACCGATATGCTACCGCTGCGGCGTCGAAGGTCACATCGCCAGGTACTGCCGCAGTAGGTTCCCGCCTCGCTATAACCGCCCGGCGCCTCCAACAGTACGCAACAATCGGCAATACAGCCCCTTTTTTTCAGCAATCAAGTACTCCGTGTGGGTATTACCGTAACATCCATAACGAGAATCTCCTCGACCATTCCCCTGCATTTGATAGAATTGTTACTTCACGCGCCTTCCGTGCGCATCGTTCTCTATCACCGCGGCGGTGCTCCATGTCGCCTCGGCAGGAAAACTAACTAGCGCGACCAATGGGGGTGAGGCCACTGGAAATGTGCTGTGTGCCAACATCCCTCCAACTATAATACTTAAAATTCGCGTGTTCATTGACGGTGTGTATACAATAGCTTTGGTGGATACAGGTGCGACTGTGTTTGTGATGAGTAATCAGTTTAGGCGCTTGTTGGGACCCAAAGTGATGTTTGAATATGACCGTGCTTCAACGTTTTGTGGTGTGAGTGGAGAGGCGTTGCGGCTACTGGGTGTGTGTAGTGCGCAAGTGTCTGTGGGTGGTGCAATTGTTCAAGCCGAATTGGTCGACTTGCCCCACTCTACGCATGGCATCATTTCAGGAATGGACGTTTTGAAGTTTTGTGGTGCTATCGTGGACTGCCGAAGTCAAGAGGTTCATTTTGACGGCTCGCATCTGCCGACTCTTTTTGAAAGCGGTCGTAATGAAGAAGCAGTTTTAGTATTACCGAAGACACAATAGTTCCACCTTTGTCTGCCATGTTCGTCCCCTTGTCCGCTCCACTTCTTGACCAGGTTTCATTTCAGGCCGCGGTGCACCCAGTTCACCCAGAATGCCTGAATGAAAATAATATTATTCCTTACTGTATGATCTCCGTGCATCAGGGTAGTGCCTCGTTATGGACAATGAATCCATTGTATACGAGCCCGCATTTTTCCAACGGGATTTAAGCTTGCTTCCTGTGGACCCGATGCGCCCCGCGTCGTTGCTTTGGTCACAGATGCTACGAGTGCCACCGTACCTCTGGCTGCTGATGAAACTTCGATCTTCCGCATGATCAGTGCCGATCTCAGCCCACCTTAACACCCTAGTCTTTTGGATATTATTCTACCTTTTTCGGCTACGTTCGACTTTTCTCAAACAGATGGACCAACCTCTCGGACCGACCTATCGGACCCATCATACCATCGACACTGGTTCGGCTCGTCCCGTCCGTCAAAAGCCATATCGCCTGTCCCCATCTGACCGCAGAGTCATTCATGAGCAAGTGGAGGACATGCTACGGAAGAAGGTGATACAGGAGTCACCTAGCCCTTGGGCTGCCCCTGATATTCTCGGACACAAGAAAGACGGTTTACCGGCGTCTAAATTCTGTTACGAAAAAGGACGTCTATCCTCCTCCTCGAATAGACGATGCCCTCGACTGCCTCTCTGGTGCGTCCTATTTTGCTTGTCTTGATCTCAGATCTGGCTACTGGCAAATTCCAATGAACCCTGCGGATAAGAAAAAAAAACAGCCTTTGTAACGCCAGATGGCCTTTATGAATTTAATGTTATGCCATTCGGACTGTGCAATGCGCCTGCCACATTTGAACGCTTCATGGACAGTTTTGCGCGGCTTAAAATGGAACTTTGCTGGATGATGTCGTCATGTTTGGGAAGTCCTGTCAAGAACACAATGACCATATAGCACGCGTCTTGAATTGTCTGCACGACTCCGCCCTAATTTTAAACTCGAAAAAGAGCCGATTTGGAGAGCGCCAAGCGCTGGTGCTAGGACACCTTGTCAATGGTGATGATGTAATGCCGGATTCCCAGAAACCTGCCGCTGTTGAGTCTCAAACCCCCGCAGACAGTGAAGGAGTTGCGCAGTTTTGTAGGGTTGTGGTAGTATTTTAGACGCTGTATACATCGTTTTGCTGACGTTGCTTACCCATCGACGTGCCTTCTCAACAAAAGCTCCACTTTTAACTGGACACCAGACTGCGGCGCGTCATTCCGTCAACTGAAGTTTCTTTTAATATCGAAACCCATCCTACGTCACTTCGATCCTGCTGCTGTGACAGAAGTTCACACGGACGCTAGTGGAATCGGTCTCGGGGCAGTCCTTGTCCAATGGCACGATGAACAAGAGCATGTTATCGCGTACGCAAGTCGTACCCTGAGCAAGCCGGAGCGAAACTACACAGTCACCGAAAAGGAATGCCTGGTTGTAGTTTTCGCTGTGCAGCGTTTTCGTTCATATTTGTACGGACGGTCATTTACTTTCGTAACTGACCATCATTCACTCTGTTGGCTGCGCAACCTTCAAGACCCATGTGGTCGCCTCGCACGCTGGACCCTCCGGTTATAGGAATATGACTTTGCCGTGGTGTACAAAAGCGGGAAGCGTCCTGCAGACGCAGACTGTCTTTCTAGGATGCCAATGGCCACGACCGGACCTGACAGTGACGATCTCGACAATTATATATCGACCCTCGAGCTAGCGTTCCACGAATGCTTTCAAAACGGAACAGCAAAGTGATAACACT
Organism: Amblyomma maculatum; assembly: GCA_023969395.1. Classification (NCBI taxonomy): domain Eukaryota; kingdom Metazoa; phylum Arthropoda; class Arachnida; order Ixodida; family Ixodidae; genus Amblyomma; species Amblyomma maculatum. Next base: position 350,955 of record JAJIZL010022999.1, on the reverse strand, counting down.
CTGAAGCCTCTCTTTGCCGCCGTCCAAGCCAGCGCAGCTACAAGCCGTTTTTGTGTGCGTGATGGCCTCCTATAAAAAAGAGTTATTCGCCTGTCGGCCAGCGATACCTATTTGTAGTTCTCAAGACGCTTTGCACGGACGTATTGCGTGTCATGCATGATGATCCAACTTCTGGCCATTTGCGATCGGTTCGAACACTCCACCGTGCTCAAGAAAGATTTTACTGGCCCAGAATACGCTCGACGATTGAACAATACGTTGCCAGTTGCAAGCAATCTCAACGCCGCGAACGTCCAACTGCAACTCCATCTGGCGTGCTGCACCCTGTGAAGACCCCGACAGCTCCGTTTGATCAAGTAGGCACTGACCTCGTAGGTCCGTTTCCGAAGTCTGTGGAGGGAAATCGTAGATTGTAATCTGCGTGGACTATCTCACATGTTACTGTGAAACCGCTGCTCTTACATCTGCAGCGGCGCATCAGGTGCCATTTTCTTGCAGCACTCGGTCATCTTACGACACGGGCCGCCACGAATTGTCATCACTGATCGGGACTGACAATTCACTGCTGATGTTGTTGAAGAGCTCATGCGTTTATGTACTGTAACTTCTCGACACTCAACGCCATACCATCCCCAGACAAATGGCTTGACTGAGCGCGTCAACAGAACGCTTATCAACATGCTAGCCATGTATGTGGATGCAGGGCATAAGAGCGTGGACAGCATACTACCCTTCATCACGTATGCTTTCAATACCGCCACGCATGAGACGACTGGGTACAGTCCATTCTTCCTGCTGTATGCCAGACCGCCACCTCCCTGGATACTATCCTGCCCTTCTCAAGCCGTGAAGATCCCTGCTTGGCTGACACCTTCTGTCTCGCCGAAGAATTAAGCTCGGAGAATCGCCTGATAACGGTCTGGTGCTTCACAAGAAGGTTCTAAAGTACGATACGATGCCAGTCACCGGCGGGTCACGCACTCTGTAGGCGATTTAGTCTGGCTGTGGCGTCCAATTCGGCGCCGTGGCCTACATCAAAAACTCTTGGTCCACTATGGCGGCCACTATGTGGCCCATAGCCCGCCTGACAGCATCGGGTCGTCGGTTTGCCAAAACCGAACTATGTCATGTTGCCCGTTTGAAGCCTTGTCAGCCTCGCACGACTCACGAACACGCCCAGAGGGCTTAGGCTGAGTAGGGGGGAAATATCACGCTGCTGACGACGCTGAAGGATTGTGCTGGTGTGGCAGAAGAAGAGGAAGAAGCCTTGGTGTCTGAAGCTAGTAGGCTTCACCTTTTCCCGCTGCCACGTATCACTGTAAAAAACACCCTTTCTTTTTTCACCGTAACCATATTATATATTATATTTTATAGCATCCTCGATCACCCGCACCAGTGCGCACAGGGGTACCCTGGTGCCCACCTTCTATCCGCGATCAACCGCACCGGTGCGCACCCGCTGTCAGCGATTACCAGAAGTGCACATTGCCGGGACAGTTTTTCGCTGCCCCGTCACGCACCCAGAAAATTGGTAGTTCACAAGGGTGCAATCCCGGAAAGCACTGTGCGACGCAAGCCGCGGAGAAGCCGATTTGCACTGTCCGATGTGCTCGAGTGTGCGCGCATACTGATGCGATGGAGCCGAATAGTACGGATGGTTCCCGCAATCGATAAACGGCTGTCAAGTCTGTCTGGTAACGAAGAAGGTATGACAGTCGACGTCACACAGCGTAAATACGGTGAACGCCTGAAAGTCTAGCAGTTTTTTTTATGGCACCGATTATCTGGCGCCTCGACAATAACGAGCGTCCGTTTACGATTCGCTGCTTGGCTTAGCAGTGTGTAGAGACTTTGACACGTGAAGCTCTTAATGTACGTCACGTGCCTTTGAAACGTGAAATGTGTGATTTATTTGGAGTTCCGAAAGCATTTCTGGGTGAGCACGAACGTCTGATTTAATGTGATTGGCACGGTTAAGGAAAGTCGTACAAGCTCCACGGTGTCCTTAATCACAGAAGACGGCTAAAAGCAGATCCTTTCATTTTTATTTTTGAGTAATCATGATTGTGTGTTTAATCGCTGCTTTTATTTTACGTATGATATGCTGAGAACTAAAGTCCCGAACAAGCCGTCGAAGTCATATTTGCCATAGCGGAAACCCTACTTCATGTCATAATCGACCGTGTAGCAGCTTACTTAGACCCCATAACTTCAGTTCTTCCACTGACGTTGCCGATTGATGCCTCGTTCCGTTGATGTTGATGCTTTGAGAATGCAGGAGGCAATAACATTCGCGCTCCAGAAGAAAGCTGTCGCTGCATGCATGCACCCGCGAGGTGCGTCTTGTTGTCGATGTTGACCCTTCTCAGGGTGCCACCGTCGCGGTGCACAGTGCAGCGCGCCGGTTTTGGGGCGAACCCAGTGCGCGGTGATAAAGGATACTATTAGGTCGGCAGAGTGTACTGCACCTTATTCTTGTGCTTCCGAATTTACTCCAAATAAATAAATAAAAATGCGTCTCTTTTGAATTGGGCTACCTGCACATTCTATCATGACCGGACACATAGGAGACTCGACGATCCAAATCACCTTGATGAAGACTGACAAAAAGTAGCGGTTCGACAAAATAGCATAGTAAAATACCTAAGCCTGTATTGGGTGTGGCTTCTATATATAGTCTTTCGTCAGGACAGCTCAGTGATATCCAGGGTTGAGGAATGCCACCATAGTCCGAATACCGTATGTGTACACGATCTTGGTACTGCCTAGTCATGTCAGTAGCAATACGGGAAAAGCATGAAGGAGCGATTAGTACACCGATATTTGGTCCTCCTGTGACCTGCTGACAAACGTTTCTTAAAAGGACATTGTGACACTTTTGGCAGACATTCGGCTTTCTGCGGAAGTCTACAGATTTTTATGCTTTGAACTGAAATACATATTGTATTTAGATATAAAAAACATAAATAGCCTTTTTATCAGAAATACGCAGGTGGTGTCGTAGGGCTCACCGCGGGTGACGCCGCATCCTGTGATTGGCCGACATTCTGAGGACCGGGGAAGCTGCTGATGTGGCTCCGGCGTTGCGGTGCATGCTCATGACAGCTATCCGCGGTGTTGTGGAAGAGATCATGGCACGCTCTTTTCAACCCGGTCACAATCAGGCGTTTTGCCGCATGTATCTGCACCGGATGCTCCCGCAAACGACGCAGCAGCTGCGTAGTGGAAAACTAAGGCCAGCCGTTAGCGTGTACCAGCTTTGCATTAAAACTCGCTGTAGTACAGAGCAAGGCATTTTGAAAAGTAGTGCATATCATTAATAGAAGAAAATACAGAAAATGCTCTACCGCCCCGCCCGAAAGAACATTGCTCTGCAAAATGGGACCAAAGCGTGGTGTACGAGATTTCATGCTTGAGTGCCCGGTGTCGTGCACTGGGAAAACAAATAATTTTGTGGAAATGATGAAACACTACACAGCTGTATCAGATAAATTAACAGTGAGCGAAGCGCGGTTGTCGAACTCTGTGATGCATGTTCGGCAATAAGGGAGCTGCTCTGCAGGAGACCAAGTCCAACTCATTTAGAATGCTGCTTGACTCGTGGCAAATTCAACAGACGTAGGGAACCCTTTCCTCTTCGTAATCTCGCTGTATAAGTTTAGGGAATCGACAGATAACGTATGTTAAAAAGTAAGCCTTCATACCGTTCTCTAGTATGCTCTAAGTTACACTTTGGCTCAATAATATAAGGCTCGGCCAGGCTATCCTACCTAAAACGGCTAGATCCAGTTCATAATCTTGGTTTGTGTTTATCATACGGTGCTTATAGAACTTCTCCAATAGCTAGCCTCTATGTGAAAAATAATAAACCTGCTTTAAAAGATCGAAGTACCACTAACTTGTACATACGTCCTCAAAATCCGTTCTATGCCTAAACATCTCTGTTACCTTATTGTCACGAAATGCCCTTCCCGAATACTCTTCAACGACAAGCCTCAAGCAATTAAGCCTTTACCCTTCCGCTTCGCAGAAAAAGGCCGAGACCTGGACGTATTGAATGGAACGGAGAACGGAATGTATTGCACCATGACACGAACCACTCCCTCCGCGATACACCCTCCCCGCAGTTGTTGACCTCACGCTAACACAGTTAAAAAAAAAATGCACAATCCACATGAACACATAATGAAGGAATTCCTGGGACTAAAACAAAAATACACGAATTACATTCCATTTTTCACAGATGGTTCAAAAACAAGTAACTGTGTTGGAAGTGCAGTAGTACAAGATGAAAAGAAGCAATAACAAGGCTACCTCCTTATACACCAGTTTTAACTGCAGAGTGCCAGGCTGTTTGTATTGCTGTTAAAAAAATAAGAAATGAAAGCGTTAAAAATAGCAACATTTACACTAACTCTTTAGGTGTCCTCACTGCATTAAACTCTAAAAATGCAGTTGAACCACTTATTGGCAACATAATACACGCGATAGTACAGATAGCGTCCCAAAAACATAATGTAACATTCTGCTGGATCCCCAGTCATGTTTGGAATTAAGGGTAATGAGAGGGCAGACGCATGTGCTGCACAAGCAAGATCGAGAGGAATAAAACGTGAAATCATACCACGCAGGGATTGTATAAAGTTGGTGCACAGGAAACTAAGAGCTAGATGGCAAGCTGATTGGGCAAATGAAGGAAAGAACAAGTTACGTTCTTTAAAGCCCTTTTTAGGGGAATAGAAATCGTGCCGACATCAGGAACGTTTTATTGAGGTTATTTTATGTCGTCTACACATAGGACACACACACATCACTCATAATTTTTACTTGACAAATAAAGACAAATCAGGGTGTGAATTGTACGGAGATGAGCTCACAGTCAATCACATTTTAATCTCATGCATGCAACATGAGAATTTCAGGAAAAAATACTTTACTGTATTTTATAATGAACACATTTCATTTCATCCTGCATTGCTTTTAGGGGAACAAGCACTCGTCGATTTCTCTCTAGTTTGTACATTTCTTGAGAAAGCCATTGTTTTAAATCGAATATAGAACCATAACTCTTAAGCACGTCACATTACAAACCATCTAACCTTGTGTTTGGCGCAATATAGCCATAGTTGCTCTTGCAACATAAAACCTCATATAACCGACCGACCGACCGACCGACCGACCGACCGACCGACCGACCGACC
>JAJIZL010022999.1:317139-345744 GCA_023969395.1 Amblyomma maculatum | reverse complement strand
GACCGACCGACCGACCGACCGACCGACCGACCGACCGACCGACCGACACTAACACCTTCATGAGAAAACCATGTTTTGAATTGTGTTTTCATACAGGAGCCTCATTGGTTTCATTTCTCGCTTAATTTAAATCCCCAAACAAGAAAGAACTATGTAAAATATTTTCTTGTGAATAGGGTAACTGGTATTTCCGACGAGGCAGAACGAGTGTAAAATCAAGAGGCCACATATGAACAACTTCGATCATTGCTTGTTCGGACTCGGCGAGCCAGACGTCGCGCAGTGCGCTCCAGACCTGGATGCGTCCATACTCAGCTGAGCAGTACATGCCTCATCTTCTAATTAATGATGCCTCCGCAATGCTTACACGCAGGGTCAGACACTTGTCGTGCGAGAAGAAAATCTGGCAAAGCCGTCACAACTTGCAACACAACAGTAGGCCTTTCTTAGTCATCTGCTCTTGCGCAAACAATCATCAGCGTGTGCGGTTGATGAGTTGCCCGATGTTTAGCAAAGAAGCCGTAGCGTGCACCCTTGCATAAGAAAACGAGACACACAAGTATAACCACGCGCCGATGCTTTCTGCTCGTCCCATCGGGAGGTTGCATTCCGTGAACTGGTCCCAATGAAGGCTGAACGCAACGGTTCACATACAAATGAGACTTAAACTGTCAGGAAGTAATTGTCTGGCAATCAGAAGTACAGGCTCTTGCCTCCCTTTTCCTTCTAGTAAACGCGGTTCTTGGGAAGGTTGACTGGTATGACATCTGTGCTTTATCGAAAGAATCAGGTTATGGTTCAGATATGCTTTTTTGCCAAAGTCCTGCAGGTATTGCAAAAGGAACAAACTCTGCACGTATTCACAGCCACTAAAAGCTTCGAGCAAAATACATTTGCTTTGGTCTACTTGAATTTATCTCTCTTCTCAGCATCATTCCATTGCGTTTCGAGGTTTTCGCTTTGTGAAAAAACGATAGAAGATGACATTGTCGCGGCCACAGTTCTTCGTTCAATCGAACGCGTATAGAGCAGTGTTGGATCGGGTCCCCTAGACTAAGTTGACATGTTTTGTACGTCTACAATGTACGCAATACGATGAACAGCGCTCGCGAACGTTCTATCGGGCGGCTCAGGATGCCCTCGGCTCCTAGGAGTGACGCCACTTTGTACGGCAATAGCAAGGCTTCTCTCACAGCTATCCTTCTCTGTAGCGGTCGGGCACGACGCGGGGAATATGAATGGCTGCTTTTAGTCGGCGACTGCGTCTGTGTTTTATGCATAATCGAAATAATAGCTTCACAGAGGTGGTCAGCAAATATTGTACTTAAACAAAGTTAGAGAAGTAGCACATTTGAAAAATGCCTCAGTTAGTGTCCCTTTATATAATGTGGAATAAGGTGCCGTTTTCGGAGTTGAGAGGCGATTCACCCCCTAGGCCTGATCGGGCGAGCGCTCAAGCTAGCCTTATCCGGCTTGCGTGATTCTTAGAGGCCTACTAGACTCGGTCGATTTCATAGAAGCTATCAGTGCGGAAACAAAACTGCAATATAAGGTGCGTACTTTTTGAAGAAACCCAAATTTATGTCATGCTGGTTTGCGATCTCGGCGTAGCTGCAATTGGCGAAGAGTCGTTTTAAAGAAACACACCACATGAAAATTAAGATTGTCTGAGAAGGTAAAGTACAAAACAAATACACGAATGTTACTGATTAGTTTTTTTCTCCATTTCATAAATGCATTCGCGATAGCGCTTACGCGTTCTTATTTTCGAAAAAAAACATCAGACCTCCGAATAAAAGTTTTATATATTGAGTAAATATATATTGAACAAACGAAGCACCGGTAAAAACCGTAATGTAGGCAGATCTGAGATGTGAAAACGTTTTGCTCTGGGAGCACTATCGTAGCTTCTTGGAACTGGCGAGGCCAATTCCTGCCGCACTTAACGTATCGGGTAGAACACAGCGCGAAGGGATGACGGACACAGGACCAAGAGGCACACAATCCTGTGTGCGTTGTCCCTCTGCGCTCTCTTCTACCCGATGTGAATCACCAACGACTATCCAAAATGATTATTCTACTCTAGTTAACAGTTTGCTGCTCGCGAAATAGCTATTTCAGAAAAGGGAGCTAATTTTTCGCGTTTGTGATCATTGTGACTTACTGGTTTTGAGGTTAGAGTACTGGGCCTAAGTTCGCGGGATGAAACCCAACGTGCCGGATAATGTTTTTGAAGGCGGAATGCGAAAACTCTCGTGCCGTGGAGTTTTAGTATACGTAATGCATACCATGTGATTGAAATTTATGGGGATACTTTTGTGCAGAGTAGCAGGCCAGATGCTCAACTTTCCAGCCGGCTTCTCTGCCTTTCCATCAAATCTATCCATGTGGATTCTTGCACTGCTGCGTCTCTTGCAGCGCACACATAGCTTCGGGAATCTATATCCCGAAGATGTCCACCCTGTCAAAGCAGAATCTGCCGCAACATTGGCTATCTGCTCCGTGAGTGATCAACAGGATCAAACACGGCGACTAAGCGGTTTGGACGAATTTACTTTCCAACCCATCATAATCACGGTTAACTTGCCAGACAGATGACACCGGGGATGCATGATGTGGGAATTTCATACATATTTGGCGACATCTCCGAACAGCCAGAAATACTTTTTTTTTGTTTTTTTCAAGCTCCCTTTTATTTATATTTAAATGGTTTTAAGTCTAGTAAAGCTTTTGCTGATCTGGGCTCCATCTAATTTTTTTCTCAGTTCGAGAGGACGAATAAAATGGTAAAATGGTAAATGGTGTCATGAGATTTCTTTATATTGTCACGTAGTCGTGACAAGGCCGTACACGCCAAAAGAAAACACAGGCGTGATGGTACTGAAATAACTCTTTATGTGGGCTGATTTGCGCCCGCAAAAGAACTAAGCAACTCGGCGGTGGCGATAGTAACAAACGTGCTTTTCGGTCGCCGAACAAAGAATGCTCGTTACACTCGTCAACGCTCAATTTAAAGGCTGCACAGAACAATCTAGATAACGTTGCAAACAGCTACCAGCACGGGCTGGAACATTGTGGAAAGACACCCGAGTGGCCGGAACCTTCGAGACAGATCTCGGTGCATCTTGCGCTACAACAAAACTGATAAAGGTGTGACTCGCGACATCGAGCATTAACAAACAAAGATTACGGAACTGATACGCGGTCCAGAATCAGAGTGATAAGCCTGTATGCCGGCGGCTGTTAAAAAAACAACAAATACTGTTTTGAAGGTTTCGCGGCAATATATTGTGGAAGAAGGCCAAGTCGTGACGACAAGGTCGAGATGGCAAGGAGACAAGGCAAGGATGCCGTGTCTGGAGTTTATTCTGATGGCGGCTCATGGCTACTCGGTTGACATGACGATGGTGGAACGAAAAATGATACGGGTAATGTTAAGAAATAGGAAGAATGCAGAATTGGTCAAAGAAATAGCTCGAGTTAATGACATTCTAGTAGAAATCAAGAAGAAGATATGGGCATGGGTCGGGCATGTAGTGCGTAGAGAGGACAACCGATGATCGTTTGAGGTAACAAAGGGGATTTTAAGGGAAAGAAAGCACAGCAGAGGGCGGCAGAAAGTTAGGTGGGTGGATGAGGTTAAGAAGTTCGCAGGGGTCAAGTGGCTTTAAATAGCATAGGACCGGGTTAATTGAAGGAAGGTGGGAGAGGCCTTCATCCTGCATGGGTTTATAGTCCGGCTGAAGATGATGATGTTGTTGTTTCAGTCCATGCAACTGCGGTGTCGAAAAAAGATTGCGCTCTATCGCATCATCCACCATCATTCATGCTAATTCCTAAGACGGGATGATACTTGTGCTGTTCCTGGGCGCGCAATCACGTGACACAAAAGTGACGTAGGGTCTACGTTACTCCTGCGTGTCCTGTCGTTTGTTTTTTTTTTTTGTTTTTATACTACTGGAGGGAGTGAGAGGGTGAGGGCAATATGTCTTTGAAGTCCAATGCGCGGGAAGGATGAACGGGGGTGCTAGGCCGTCGGGGTACGCCTTCGTCTAACCGTCCTTCGAGCGAAGCATGCAGCAGCATGCAGACTTCCTTTTTTTTTCACTTAGCATTGGGGAAAGGATGGAAGGAGGGCGGGCATGCAGACAATGTAGAAAGTGCGGTTTCAAACCTGTTGCGGCTTGGAGCTGCCCTCGGCAAAGCACACAGCAGTATGCCCGCTTGCTTCCTCTCTTTTTTTTTTTACCTAACAGTGAAGTATGGGCTGCTTCGGACTGGGTTGTAGCGGAGCGAGCTAGATCTAAAGATCTTACTTCTATGCTAGTAAATAAAAAGTTGGCATTCTTTACTGAAACCATAATGAAATATATGCGAGCACCCATAATGTCATGTCATGCTAGCTGTAAATTATGCGACTAAACATACCAGTCTGGCCTCAAACCTTTTCTAGAAGAAGGTATAGAGTGAGTCTATGCAAGAAACCATGACGCGCAACAAGACGGCGGTCGCATCGTATCGCGGCCACAGGAGCGAGACAATTAACCGATTCTCCGGGAAATACGATGATAACACGAAACGCAATACGTGGCGGAAGTTGACTTTTATCCGCGTCTTGCGGGCCACAACACGTGGGTACCTTCGCGTTTCACCTTCATAGAATCGCAAAACCCAAATGCGTCTGCGTGCTGTGCGATATATAGACACACTAATGGTATATGCATTGTTAGTCTTGGGGGGTGTGCTTGGTTCGACCTTGAGCTAATTTCAAAGTCTTTTAGTGGGAGTTGGCCGAATCATTGTTGTACATGCTGCATCGGAGAATTTAGTCTTGAAATAAAATTCATGTGAAATTCTGCATACCGCTAAAGGCTATACAGAAAGCATTAATTTCGTTTCATTTTCTTTCAACACGTGACCGCTTTAGTTTGTTATGCGCCCCTGAAAATAATCATTATTTCTTTTCCCATCCTGCTCTAATTGTCGGCCACTTATTATAAATATTTTGCTGAGGTCTGTACATCCAGTGAAGCCCGTCATATCTCATATCTATCGACAAAAACGACAGACGCAGTACTGTGTGAATTTTCAGCTTTTATTGTGGACTGGAACAGGAATGAAAACTCATTATAAAAGGTAGAGTAAAGAAACACACCCGAAGTTTTATTTCTTTCTGAACCCGCTGAAACGGTTTGGGTCGGGTCGAACCGGTTCAAACCGGAACGGAATGGTTCTCCGGAGCCGAACCTGAACCGAACTCAAAATATTCCAGTTCGACACCGTATGAGGCAGCGTACTCTAGCAAGAATTTTTCCACCTGGCAATGATAAACATGAAAATTTAGTCGGCTGCGATGTTTTGGGTTGACGCCGACATTTACGAAATATCACTATTTTCCTAAAAGACTGCGGATGCAGTTTTTAATTAAATTACTGAAATAATCATTGAAGTATTGTTATTTTAAGAAAAAAATCATATAATTTTTTTAGCACAAAAAGTAAAAGAAAGAAAAGCAGGTGTTTATTTTCACTTTTCAAAATTGTCACAAATTTTACTACTCTATTCACCCTCCGAGGACTCGAGCTGAACGATGGGCTGAAAGTGGAGTATATGAAGTAAAAAAAGGTGAGTCATAGGGATCTATACTGAAAAAGCCTCCATTAAGTGGACGCGGGCTGCTAGGTCATTGATAATTTTTAGCTCACTAGATACCAAGGAGACGACTACGTGGCGATGGGTGTGCCTTTTATACTGTTCCTTTACATTCGATGAAACTTCAAGTGTGCTCCCGCTACGTATTGCCATTCCCTGAAAACTGCAGCAACGGAATTGCCGGGTACGTCACAAAAAAATAAAGCACATTAAAAAGCAAGTCAATAAAGCCGTAAGGTTTGTTGAGTATACAATGCAGCACAAACTAAAATGCATACGCTATATGCATTTTAGTGCAGAAAGTTAGGTGGGCGGATGAGGTTAAGAAGTTCGCAGGGGTCAAGTGGATGCAGCTAGTACAGAACCGGGATTAGTGGAGAAATATGGGAGAGGCCTTCGTCCTGCAGTGAGTATAGTCAGGCTGATGATGATGATGATGATGATGATGATGATGATAAACAGTTTGCTGAATTGAAAATGCTAGCAGTAATTCGCTGATCATGCAAGTTGCATCCGTCGCGCCATCTATTTTAAGTTCGATGTGCAGTAGCATGTGCGGTGAAAGCCCGCAATTCAGGTCGCTTTTGCGGTGCAGTGCATATGGCATACGTTCTTGCCGGTAGATTCATCGGATCACATTCCGTACGATTTAATGACGGTCCTGGACCTCAATGCTTTGTGGAAAACGAAAATGAAATTTGAACATGCCGAGCCTGTTCACCTTGGGCGCACACACTTCATTGAAAGCGTTGTCTGTCATCGAGAGGTGTATCGAGCATTGCCAGATCCGCTCCAATGTCCGGCTGTACTTGATTATTTGGCATCACTGAAAATGTTTTAATCTTGTTCTAGCCGAATATCGGCCAGCACGTTTTATGAACTGTATTGACAGCCAGCAATAAAGAAAAAAAAAGCTTTTGTAGCGTAATGGACAAACACTACTTATCTCAGCACTGTGACATGTGTTCCAATCCTGTGAGTGCAATTTTTTAAATTTTTATTCAAAACAGTCAAATAAATTGCTAGCATTTTTCCTGGGTCGTGTTCTTCTTTAGGTTGCATAAAGTGATGTTTTTCATTCCTAATAGCCGCGAAACCAGTTGTGAACATAGCCAGGAAGTGACGGTGTGACAACGGTTGCACTACGCCGTAATCACCTGCACTGTAGCAAATTCCTGCTTTCAGTGAGTGAATGTTACCTTACCTTTAGGTTGTGATCAGAGACACCTGTCAGCAACAATCGTTGTTTAACTCGCTGAGAGACATCCTGTGAGGCGAAAGAAGTTGCGTAACTGTACTGTTGAGAAAACGGAATTGCGCCGCGTCAATATCCAAGTTAACTTATTGAATGTAACAAAGATGGTGCAATGGACGGAACTGATGCATTAAGCTCTGTATTGTAAGTAATTTTAGTTATAGTTATATGGGGTTTCATGGCGCATAGGCAACTACGGCTGTCATGCGCCAAACACAGGGTTAGATATCTGGATTACTATAATTGTCATAAAAAAGAATTTCTTGAGAATTGTTAAAATTCGTGAAAAATGAATAAGCGAATGTTCTCCTAAAATTAGTGTGATGAAATTGGATGTAATGACTGTAAAACACAGAGATAGATGTATAGTTTGCTATAGTTAGTGTAAAAAGTTGGATTTCTTGAGAAACGTTAAAACTTGAGAAAAATGAACAAGTGCATGTTCTCCTAAAAGCAGTGCTGGATGAAATGAGATGCGTTGCGTATAAATTAAGGTAAAATACTTTTTTCTCAGATCTTCGAGTTGTGTACATGTAATTAAGATGTGATTTACATTGAGCTCCTCACCACAGAATTCCCACAATGATTTACCTTTGTTTGGTGGTAAAAACTTGTGCGTTAGATGTGCGTGCCCTATTCGTAGACGACATACGACTACTTTGATCAAGCGTTCTTGATGCTGACACGATTTTCATTCTCGTAATATTGGTTTAATAGAGTGCGGCCTATTGTTCGTTTCATTTCTCCAAGCACCCTGCCACTTGGCTCTTATTTTGCTGCGCACTAATTTCATGTAATCTTTTGCGGAAATGTTTTTGTGTCGTGACCTTCACTGTGTGGTGTATGATGCTTCCTGTCAGTGGCTCAACGGCACTTTTGAAGTTTAATTCACTAAACACACTCAGTGAATCTATATAAATTATGCTGTTTTTGATGTTTTCGTTAAATATTTCCTGTACGGCAAAAGATATAGCATTAGACTCGGCGGTGAAAACTGTTGCAAATGGAGGCAGCCGTATTGTATTTTCATTTTTCCTTGTATTATGGCACTTCCAACATGAGCGTCAGTTCTTAACCCGTCAGTGTAAAACGGACTACAATTTCTGTACTTTTCTTGTAGCGTGAGATATTCTTGTATTATATGCTCATGTGGTGAACAGGTTTTATAAAAGCGTGTTAATGTCAGGTCACAACCGTAGGGGGAGTGTAAAACGGTGGTAGTGGTTCGTGTCTTGGGGCAATATTTTTGATTTCATTGAGAATATCCAGATCTTGGCATTTTTGTTCAAAGCGCAAGAGCAATGGCTTCATCGCCTGAGGCTTGTTGTTAAATATTGTTCGTGATGGGCATTTTGTGACTGTAGAGTTACAGAGGTGTTTAGAATGAAAGTGGATTTTAAGAACGTATGCACAAGTTAAGTTATTACCGTTCTTCGATCTTCTAGGGAAGGTTCACTTATCTCTACATAAATGCTTGCTATTGAGGATGCTCTATAAGCACCTGATGATAACCGTAAGCGAAGGTTGGAAATCGAATCTAATCGCTATAAGTAGGATTGTCAAATATCAGCTGCAAGTGTAATATTGTCCTGTGGCGCACTGTACAGGTCGAATATATGTACTCACGTGCGATGGGTCGTTATTGAGGAGGAAATGTATACGAATATAAATTTTGTTGTCTCATTTCAGCGACTGATTAGCTCTGATGTAGTGGTCTCATTTCAATGGAGGCGAAATGAAAAAGGCTCCCGCATGCGATGTCAGTCACAATGCCAGCCTGATTGGTATGGGGGCTGAATATCTACATACTGTGTCACATATACTATTGACTCTTAGCTTCAGCTGTAGCAGCATGTGTCTCAGAATAAATAATAATTATATTTCACATCCTTCTTGCTGCACGCACATCCTGCATCCTGCATTGCTGACCAGTCTGTATCCTAGTGTTCATGAATCTTGGTGTCAAGTTCGCGAAATTTGCCCAGTCACATGAGCTCCGCTCCAGCTGCACCATCTCTCGCCACCTTTAAAATCAGTGACGAGACTCTTGGTTTTGCCGCTGCTGGATTCTGCTTGCTCTCCTTGGAGTTTTCGCTTGCCCGTCTCCCGCAAAACAAATCTTGACATAACATCGCCTATTGCTCTTAACAGGAATTACAGAATTGAGTGAGAGTCGATTGAGCATGCGATTTTCTGGAAGCTGGTTTGGCCCTGGAAAACACGATTTTCCTTCCAGCAGAAATTAGGCTTGCTAGCTACCATGGGACAAGAATTGCAAGAAATATCTGGGTAAATATTCTTATAGACGAGGAAGGAGAAGCAGACAGCGATGCAGGTAGGAGTGCTCGCGCTAGGCCCATCAACGTTCAGTAAAAGTCATCTCTCATCGCCATCGGTCATGTTGGTTTCCGATTTTCACTGGCTTGCCACCCTGAAACAAAATTATAAAAGAAAAAACTGGTGTGGAGGCTGAATATGTTTCTGTCCGACCATGCCTATAAGTTTCTTTTTCCCATGAACAGCGCTATGGTGTTAAACATTAAAGAACTATAGCACAACGCAGTGACAATGCGATACCGTTATTCACTGCAGAGCGACGCAGCGTGCACTAAATGGCCCCTACTCGATTGGCATGTGCGCCGTTCCCCCGCATGTGGCGCCACCTTGTACCCACAAGGCGATCTGCGCATGCGCAGTGGAGCCCGTGGTAGCAAAGCATTATAGCGGATCGCAGATAATGCTATGCTATAAGTTTTGCAAATTTTGCGATATTCCTTACCATGGAATACATCGTATAGTAAGGTTCATTTTCGAGTTCGGTAAGATGTGACAAGTTCGCACTTTACGCCTGCGGTACTAGAGTAGCTACTCAGCTATCGTTGCTTGAAACTCCCTGGTTTATACACGTCGTGTTCTGTGACGTGGGAGGTAGTGCTGTTCGTTCATTCGTTGCCCTACACAGACTGCTACAACACCTGGACGCGGTCTTGCCGCTAAGGCCATCGGTGTTCCACTTCTCAAATATAAATGTACAGTCTTTGTCAAATGTTTATATCCCTGGGAATATGTTTCTAAGCCGTATAACGGCTCTGCTTTAGCATTCATGGAAGTCCTTCGTCTGGGATATGGTAGAACTAAACATCTTGCCCTGTGGAGAACTGAAACTCTGGGAATGCACAACGCGTGGCCCAGAAGCAAACCCCTTTTGCTCTTGATATTTGACAAAGACTTGCCTGCGCAAAAATTGATATTTACTTTGCATTGTATATTACTAATAAACTGTGTTGCCGGCGTTTTAAATAAAATAACTATATACGTTATTCGAATGCGTTACGGCCATATGTTACTTACAAAAAGGTACCACACTACCGTTACCAAAATAAGTACCGTGCGTTATTGTGTCCTTACTACATGACCATCAACTTTATTCAGTGCGTCTTCGCTGCAAGAACTTAGGATAACAGTTTCATAAAGCTCATATTTCACGTAAACGTTCTAGCCCGAATACCAAATTTTACCTGAAATCCTGACCTAACGAGAACACGTTACACAAGTGTGCGGAAGCCTAGCAAAGTTATAGTGACATAAAGTTGCCTGTAGAACTACATGTGATGTCTGCTAACTCAGTAACACATGGTTAATCCCTTTTCTGAATATGATCATAAACATAAAATTACACCTCAGCAATGCTATATTTAAAAAAAATATCACTGGACTCTCAACAAATTTACAATACTTCTGAAAAAAAAAAATAGACGTGCGAATCGTGCAGCAACAAAGAAATGCTTAGATGACATAATTACGAAAAAAATGTGTTTGCACAATAAACACACACACACGCACACACACACGCATATATATATATATATATATATATATATATTGTAGTGTGGTAATCTTTGTCATCACAGCCACTGGCATGAATCGCGTGCTGGCGCACTCGAGGACGAAGAATTAAATTGGTCGCTGTCTTGAGGATTTTGCTACGTCTGACGCTCCGCTGCGAGTTCATCCTGAGTGGCTGGATCCATCTGGGTTGACTGAATGAACACACCCCTACAATTGGGGGAGGTGCTGGGTTCGTTCCCATCCACCCTGGAATTAAGAAGCCGCACATTGCCCTCTGCTTCCACCTTGCTCCTACATTCGACATTTCAGCTTGAACTTCGCCTCTATCATCGCTCCTCTGACCCAGCTCCTTGCCGGCAGCTCTGAACTTTCCGCCTGGACTCCAGCCTGCGATAAAGCCTTCGACACTTTACGCCGCTTTTTGGTTTCGCCTCCCATTCTACGCCACTAGTGCGTTCTACGTTAGTGAAATAGAACGTGAATAATAGGGCTTGAGACGGGACACATGGACAATTTCGGAGGGTAGCGCTGTGAATGAGGGCTTCGGATGCAAAGATTCAACTTCGTATGTGACGTCGGTCAAGGGGCGCAAAGCACGGTAAGGGCTGCGTAATGAGGCAGAAGATTTTGCACAACACCACCCGATGGCACGGGAGCCACAGCAAGACTAGAGATACAGGAGGGTAGTACACATCACGGTGGCGACTGTTGTACCGGTATTTATTGGAGTCTTGGAATGCCGAGCCTGGCACGAGCAATCCGGCGGGCATCACGTGCACGGCGATGGTATCACTGGCTTAAGTACTGGTAACGTCTGCGGGGGGTAGTGAGGTTTCGAAGGGCAGTAACGGGTGTTGGCCAAATATAAGATGAAATGGAGAGTATCCAGTGGTAGAATAGACAGACGAGTTGGAGGCGAATGTCACAAAGGGTAGATGAACGTCCTAATCCCGATGGTCGTCAGACACATACCTGAACAACATGTCTGTGAGTGTATGGTTTAGACGCTCCTTGAGGCCGTTGGTCTGTGGGTGATAGGCGGTGGTGAATTTGTGGCGCACGGAGCACGAACGGAGAGTTTCGTCAATCACTCGCGAAAGGAAGCAGCGACCTTGGCCAGTTAGTAGTTCACCAAGTGCGCCATGATGAAGAATCACGTCCTCAGAAGGAGGTCAGCGACGTATGTTGTGCAGCTGGTCGGGATGGCTCGGGTAGTAGCTTACCGCGTAGAGTAATCGGTGGCGACGGCGATCCATTAGTTCATCTACGCGGAAACTGGGAAAGGCCAAAGAAGGTCAACGCCAATACGAGAAAACGGGTCAGTCGCTATGGGGATCGGTTGCAGATGACATGAAGGCAAAATTGTGGGCTTCTTCCGAAGATGAGACAGTTCACATGCGGAAATGTACTGCTGGACACAGTGGTAGAGCCCCGGCCAGTACACACGTCGGCGCAGGCTGTCGTGTGTGTGAAAGACACCCAGGTTGTCAGCCGTGGGAGCATCATGGAACAGTTCAAGGATGGTGGAACGCACCTATTGGGGAACGACAAGCAAAAGATCTGAGCCATCTGATCGCATATTACGTCGCTATAGGGTGTTACCTTTGAGTAAAAACAACGCGAGGGATGAATCAGTGTGGTCGGAGGCATACGACGGAGGATACGAGAATGTAGCGAAGGATCCAAGCGCTGTTCGCTGGCGATGTTAGAAAAGGCCAATACAGACAAGACATATGCGCCATCGCCAGAGTCGGTAGGACTAGGCGAGTCAACGGGACGACGAAACAAGCAGTCTGCATCTTGATGATCCTGACCGGACTTGTAGACGACGGAAAAGGGTATATTCTTGCATTGTAGCATCCGGCGTCCCAAACTTCCAGTAGGATTTTTGAATGAGGAAAGTCAACAGAAGGCATGAGGGTCTGTTATAACTGTGAAACGGCGACCAAACAAATAAGGGCGTAATTTTGTAATAGTTCAAACAAGCGCCAGGCACTCTCGGTCTGTGATACAATAATTTTGTTCGGGTGTAGATAGGAGGCGGCTGGCATACGCAGTCACCCTTCCGCGGCCGTGTTGTCGCGAAGCGAGTATAGCTCCAATGCCATGGCCACTTGAGTCAGGGTGGAGTTCAGTCGGGGCGGATGGGTTTAAACTGGCTAAGACGGATGCAGTGAGAGCAGCAATAAGCTCTGAGAAAGCTGCAACTCATTCAGACGCCCAAGAGAATGAAACACTTTTTTTGATGAGGTGCGTGAGAGGACGAGCAAGGGCTGCGAAGTTCGGGATGAATCGTCGGAAATAGGGACATACGCCAATAAAGCTTCGAACATCGCTGGATGAACGCGGAGTGGGAAAATCTCTGACGCGCAAATTTTGTCAGGGTCAGGCTGAATGCCGGGAGCATTAACCAACTGATCAAGAACTTTGATTTCTCGGTGACCGAAGCTGCACTTCTTGGAGTTTAGTTGATAATTCGGCCCGGCGAAAAAGTGCAAGACTTGTAGAAAGGCGAAGGAGATGGCTGTCAAATTTAGAGGAGAAAACAATTACTTCGTCAAGATGACACGAACAAGTTGTCCACTTGAAGCCTCGTAGCAGAGCCCATCATGCGTTCGAAGGTTGCTAGGGCATTGGAAAGGCCAAAAGGCATGCCTTTAAATTGATAGAGGCCGTCAAGGGTGATGAACGCTTATTTTGTGCGGTCTCTTTCGTCGACAGAGATCTGCCAGTAGCCGGAACGAAGGTCGATGGACGAAAATTAGCTGGCTCCGTGCAAACTATCAAGCGCATCGTCGATACGTGGAAGAGGATATATACCTTTTTTGTGGTTTTCTTATTCAAATGGCGATAGTCAACGCAAAATTCCAACTGTTATTCTTCTTGACCAACACGACAGTGGAAGCCCAGGGTCTACTGGACGGCTAGATTATGTCGTTCGCCAACATCCCCTCGATACCCGTTTGAATGACGCGTCACTCGGCAAGCGAAACACGATAGGGCCGCAGCGAATATGACTAGCGTCACCGGTGTCAATGCGGTAGGCGACAACTGTAGCTTGACCAAGTGGGCGGGTGTCGAAGTAAAAAAAAATCACAGTTGTTGAGCAAAAGCTTGTGTAACTCCGCGGCGAATTCAGGTTCGAGATCAGCTGCAATCATGCTGTTAACAGGATCAGGGCGCGATGTGGAGGATTTGGGAGGGGCGTGTAGGGACGGCAGTTCGAAAAAATGTAGTCAGAGCTGAAATCGGAGAATCGGTCAGCGGGGACAGCGCAGCTAGTGAAATCCCCTCGGGCAGAACTTGAGTTGACAAGCTGAAGTTAAGGATCGGAAGAGCGGTGCGGTTCTGGGAGATATGCGCAATTAGATGAGGAAGGGTGACATAGAGATGGGCAAAGCGGCTCACTTTATTGAGCGGCTCAGAACGGTTCCGCTCACTGCCGGCTCATGTGAACGGCTCAGCGCCTCACTTAAATCTGGTGAAATGTGGATTTAATGGTTGGTTGGAACGTCTAGCGCTGGCAGTAATTCGGGCACAGCAGGATCGGAATACCAGCCGCAGGGCACAGCTTCAGCGCGAGAGAGATGGGCGCCGTAGACCAGCGATGGTGATGGCGATGCCGCAGCGTTGTTTCTTCTTCATCTTCTTTACATTTCCCCCGCGTGAAGAAGTCGCCATCCTGACGACTCACGGAGAAGAGACAACCAGAGGGTTGTAATACGGCTTGAGGCGGCTAACATGGACAACCTCACGGCCGCGGCGGCGGTGGTCGGAAGAAGGGGTGACTGGCTCGATGACGTAGTTTACAGGGGATGTGCGTTCCAAGACGCGATAAGGTCCGTGGTATTTCGTTTCTAGTTTGCTGGTGGCAGGAACGCATAGCTAAACGAAGCTGTCGGCCAGGAACGTCGGAGCAGGGATATCGCTATCATGCTGATCTTTGCGATAGCCTTGAGTGTTGGAGGTAAACGTGCGAGCTAGCTGACGGCATTCCTCAGCCTTCTGTACAATATCGGACAAAGCACTGTACTCAGAGGCATCTGGATGGTATGGCAAAATTGTGTCCAGAGTACAAGATGGTTCACGGCCGTATAAGAGAAAGAAGGGCGAAAAACCAGTTGTTGCTTGGGTGGCAGTGTTGTACGCGAATGTTACGAATGGCAGTACCTGGTCCCAGTTGGAGCTCCCAGATTCAGATGTAACATACATTGCGAGCATGTCCCCAAGCGTACGGTTGAAACGCTCCGTGAGGCCGTTGTTTTGCAGGTGGTACGCGGTTGTAGCCCGATGTATCGATTTGAAAGACAACAGGAGCTCTTGGACTACTTCGGAAAGAAAGACACGACCTCTATCGCTCAGTAGTTCGTGAGGGGCGCCGTGTCGAAGAATGAAGTGGTGCAGGAGAAAATGGGCTACCTCTCAGGCTGTCGCCGCGGGAAGTGCAGCAGTCTCCGCATAACGGGTCAGGTGGTCGACGGCGGCGATGACCCATCGGTTACCGGCGGCACTGCATGGTAGCGGACCATAGAGGTCGATTCCCACGCGATCAAACGGGTGAGCTGGACACGGTAAAGGCTGGAGAGGGCCAGCGGGGTGGCGAGAAATCTTGCGTTGTTGACAGGCGGTACAAGAGCGAATGTAATGACGTACGAAATTGTACATTCCCCGCCAGTAATACCTCTGACGAATTCGATCATAGGTTTTCAGGACGCCGGCATGAGCGCTTTGCGGGTCAGTGTGATGGTGGGCACAAACTTCGGAGCGGAGGTGGCGCGGAATGACAAGAAGCCATTTTCTGCCATCTGAGTTGTAGTTTTTTCGGTAGAGCAGGCCGTCCCTAATGGTAAAATGGGAGGCCTGCCGGCGGAGTGCCCGAGGATGCAGAGCCGCGGAAGTAGTGCCAAGGACATCTAGCAGGTTAGAAACCCAAGGATCTTGTCGTTGCTCGAAAGGCATATCCTCAATGGTGAGTGCTGACAAAGAGACTTGATGAGGGGATGATGAGTTAGGCGAGCGCACCGGTGACTGAGAAAGAGCGTCGGCGTCAGGGTGCTTGCGGCCAGAGCGGTACACTACACGGATGTCGTATTCCTGAAGCCTGAGAGCCCAGCGCCCGAGACGGCCAGACGGATTCTTGAGAGACGCAAGCCAGCAGAGAGCGTGATGATCTGTAACTACCTCGAAGGAGTGGCCATATAAGTAAGGGCGGAACTTCGTTATAGCCCACACGATTACTAAGCACTCCTTTTCGATAACGGAGTAGTTGGTCTCGGCTTTGGTAAGAGCACGGCTTGCGTAGGCGACAACGCATTCGGAGAAGCCAGGCTTGCGCTGGGCGCGCCGAGGCCGACACCACTGTCATCGGTGTGAAGTTCTGTAGGTGCAGTAGGGTCGTAATGGCGAAGGATTGGCGGTGACGTCAGAACATTGCGCAGCGTCGCGAATGCATCATCGCAGGCTGGCGACCAAGAGGGGAGGTTAGGGGCGCCTTTCAAGAGCTGTGTAAGGGGGGCTAATATGGTCGCGAAATTGCGAACAAAACGACGAAAGTACGAGCAGAGGCCCACGAAGCTTTGCAGTTGTTTCAAAGTGGTCGGTTTCGGAAAGTCAGAAACGGCGCGGACCTTCTCAGGATCAGGCAGAACTCCATCTTTGCACACATGTCCGAGTATTGTGAGCTGGCGGGCACCGAAGCGGCACTTTTTGAGGTTCAGTTGAAGACCGGCGCGGGTTAGGCAGGTGAAGACCTGGCGAAGTCGAGTCAGGTGGGTTGGGAAGTCTGTTGAAAAGACGACGATATCATCGAGGTAGCATAAACAGATGTTCCATTTCAGGCCGCGCAGTACAGTGTCCATCATTCTTTCAAATGTGGCTGGGGCGTTACAGAGTCCGAATGGCATAACATTAAATTCGTATAGTCCGTCTGGAGTAATAAAGGCGGTCTTAGGACGATCCGCCTCTGCCATGGGCACCTGTCAATACCCGGAGCGTAAATCGAGTGAGGAAAAGAATTCTGCGCCTTGCAAGCAGTTTAGGGCATCGTCGATTCGTGGGAGGGGGTACACATCACGACGAGTGATTTTGTTGAGGCGGCGATAATCAACACAAAATCGTATGGAGCCATCCTTTTTTTTAATAGGACCACAGGAGACGACCATGGGCTACAGGATTCTCTAATTACTCCGCGTTGCAGCATGTCATCGACTTGTTGGGCAATAACACGGCGCTCAGTCGGGGAGATCCGATACGGCCGCTGATGGAGAGATGGGTGAGCGCCAGTGTCGATGAGGTGGGAAACGGTCGTCGTGCGGCCCAAGGAAGATTGCGGAATGTCGAAGGAGGCACGGAATTGGTGTAGAAGGTCAAGAAGTTCTCGCGGTGGCGCGGTTCTACAGCGCTGTCCACAGAATGGTCAAAAAGGTCCCGCTGTAGCGGATCTGAAGCCACACGAGATGGAGTCAAGGCGTCAACTTGGCAAACAGGGAATGACACATCATCAAAGGCGAACAGAAGGTCCACGGGCTCGACATGGCCGAGGCACTCCCCTTCGATCAACATAGCGGGAGACGGAAGAGGATTGGCTACCAGAAGTGTGCTAGCGCCGTTTTTCATGTCAAGGACGGCAAACGGCAGCGGTAAGTGGCGGCGGCGGCAGACAACGTTAGAGGGCACAAAGAGGAGTGTCGCGGCGGTGGTAAAAGAAGCAGTGAGAGGAACCAGAACAGCGCTAACGGGTGGGATGGTTGTGTCATGTGCTACGAGGAGTTTGGTCGCAAAACGAGGATACGGCTCGTGGAGCAGGGCATCAGACGGTGCGTCACTCGATTTAATGAGCTCTACTTGAGGACTGTCGCAGTCAATGATAGCATGATGCTGGGACAGAAAATCCCAGCCGAGAATGACGTCATGAGAACATGTGGGGAAAACGACGAATTCGATGATGTACAAGGCTGCAGCAATGACGACACGAGCAGTGCAGATAGCTGTCGGCTGTATACTGTGAGCGGATGCGGTACGAAGCGATAGTCCCTCGAGAGGCGTAGTCACCTTTCGGATGGAGTTTTGGGCTGATAACTGATACAGCGGCACCGGTGTCGACGAGCGCAAGAGTATGAACACGTTCAACGATGACAGGAATAACATTCGCGGGATTAAGACGAGGACTTTGAAATTCTGTCGAATACGCAGTTCGTGCCTCGCGAACTGCGGCGGTTAGTTTTCCGGCTGGGTAGCGGGTCGTCGGCGCATTGGCGAAATGAAGCGGCGACGTGGTGATTGCGAACGACGAGGGAGGAAGTCCGGAGGATCAGGGGGTGCTGTTGGAGGACCCGATGGGACTGGGAACTGGGGGGCCAAATAAGGTGGCGCAGGCCGTGCAGCAAAGGCCATATTTATTCGGCGCCTGCAGTAGCGTGTAGTGTGCCCAGGGATGCCGCAGTTGTAGCAAATAGGCCTGTTGTCTGAAGTGCGCCATGGAGAGTGTGTCGGAAGCAAGGGGGGGAGCAAAAGCTGTTGGTGCGGACCGCATGGGGGGCGAAGCATAGGCATATGCTGGCTCAGGCGGTGGACTTGAAGTGACTTCGGCATACGTGCGACGCAATACTTGAGGAGGAGCCGGCGCGAATGCTGGAGCGTAGCTCAGTGGCGCAACGCCGGACGATGAAACTGTGGGCGTGGGGAACGGCATTGAAGGTGCGATCGGAGCTGATTGAGGAACAGGATTAGGGAGGACTTCAGATACATGCTGCTGGATTGCATGGCGAAGCTCCGGAACAAGGCCAGTTGTTGACGACTCCTTAACATATGGCTGCAGGGACAGTTGTCGCGCGACTTCCTGGCGTACAAAAGCCTTGATGTCTTCAGAGAGGCTAGATGACTCCCTCTCCGCGGCTAGTCCAGCAAGTGATGTATGAGGCTGGCGAATCAAAACACGCTCCTTCCGGAGCTCGTCGTAGCTCTGACAGAGGTCATAGATTTCCTTGACCGTAATGGGGCCTTTCGCGATGAGCATGTGGAAAGCGCCGCCATCAATTCCTGTGAGGACATGGCGTATTTTAACGGCCTCGGTCATGGTCGGGTCAACGCGACGACACATATCAACAATGTCCTCAATGTAACTGGTGAACGTTTCGCCAGGCAGCTGCAGTCGCGACCGAAGACGCTGTTCCGCCCGGAGTTTTCGGACGGCGGGGCGGCCAAAGACATCAGAAAATTTCGTCTTGAAATTCGCCCATGTGGCAAAGTCCGACTCGTGGTTTCGAAACCACAGATTAGCGACGTCGCTCAAGTAAAAGATGACATTATTGAGATTACGATTGTCGTCCCAGTTATTGAGACGGCTGACCTGTTCGTAAGTGGTCAGCCAATCGTCGACGTCGTCATCGCTGCTTCCACTGAAGGTAGCCGGGTCCCGTTGACGAAGTGCACCTGCGCAGGTGACGGGCGGAGGAAGGTGCAATGAAGTCGGCTCCGTCATTGGGGTAGTCAATGTTCTGCTGCGAAGTTCCAGGGCGAGATGGGTACAAGGAACCTCAGATTGACCTCCACCAAGTGAAATGCGGATTTAATGGTTGGTTGGAACGTCTAGCGCTGGCAGTAATTCGGGCACAGCAGGATCCGAATACCAGCCGCAGGGCACAGCTTCAGCGCGAGAGAGATGGGCGCCGGAGACCAGCGATGGTGATGGCGATGCCGCAGCGTTGTTTCTTCTTCATCTTCTTTACACTGGGCCGCTCATGAGCGAGCAGTTTCTATCGGAAAGATAGAAAGCCGGCTCTCTCTCTCTCGTTCACATATCTGCGCCCGTTCAACTTCCTGAATCACCGGCTGGGTGCGACTTCCGCGCTTCTGTTAGAGGTGCGACAAAGCAACTGCTCTCCCGTGCTTCCTCGTAAGAGTCGCAACCACTCTCTCGCTAGAGTGAGAAATGAAAATTTCCCGGAAATTTTGAAGGTTCGATAAAAACAAGGAAAAAGACCGGTCTTTTTCTTTATATATTGTAAGTATTTGAAAAGTATCAATTATTCGTATTAATCAAGATTTCTAGCTGGATTAAAACAACAAACAGTCCTTTTCCGAGCAGAGTGCTGCTCGTGCAAATGTCGCGCCGCTTTTAGAGGTTATAAAAAGACAAATGACACCTTCGATGGTTCTAGAAGATTGCTGCCATGTGTGTTGCAGCCTCCACTATTGCGTGTCAGAAGTAATGGTCAAATTTAGTCTGTCTGCACGCCGAGTGCAGGCATAGGCCCACGGGACATAGATTACAGAATCAGTGTTTATTTGTTGTAACGTACAGCTTAAAGTGTCTAGTTCGATGAGCTGCTCCGGAAATGAGGGGAGCAGCAATTCGTAGTAGTGCGGGTAGGCAAAGTTCTGTGTTTATTACTGTGCATCCTTTTCCTTAGCGCGTTCTTTCTTTTTTATTCGTCTCTCGTTCCTTTTGTAACCTTGAAGTCTCATTCTATTCAGCCATTACTCGCAAACCTATATCATACGCCCCCCTCACCCCCCTTATGTAATGCCTCCGGGCCTTTAAGGGACAATTAAACGAAATAAATGAAATGAAATGAATATATATTTGTGATGTTTTTTTCGGGCAAAATCTTATGCGCAGTTCAATCTATATTATATAAATATATCTGAATTTTCTCTGCAATCAATCATGTGGCGGTAAGGTCTGACCACGTTGCCGTGTTTTCTCCTTCCTGGTACTACACTAGTCTTTCTACATTTACATTCCAATGTGATTTTTATGTTCCTGTTAGTTATCTTGTACTGTTTCAGGTATATCTCATTTTTTCTTCCATCAAACACGGAACCATATCTACACGCAACATTTCTGTATGTTTATCGTGTTTTGTTTTGTATGCTTACTCTTATTCGTGCTTTTATTTTTCTCGTGCAAATGCTAACACACAGCTCAAAGTTTGCCACATTTATCTCCAAACAAGCCATGCGTAAGAAGTAAAGGTGATTTTTGCATTTTGAGCTATACTCTAGTTGTTTAACATCATCGGCTTCATTTTTTCGTTTATCAAAATCTTGGTAATTTACCGTTTACCGCATTTCTCGTTAGTACAGTAAGTAATCTGAGAAAAACAAAAGGGTGTTTTGCTCGTGTTCTCAGTTTGTTCTAGTGAATACAATACACGCACATGAACCGCCAGTTCTGTTCGTTTTCTTATAATGCTTGGTAGACACATTAAAGTTAATCGCATTTTTAATTCGAACATTGAGATACCAAGGCGCTCTAGTGCTGGCGATGTGGTCGTGCTCCTTCTTCCTTGATTGTTCTAATCTGTTTAGTTTCAGACCTTTTTTCTTCTAGTTCAATTTGTATGCATTCAAATTTTATTATGTTGTTGTTAAAGCGATTGGGATACCAAGATTTGAGGATTTATAAAAATGGTATGGGGTTTTTCTGTATGTGAGGTCACCCACAGCCGAAATCTGGACACAACAAACCTTTTACAGATATCTTAATTCAGCTCCAAACAGGTGTTATATGCTCTTTCGTCCGATCGAGATGCATCGTTAGCACCATTATATGAATTGACATATGAAGCCAATAAGTGTGACAGTGAATACTAGTGACATCACATCACAGTAACGTGACGTACTATCAACGGCGCAATGACGCGCGACAACTGCCAGCTGCTGCATTGGTGATCAAAGGGCTGATCGGCAGGCACCTTGGCTGGTGAATTGGCATTAGCGCCCGAGCGAAACCTTCTCACCAATAAGACTACAACCTGAATAGATTTTCTTTGTATTTTATTGGAAATACAAATAAATAAATCAAGACTGCATTTTATATGCTCGAATTTCGACACTCTGAAGAAGAGAAAAATTAAAAAATGCTGCATTTAGGCGTTACACATTGTTTTAATAGACTAAGCATTTATCATGAATTTTTTTTGAAGTAAGCACAAATTGTGAAACCAAAAATAAATATCAGCGAATAAATTATATTCTTTTTGCAGCCTTTTCAGTGCTAGTTCCTACTTAGAAGCAGCCATCTATCAATTTGCACAAATTTTCATGTTTCTTTAATGGAATCATATTTTATTGCTTTTTTCCGGTTTTCCATGTCTCGGGAAAAAAAGAAAAAAAAAAAAGAAACATTTTTTTTTCTCAAAATTTTTTTTTCGAAGCCCTTCAATCTCTATCTAGAGCACTGTACCCTCCTCGCCTTCGACTCTCTTTTCAACCGCTCTTATTAAAGGACGAGTGAGACATAGTTTAGTAAAAATGAGCGGTGGTTCTTTTGGACTTTGGCGAACCGGTTCGCCCTCGCGTTGAGCAGTGCCGAACCTTTCTTCAGACTTCAGAGCTAGATCTTGCAAAGGGTGTCGTCTTACGTTGACCGCTGCTTTTCGAACGATGCATCACGACTCACTGATCGTGCATCGTGTGCTGGTGCAACTGGTCAGAGGTATCAGTGAAAATACATGTAACACGGTTATTCAGTCATGAATGTATGTTTCTTCAAACTGCATTATGCGTGAGTAAAATAACCGTGTTATAGGTACTTTCAATATGTGTGGAGAATAATTATCAATTGTTATTTTGAAACTGCCAGTTTTGTATTGTAATAAACCTTTATTTAGATCGCTTATGATACAATGACAGAAGCATGCTTTGTATTTTTCCAGTAAAAAACAAACTTATTCAACACTACAGCAGCTTTTCTGTTTTTGTGATACTTGAAAATCCACATTAGCAATAATAAAAACAAAACTGCAAATCTTCTTTCAATGTTATGTCCTTATTCACATGCGCACAATAACTATGAGTGACCTGTGTAGACATCCAACATTAATGCCAAAATAGAGGTCCATTAAAAAATACACTTCAAAACAGTACTTATCTGCAGCCAAAAAGTTCTGCGTCAAATGTACATTACGGGTAATAAAATATGTTTTGCTGACTTTACCGGAAGTGACTCCTCTTTTCTGTACAAGTTTTGCCAGTCTTAGAAAATATTCTTTCACAGGCACAGGGTACACTTGTAGCGGGAATACAAAGCCTTTTTAAAATCAATGCATACAAGTTCAGGCAGGTGATTGTTCTACTTTACCACCTTTTCAGTGTGGTGTCATTGAGTTGGTTGAAATACGGCTAGTTTAGGTACTTATCGACCTCAATAACAGCCCGAGCTGTAAGGTCTTGATGTCCTTTCAAGGAACTCAAACTCGCGTCAAACTAATTCCATACTGAGGAGGCCTGAACAGGCGTCTCGGGCTTCTGGCGTAGCACGGGCTCCGTACTTTGAATAGTCACTTTTACCTTCAAAACAAGCGCTTGCTTAGCCGCTTTAAACTTTGCATCATCCCCAAAGCCTTGTTACTTAAAGCGTGGGTCCAAAAATATTGATTGAGAAATTAACTCGTTTGATTATCTGTGAGCACACTGCCGTGTAATACCGTTATTGAGTTCGTTTGCAAGCTCTAAAATAGCCTCCAGAGTGTCTCTATTAGTGTCTAAATATTGCCTTACTTTTCTCGTCATTATCCTGGCTAAAATGGTCGTTTTAGACAATGACACATTTGCTTCAGCAGAAATTTCTCTCGTTACATCATTAAATGCTGACAAGACCTTAACAGCATGGACCACTTCTGTCCATTCTAGTTCATCTAATTGATCTTTGTATCCAAGTAACGCCAGAGTTGAAACAAGTGGTTATTTGTTCTTCAGTAATCTCTTTAACATATCAAAGGTGGAATCCCACCGGATGGGATCATCTTGCTTTAATTTAAGTTTATCTTTAATAAATGAAGTTTCCATCTCGCAAAGTTTTGCGAGTGCCGAGCTGCTTTGCTTGAAGTACTGGACAATGGACTTAGCCTTACTACGTTCTGTCCCAATGGATGCCGAAATGGCATTTATGTCGTCTAAATTCAAAGTATGTGCAAGAACGTACCCAATGGATGCCGAAATGGCATTTATGTCGTCTAAATTCAAAGTATGTGCAAAACAACCCAAGTATGGAAGATTTAATTCCGTCACAGTTGTTGTCATAGTAGCAGCACTATCAGTGAAAACTGCACAAATTTTATTTCGGATAGCAAACCTTTCTGAAACATCATTTACCCAGGCTGCTATATTGTGACTCGTGTGTCTATCGAGAAATTCCGAACATTCATCAGACATGATGGTAAGCAAGTTGCCTTATCAATTTAATGAGCAGTAATGGCATAAAAGCTAACATTGTTAGTATTAGTCAACCCATCACTCGTCAAGCAAACAGCTGGGGCATCATGCACAGTTGATTTAATTTTATCTAGTAGTTCACTATAGACAGCTGGCAACAAACTATCTGTGAGTGTCTTACGGCTAGGTAGGCTATAATTTGGATTCAAAATATAAAAAAAAAATTCGAAATTCTTTATCCTCAACAAGTGAAAACGGATAGTATTCTGTAGATCATCTTGAGTAATTGAACACCAATAATCTCTTTTTTCTGCACTAGCGCTCGATTAACTGCTGCAACATATCGAGTCAATGATGACTGCGTTAAATGACTTGATCTAGACCCAGGTGTGGAGTACGATGTGAGGAAACCACCGAAGATGAAGCAGGTGAGAGCGAACCTCTTTTTGATACACCCGAAAAGTCCGATAATTGGCTCAGCCTCATTTGTATTTGAAGCGCTTGGCAACGGCGCCGAGGCAGGATAAGCAATGTCGTCGACGCTCTCGCCGCTCGCGGCAGGTGATCGGGGGCGGCTGGGTCCAACTAGGCCGAAGGGCACTGTGGGGTGCTTCTTCGTCAAATGCCGTTTAAGGTTTCCATTTGAGCCAGATGACATGTACAGTTCAGCTGTATCTGCATTTTGCCTTGCCGTCCTCCAATTTGGTGAAATGGTACCAAATTTCGCTGGTCGAGTGATTTTCTGACATCATTCACCTAGGAATAAGATAGAAAGGGAGAACCCGGCATATAAATTATGCATGAATTGAACAGGTTTATTAAAAAAAACAAAAGTCGCAGTTTTGCCCCAAAAGTCAATGCATCGAGTGTGATAGCAAATTAGTGGACAGCTATAGTAAGTGGGGATAGCAGTTTTATGGGCCATATAAACCTGTAAACATAGGCGACTAACTAAATTAACAAGCATTGTGTCATGCACGCATAAAAAAACATGCATATGAATGCATGTTTGTTTATGCGAAGGTATATTTATTTATTTATTTTATCCTCAGGATACAGAGTGCATTAAAAAGTACATTAGAGAGGAACACGAGAGTTCACAACTTATAGATAATTAAAAAAATAAGGGGGTCAATTACTGATCCTTAAGGAACCCCAGAACCAAGTGGTAGAGTAGATGAATCAGCTTCATTAATGCTGACTAATTCAACACGCGAAGAAAGAAATTTACGGATCCAGTCAAAAACTGCACTCAGATGACAAAACGGAACCTAAATAGATGTGCTAGTCTTAAGTGAAGGAAAGTATTTGAACGCCACAAGAGAAAAACTTTCGGAACCATGGTCTTAGCTGAAGAAACTGTCGAAGTTTCAGTTCATTACTACTATTACGCGATGTCACCTGTTAAAAAATATATTTATTAATAATGCGTCGCACATTGGTGCGCATACACCCGGGCATCCTTAGAGTGAGTGGCGGCAGCTGCTACGGTCTCAAAGGAGATGCCCTCGACTTGCGTGCGGGACAAGCTTAGCCGGAACCCAGCTACCTGTATTGACAAAGGGGGTGGCAGTTTGGTGCCCAGTTTTCATCGGTTCAAGCCAAAGAAAGGCTCGGAGTCAGAGTTAAAAGTAAAACAAACTTTATACAGGAAGAGACGATATAGAGGAAATTACAGTAATAGTCAAGGTTCTCAAAAACAATGCAAAACATGCGACTAAAGAGGCTCTATTACAAACAAGTTTAGCAACAATTACCAATGCACAAGAGACTCAAAAGAAATAAACATCAGATTACTCACCGGGCACGTCGTAGAACGGAGCTACGTTATGACCATCCCGTAGACGTGCGCCCTTCCTTCGCAGATCTGTGGGCTTGCCGAAGAGGGGGTAGGCCCCGGAACCCAAAAAGTAACACTTGATTATTCACTGCAACAGTAGCTAGGTTCCCGAAGCGACGCGACCTCAATAAATAGGACGCGCCGCGTTTTTTTATAACAACGCGTAAAGGCAGGCACGCACATACACGTAACTTCTGTAACACGAGCTGATGTTGATTCTGAGGATGGCGCGAAAAAGGCCAGGACAAGGAAGGAACACGAAAACAACAGGACAGGCGCCAACTTTCAACTAAGGTTTATTCATGCAAACCCTTGCATTTTATGAAGTACCCAAGCCGTATCACAACAGGCTATCACATAGTCATCTACATACAGCGTTCAGATAGCAGGCGCTCTTGGTCACAGGCCAAATAAAATTCATCGCAGTGCAACTCGCCAGTCAAAAAATAAAAAATAAAATAGGAATTCATCACAGTAGAGCAAGCCAGCCTTAAAAGCAACTTGTTGGAACGAGACCAAAGATTTATTTTATTATTTTTTGGCTATCGTGCTGCACTGCATTCAATTTGATCTGGCCTGTGACCAGTAGTGCCTGTTATCTAAACGCTGCATGTGGATGACTATGCGATAGGCTATTGTGATACGGTTTGGGTGCTTCATAAAAATGCAAGGGTTTGCACGAATGAACCTCAGTTGAAAGTTGGCATCTGTCCTGTTGTTTTCGTGTTCCTTCTGTGTCCTCGTCCCTTTCGCGCCATCCAACATCAGCTATGAACAAACTAGCCCAAAGTACTTCTTGTAACACGAGCATCCTCTCTCCGTCCCGTCAAGACGTGCGTTGTCGTTGGTGAAGTGTCGAAGAACCTTCCGGGACACGCCAAAAGCAGACGCAGCCGCGCGCTTTTAACGCGCCGCGCCGACTTAACATATATGTGCGCCGATACTTGGGACACACAAGCCACCCAGCGTGTTTGAATATTATGCAATGCTGCCTACGGGAGGGTACCATTTGCCTCTTTTGAAACTGTATCGCATTGGAAGATGGATTGACATCGAAAATGATTCCCGGTTATAGGTGCCCTAAATATGGTCCTTAATAGTGTGTGACGATCTAAAGCTGATATTGCTTAACATATGAAAGATGGCGTCTAGTAGCTACTTGCATTGGAAAAACGGATAGGGTGATTTCACTCAACAAAGCGTGGCCGCACAATCACTTAAAGTTGTCCATTTGTTCAATTTCTTCAATTTCATAATTTGTTTCAATATTTATATGTTGTTGCCTGATGACTGAAAATAAAATAAGAGGTATGCGATTGGTTTTACCCCAATTGTTTCTAAGCATCCGAAATTTTTAATGGCGAAGTAGTATGGTGCCGCGGTCACGTGCCTTGTTGTTTTGACCAAGTTTGGATATTTATTTTTTGCTATACTCACAGGCGTCGAAGCATTATAGTGTGAAATGGGTTTACGTAAACCAAGAAACAAACAACGAGAATTTTAGCGAACAGACGCAACGATACAAAATTTAGGAGCAGTGAACTAGCACGCAATACAAACATTAGCAAAGCTGCTTAAAGCGTTATCGAAGTAGTACAAATTTGCAACCAATAGGCTATAGACACTATGCAAACACGAGCAAAGCTTATCATGGCAAAAACGAATAAATTGGGTTATTTTTATTACAAAAAATGCAAACATTGACTGTTGGAAAAAATCGCTTATTTACAGGGGGAAGGTGGTTCTAGTAATTTAACTTACGTGGCATAATCAAATGAAATAAAAAGTATCTGTGTGGACTTATGTGAACTTTGTGTTGGCGATCAACACAAGCGACGCTTAAAGTGGCTGACAGATCTAGTTTGTTTATTTTACTTTTCTGCGCACTTTTTTTCATTCCAGTTCAGTATACTTCGCCGTTCCTGTCGTGAAGCGGGCGGCTGGAAACAGCGACATCTCTCGGCGACTGCCAGTCGCCCGTGTGAATGTGGCATTCCGTAGCAAAAGATATGCTGCCCCTTGACCTCATCGCCCAGTCTCCCGGAGTGTGTGTGTGTGTGTGTGTGGGGGGGGGGGGGGGGGAGGGGAGGGAGGGCTAGAGCCCTCCAGCCTCCCCGAGGTCGGCGACTATGCTTACGGGAGTATATTATTAGGCGTGTTCGGGTAAGCCCTTGCATGCCACGTGTTCTTCCATGTACATGACTACTTACTTCAAGTTGAAAAGAAGCCCTGTCTTCAACGAAAGTGTGTAAATATGTGTCTCTATTCTATCTCCATTTGTGGTGACTACAAAATCTGAGTAAAAAGTAATATCCGTTTTTTTTAGATGCGATTATTTCTCTTTAACTCCACTATATTTACTGGAGGTGCACCCAATCCCCAAGAAAGGATTTCGTTCATTTTTTATCCTAGCATTTAAAAATTATCTGAATAACATTAACTATTGTGCTTACACACTGAGAATTATCCCTAATAAATACTTGGGGCCATGAATCTCTGAATATATCCAAAAATCTCATGTGGACTGACTATTAATATATATAGTGATGATATAGACAGATATAGATAGTGAATTATAACTATAGAGAAAGCAGATTAACTCATTCGAGGTCCCTCTTCTATTCCCGGACACAATGAATTCAGGAAGAGCTGGAAGTATAATGTAAATGCATAGTTTTTTTGATGCAGTGTGCGCTTTGTAGCTCGAGCCCACGCTTGTTTTTCCGTTTTCTAAATTGCGCTTCTTGGCACCCCCCCCCCTTTTTTTTCCTTTGCTTTTTCTGATTTGGTTTTCGTATATTCTTATAACCCTGTTGTTCAATAACCTTGTGGCAGTTTCGCTCAATGCCCC